>JAPDNY010000006.1:58042680-58399963 GCA_029375565.1 Gekko gecko | reverse complement strand
AGAGTCATAGTAGATGCTTGACAAGTATAAATTGAGGGTAATTATGTGGGAACAAGATGCTAAATAAAATACCAAAAGGCACAAAACAAGGAACAGCACAACTAAGGATGTACATATCTGTCAATTTTTGGTTCTTTGGGAGTTCTCCAGTGAGGTGGTATATAAATTTTCTAAATCTAAATTAATAAATATTTAATGTCCAAGGAGCCCTGCTTTATGCCTCCACATCTGGCTGTTTTGATAAATTTAGTACTTTATCAACAATGTAATCTCTCCTAATGTCAGTAATTACTGTCTGATGATTAAACCCTTTGGAGGCAAGTGCCTTCTTTTAAGGCCAGTATTTTCAAACTATAGAATGTAGCCTACAATCATTATGCGTTCTGAGCATCCCAAAAGAAGGATTGTCAGTCTGCAGCATAAAAGGTTTTGTTTGTAAGCTATATGCTTGGTAAGTGTTCATACATTTCTGAAAGTATAGTGAGTAGTGAAGCCAAAATCCCCCCTATCAAAAGAACTTCAGAAAATGTATGAATTGTGGGACAAGATACAGAAGAAATAGACAGGCAGCAGAGTTGCAGATAACATTAAATTATTTCAAACATTAAAGTATTTCAAACAATTAAATTATTTCAAACAAAGAAAATGTAGATCTGATTTCATAGAATCATAGAGTTGGAAGGGACCTCCAGGGTCATCTAGTCCAACCCCCTGCACAATGCAGGAAATTTCACAAATACCTCCTCCCCACACCCGCAGTGACTGCTGTTCCAAGCCCACTGCTTTCCTTTAACCTCAACATTTCTATACCATGGGGAGTATTTAAAACTCTTATTTTTCTCCTATTTAGCAACCATTATCTAAATGTTAAACAGATTCTGGTGGGGTAGCTGTTTTGGTCTGAAGCAGCGGAACAAAGTTTGAGTCCAGTGGCACCTTTAAGACCAACAAAGTTTTATTCACGCTATAAGCTTTTGTTTGCAAGCACACTTCATCAGATACAGTGGAAAGAACCTCCTCAACCATTACTTATAGTGGGTAGGTTGGGGGTTGTTGTCAGGGTGGATCATTTAGAGTCAAGATGCATAAGTACTGGGTGATTATAGCTGAGATTGGATGTAAGAAAGATCTGTGAATGGCAGTAAATTAGCATACAAACACAAGAGGTAATGAACAGATGTGGGAACAAGGTTTGAGTCCAATGGTGCTTATAAGACAAATAAAGTTCAATTCTGGGTACAAGTGAGAACCGAGAGACTTAGTATGTACATTCCTACAGATTCATTGAAACACATTTCCTCAAATATTACATATGGGGGGGGGGGGATTAGTTGCCAGGAAGAGCTAATTAGAGTCAAGATGCTGAAGTAACTGAGCAATAAATACAGCTAAGATTGGAATAAACACATTAGGTAAGACATGTAAATAACAGTAAGTTAGTATACAGGTAATAAAGGAGTTAACACAGATGTGAGAACAAAGTTTGTCCACTGACACCTTTAAGCTGATAACTCTGTTATCAGCTTCTTTATCACTACATGTGCTAAGTCACTCAGTTGTCACATATACCCAGTTATCAAACTTTTTTTTTGGTCAGAAAGGTAGTCATATGCCACTAAAGATCCCTCTTCCAGTTCTTCCAAACAATGGGGATAACAATCTTGTCGTTTCAAGACAATTCCAAATGCTTGTAACAGGAACACCATAGGGTTCTGTGCACTCTCCAGAATTGTTACTTCTTTCTCTTCTTGCACCCCATCCAATTTACCTGCTTTGCTGATGGGGGAGTCACTGGTGATAGCACAAGGCATTTAAGAAAATAGAAAATTATTCCATTCTTCTTCTATCCCCACCCCCAAGGGATGTCAGGTATTTTGAGAAACAGTTTACCTACAGTGTGCTTCTGACATACATATGCCGATAGCCCCTAATGCATTCTGAGAAATGTATCCATTGATCCTATTGATCCACTCCAGCCACACAAAGGAGGCTGTGGGAAGAGGAGGATGGAAGAAAACACTGTAGGATCATGCCTTCCATTGATACTGCTCGCTCTCTTTCAGTGGGGAATATAATTTGAACTGGGGTAGAAGAGAAGAGTGGAGGAGAAGATAGGGAATTATTCTCTGGCTTGAATTTATCATGCAAACCAGAGTGAGGTTTGCTTCACTTTGAAGGACATACTAAAATGCTGAAGCACCTACTCTGAACTGCAGGAATATGAATTTCATCCACATCTTCATATTCCACTCCACAATGGTTTTACCACCTACGTCAGGCTTCCGGACAAATACAGAATTGGGGCTTATAGCAGTTATTAATAGAACATAATTAGTGGAACAGTGGAATTTATGAAGGTATTTCTGTTATCTATGTGGAATGGATATATAAATATATGTGAGTATAACAAGAACAAATAAAAATGTTTTCCTGTTTTTTAATTACTTTAAAGATATTGCACTCACATTTGAAGTATGAGAAAAGTGGGAAAGAGAAACATGGTAAATACAATATACTAATTATATTACTTAATAAAAATTGTCAGTAACTGTCCAGGTGGAATTCCTAGTTTAATTGTCTTGATGACAAAGCCATCAAAAGTTCTATCTATAAATAATTAGATTCCTCACCCCGCCCCCCAAAATCTAAGTAACAAAATACCTGACACCTGCTGGTATTGGGAAAACCTCTTATGACACAGGAGTCCATGCTTTTGACAGCTGTCTCACAAATATTCTGTTCCTAATAGTATTTCTTCAGGTGTTTGAATCTCCTCTTTGACACTTTTTTTCCTCTTTGCAGAGATAAACAAAACCATTACGTATAAATGGAATCAGGTGTTGGGTTTGCCAGTACATGGAAAACACTGAAACTTGTTTTAATTTTAACCAAACTTCAGAGAGTTTTTAATCATATAACTTGTAACCTGATCATATAACTTGTAACCTGATCCTAAACATGCACGTGTAGAAGTAAGTCTTACTAACGTAATGGAACTTACTTCCTAGTGAATTACCTTAGAATTATAACTTTAGGGCCTGTTCAAACAAATCAGTGTATACAGCCACACAACTGATTAATATTGATGATCCTCTGTGAGCTTGTATTCCATTATTGCCATTATGAGTCCTTGTAGCAATTATGTTTAGCTCACCATTATTTGCTAGTAACACCAACCCTTGTGAGAGTATGTTTCACTTCTGCCTGATAATGGGCAGCTGCCCCAGTTCCACAGAATGGGTCCCAGCTACCTGCTAAATTTTGCCTGGCTTCTCCTGAGGTCTGTGCAATCAAATGTATATTATTTGTCTGGGTCAGACAACCACATTGATCCATGCAATCATCACCTTCAGACTGGACTACTGAAATTCACTCTATGTAGGGCTGCTGGCAGTCCCCAGGCCAAGGGACATCCAGCTAGCCTTAACCAGGGCCAGGGCTCTTTTGGCCCTGGCCCCATGCTGGTAGAACAAGCTCCCGCTTGAGATCGGGGTCCTGCAGGGCCTGTAAGACGGAGCTATTCTGCCAGGTCTTTGGTTGAGGCAGAGGGCATCCAATGAAGTTGGCCTCCCTCACTGAAGTTTGTCATCATTATCCGGCCCAGATTAAGAAGACCTATGGACCCAATCATTCCAGCTGAAACGGTATTTGTGTTTATATACAATTGTTTTAAATTGTATTATTTAGTTTTAAGTATGTTTTTAATGTATGTTTTTATCTATTTATGATGTGATCCATTCTGAGCCTACTCACGGGGAGAGTGGAATCCAAATCCAAATAAATAAATACCCTTGAAAATGCTTCAGATATTGCAGGTGGTCCAGAATGCAGCTGCCAGGTTGCTGACTGGAGCATCATGGTCACCTCATGTTACTCCAATTCTGTGACAGCTGCACTGACTACCAATTTTATCTTTGGATCCAATTCATGGTGTTGGTGTTAACCTTTAAAGCCCTTAATGGTTTGAGACCCTCATACTTATGGGACTACCGCTCCCATTACAACTCTCCAAGCTCCTTCGATAATTGTTTAGGGGCCTATTTCAGGTGTCTGGCCTCAGGATGGCACACTTAGCTGTCTACAGGGGAAGGGCCTTCTCAGTTGTGGTCCCTATCCTGTGGAATACACTTTCAGACGACATCCATGCTCTTTTGGACTTGTTTAATTTCCACAGGGCATGCAAGGCTGAATTGTTGGTCTTTGGAGGGTAACCATAAGTTTTGGCTGTTTTAATAGTAGTATGATGATAGTCACATCTTTTAATATTTTAATGTTAATATTTTGTATTTGTTATTTGTTTTTATGTTGTTTTACCTTATTGGTTTTAATGTTGTAAGTCACCATGAGACCCTTCAGGTGAGCAGCGACTAAAAATCTAATTAATAAAATAAAATAATCAAATAGTATATTGAATGTTTCATGTTGGGTCCTTAATTCCAAGCATAGATTGGTCCTACTTGGACTCCTACAGTTTACCCAACCTGAAACAGCCCCAGGGGTGCTATTTGCTGCACTGAGGAAATCTTTGTATACTCCATCAGTGCATATGGAAACCTGAATGGAGCAAATAGCACCCAAGGCCATTGAAGACTTGGAAAATGACATAAAGGGAAAACTTAGCTATACGCAAAAGACTGCTAATGATAAGAGCTTTACACTATAAACTAAGAATGCTATACTGGGAGTAGGTGCCACTGAATAAAGTTGGACCTGCTTAGGATTGGTACTTAGCCTCTTGGTTTAAAATGAAATATCCCAGGTTATAGCTGGAAAGCATATGATGTAAAACTGCTGAAGATTGGATCAATGCTTGAATAAAAGTCCTTCTTGGAAACTTTGGGCTCCATGATAGGAGAAAGACAAAATACCAAGGGGAAAAAGTAACTATAGGATGTTAGGTTGTTGCTTCAGTATGTAACATTATTTTTAACGGACAGATCAATCATGTTACCCTTTTAGATCACCTCTTGGGATTGGGGCTGGGAGGCACTGTTCTGCAGTGGTTCCAGTCCTACCTCAAAGGCAGGTTTCAAAGTGTGGTGCTGGGGAACTGCTGCCTCTGGGGGGCAGTGGGGCCAATGCTGTCATTGGGATTTCCTGATGGGAGATGCTCAGGCTGTCAAATTCTCAAGGTCTGTCAGTATTGTTTGTCTTTGTAGCAATTTAGCAAGTTCATAGGAGGCATAGGGCTGGTGACATTTGTTCAGTTTTGTAAGGGGGGGGACTTTTAGTGGATAATACTGTCTGCGAACAGACCTATTTTAGGATCTAGCAATATTTTGCTTTGGAGAAGTGAGTGGCCAAAATCCTGGATGGGAGACTGATTTGCTGATGGGACATCTACCTAGGCACCCATAATGTGCCAATGTAATTTCATCAGCAAATGCAAGTCTTCCAAATTGCAACGTCTAATTATAAGAAGCCAGGTGAGCGTGATTACCTTTTACTAACCTTGCCTAAAGGTCTCCTAGCCTAGCAGCCTGCCTCAGGCATGTGTGAAGCCGCCCTCCTGCCAGCCCTTTTGTCCACCCTGCCTGGATGCAATCACCTTTTGTTACCTACCTTGGATCCTCCCCCCTTAACTTAGTCAGAGCCAGGAAATCCATACATCCTTATCCTGGACTCACTCTGAATTCCTGGACCTTACAATTATTTCTTTGATATTCTTTTATGCTGGCTCCTATAACTGTCTTTTCTTTACCAGCCAAAACCATGTGATCTCATACTCTTCAGTGCACAGAGGCTGCCACCTCTGACTTTTCTTTCTCTGGGATTTTGGGACATTTCCTTGCCACACAGGAGCATCCCTGTTGTGTCCGTGGACCACCACTAGGGGTCTGCGGCCAGAGTCCCCGAGCTTGGCTCCTAACACAATAGGGGCCAAGGATCCTAGTTCACCTTTTAGTCCACCAATAGGGAGTTTGGCAGGAGATTCAAACCCCCCAATAGGACTCTGGGTGTGTCTGGGGTGGGTGTATATAGTTGGCTGCTGCCAGCCAGTTTTTGTCTTGTGTGTGTATCCAATAAACCAGTATTGTTCAGCATGTCATAGTCCACCTCTCCATGCAGCGAACCCAGTACTTTTAATTGGCAATGAGGATGGGATCCCATTGAATGACCCAGGCTGATGAGGCACCACAGGAGATCCGCCACCACCTCCGCAGATGAATAACAACAATGGACAAGCTGCTCCCCTGCCTCAACTGATCAGCACAATGGCAGTCGCTCCGGGAACAGGGCTGGTCCCACCGTTCGACCAGTCCCATCCACATCAATGAGGAGCATGGGTTACCGGACTCAAGTCCATCTTGATTTTCTATCAGGTGATGGATAAAGAAAGGAAGAAAGGGCTCCTCCTCAGTTCATACAGCCCATCCATTGTTGACCTGGCTCAACATCTGCTGACCCCAAAGACACTGGAAGAGTCTATGTTCAAGGAGATCATGAAGGTGCTGCAAGACCACTTTACTCCATGACCCTCAGAGATGGTGTGCCATGTGGCTTTCCACCAACAGAACCAACAGGCCCAGGAGGCAGCCATCAACTTCTTGGCAGAGCTCCGCCACCTCACCTCCGAGTGTGAGTTTGGGACACAGACATGGCTCTCCAAGACCGCTTCGTCTGCAGTCTCCACAAGGAGAAACTTCGGCACTGGATCATGGAGGCAGAGAAGTGCACCCTCTCTTCCACTCTCTCCATGGCCACCGCATGGGAGAGATCACACCCATCGGCCACCTCCGCCCATCAGGTCAGAACCCGGGTAGGTGACCCTGATGACAAGAAAGTCCACTGGACCCAACAGCCACACTGGCAAAGGGAGCCTGGGCCACCATTGTGGTTCCCCCAAGGCAAGGATGCTGCAAGACAGGAGTGCACTAGCTGCAGAGACCCCCATGAGAGGAAGACATGCCACCTCAGGGATGTGATGTGCAGGAGCTGTGGATGCTCAGGCCACATCACACACGCATGCCGATCTAAGGGGGCCAGAGCCCTGAATTCACAGCTGCCTCAATGCCGTCAAGCTTCTGTGCACTATGAGGCCAATGCATCCACAGATGAACTCTACCTCCTCACGAGCCAGCCGTTGGTCCAGGTACTATGCCCCCCCAGCCAGGCGGCACCCCCCAAAATCCAGGTTAAGGTAGAGATTGAAGGGTCCCCCTGCCCCATGGAAGTTGACTTGGAGTTGGCTGCATCCATCATATCAGTGGAAACACTCAACAGACTGTGTCCTAATGGGGGCCCCCGCTTGCGACCCTTGCACATCAACCTGGTGGACTTCCAAAGAAACCAAGTCTCGATTCAGGGTGTGGGGGATTTCTGAGTGTGGTACTGGGGCTTCAATGGGTACCTGGACTTAATCGTGGTAGAAGGGAAGCTGGTTAGCCTCCTGGGGTGAGTGTGGTTTGAGCCATTGGGGATCACCGTTGAGGGAGTAAAACACTAGACTTTAGTGGTGTGGGGGGGAATTTCTGGCCATTTTTGATGGGGCATTGGGATGTTACAAGGGCCCCCTGGTGTCCCTGCAGTTTGACCCCAAGGTGGTCCCCATCTGCATGAGATTCCACAGTGCCCCGTTCGCTCTGTAGCCAAAAATCGATGCAGAACTGGACTGCCTAGTGGTACAGGGGGTCCTCGAACCGGTCTCCCATGCGGCTTGGGAGACCCCCATTGTCACACCCGTAAAGCTGAATGGGGACATCTGCATCTGTGCAGACTATAAATGTACCCTGAATAAAGTGCTTCAGAACCATGCATACCCGGTCCCGGTAGTTAGCCACATGTTGGCCACATTAGCGGGGGTGAAGATATTCAGCAAATTGGACCTGGCCCTGATATACAAACAGTTGCTGGTAGACAAGGCCACAGCTGTCACCCAGATGATAGTCATGCACCGGGGCGCATTCAAGGTGAAGCAATTACAATTTGGCATAAGCATGGCCCCAGGGATCTTCCAGCATCTCATAGACTCTCTCTTAAAAGGGATCCCTGGAGTGACGCCATTTTTTGATGATGTCCTGATTGCTGTAGCCATCCCAGAGGATTTTGCCTCCCGTCTCCGTGCTGTCCTCTGCTGCTACAATGAGGCCAAGTTCAAGGTGAAGAGGGAGAAATGCCTTCTAGGAGTTCCCAAGATGGACTTTTTGGGATTCACGGTCAACTCAGATGGCTTACACCCAGTAAGAGGCAAGGTCAAGGTGATCATGGAAGCCTCTCCGCCCACATCGAAGGCTGAACTTTAGGCATTTCTCAGCCTCCTCAACTTTTAACATGCCTTCCTCCCACACAAGGCAGCAGTCTCAGAGCCACTGCACCGTTTGCTAGACAAACATGTGCCTTGGTCCTGGGGGCCCTGTGAGGCCACAGCATTCTGGGAGGGTCAAGGGGCTCCTGATCTCCAACAACATGCTGGTGTATTTTGACGAGCCCCTGCTGGTGGTGTTCACCTGCGACATTTTTCCATATGTGGTGGGTGCTGTTTTGGCCACACACTTCCAGATGGCAGGGAGGTTCCTGTGGCCTACTACTCGAGGATGTTGTCGGCTGCTGAGAGGAACTACGCACAGATTGACCGTGAGGGCCTGGTGATCGTTGTAGGGGTCAAGAAGTTTCATGACTTCTTGTACAGGTGGCCCTTCACCATCATGACAGATCATCAGCTGCTCCTTGGACTCTTTGCTGCCAACAAGTGGACCCCACAAGTCCTCTCTCCATGGGTCCTCCACTGGTCCCTGTTCCTCGTGGGCTACCAATATCACCTAAAACACCACTTGCGGAAGGCAATGGGGCATGCCGATGCCTTCAACAGGCTGCCCCTTCTGGAAGTCGAGGCTGACCCGGCTCCAGCACATCACGTCCTCTTCATCGAGGACCTTCCTGATCAACCCCTGCAGGCCACTGACATCACCGGCTGCTCAGCCTGAGACCCTGTCATCTCCCAGGTTTTGGGCTGGGTGGTGAGGGGGTGGCCCACAACCCCCGCAGGTCTGGAGTTTACAGCCTTCACAACCCAGAAAGATGAACTGTCAGCACACAAGGGGTGCCTTCTCTGGGGAGACAAAGTCATCATTCCCAATGCCCTGAGACAACGTGTCCTCACCATGCTACATAAGGCCCACCCAGGAATCGTCCAGATGAAGGCCCTGACCAGGAGTTACATCTGGTGGCCAGGGATCGATGGAGACGTTGAAGCCTGGGTGCGGAGATGCCAAACCTGTCAGGCAGTGCACCCAAATCCGCCTAGCGCTCCTACTCAGTCCTGGGAGTCAACCCACAAGCCATGATCCCGGCTGCACATTGACTTTGCCAGCCCTTTCCAAAGGCTGCTCTTCCTAGTCACCATGGACTCATACTCCAAATGGTTGGAGATCAGCCCCGTCTCCACAACATTCACGAAAGCTGTCATCCATGCACTGTGCTGGATATTTGTGACGCATGGATTGTCAGATACCACCATCACAGGGTGGCTTTCATGTCAGAGGACATCCAGGGGTTCCTCCAGAGAAACCTAATCTGGCATGTAAGGTCCGCTCCTTTCCACCTGGCCACCAATGGACAGGCAGAGCGAATGGTGAGGACAGCCAAGGAAGCCCTCTGCCGGATCACAGATGGGGATTGGGAATTCCGGTTGGCCCACTTCCTCCTGACCCAATGGACAACTCCCAACCCTATCACCAGCCCATGTCCAGCCGAGCTCCTGATGGGTTGGCGGCCCACCATTCTGTTGGATGGGCTACATCCCAACTGGGTGCTGGAGTCAAGGAAGCTTACTGAGCCAAGGGAAGCCCCCCGGGGGTTCTTTCTGGAAGACCTCATCTTCATTAAGAACTAGCAGGCAGAGTCATCCAACCGATGGGTCCAGTTTCCTATGAGGTGTCCACGGAGGACAGCCAGCTATTAAGGAAGCACATGGACCAGCTACAATGGTGCCAACTTCTGCTGAGAAACGAGGGGCCAGGAAGGCTAGAGGAGCTTGACAGTGCAACCCCCACCACAGAAGAGAGGGAACAGCCACCTCCATATGTCAAGGCAGACACCACAAAAAGTTGTGCCGGAGCCAGAGGAAGAGTCCCTGCCGACACCACCAAGCACCCAGGCAGCAGAGGTCCCAGCACAGATCCAGGATGCCCTGTTCTGGCACCCCGGCATTCCTTGTGAGAACGTTGGCCACCAGCTTACTTGCAGGACTATGTTACATAGGCTGGATTTGAACTATGGGGGGAGGGGTGTTGTGTCCATGGACTGCCACTAGGGGTCTGCGGCCAGAGTCCCTGAGCTTGGCTCCTAACACAATAGGGGCCAAGGGTCCTAGTCCACCTTTTAGTCCACCAATAGGGAGTTTGGCGGGAGAGTCAAACCCCCCAATAGGACTGTGGATGTGTCTGGGCTGGATGTATATAGATGGCTGCTGCTGGCAAGTTCTTGTGTTGCATGTGTATCCAAAAAACAGTATGGTTCAGCATGTTGTAGTCTGCCTCTCCATGAAGCGAACCTAGTACTTTTCAATCCCTCCACTGCCTTAAATTTTTATTTTTTTCTTGGGGCCTTTTGAAGTTCTGTCTAAAGCCCTTATTTCCAACCTGTGGATCATCTAAACAGACAATTTTCAAGTCCAATAGACCGAAATAGAAAAATACTGGTTAAAAAAACCTGCAGATGCCTAAACCACATGATTAACTGTTGATGGCATATGGTTTCTGGAAATATAAACTGCTTACACTATACTAAGTATGGGTCTGGGCCAGGTTCACCCCTGTGCCCCCCACCCAGGAAATCACTGGACATCCATCAGATGTGTGAGAATGTGCAGGTACAAAGAACTGATTGTGCTGTAGTGCATGGTTAGGAAGGAATACAGTGAAGCATCCTGCTGAACAGTCACAAATGGGTTGACAGTCAAACTGGTCATCTGATAATCAACTCCTTGTTAGCAACCAGCAAACAGGATGTGAGATGAACTGGTGATTGTTTGAGCATCCCTAATCACACTGTCAGGCCACTGTTTCAAAAGAGGAATTTGGTTGATTCTGTACAAACAGCTGTGTGGTTATTCCGTTCTCCAACAAGGTGAGCCTACTAGGCACAGAGACATATGTTTTGGTTGAACATGCTGGCTTACAGACAGGCAACCGTGCAGTCTGGGAGGAACAGCATAAATGCTATGCTTCCCTTCCAGTAACAATAGCTACTGCTAGCCAGGCAGACATGTTGCTTGCATGCAGTACTTTAGAATTTCATCCCAACTCACAAGGAAATACAATTTCATGTCATTTTTTCTCTAATGAAATATCAGTCTCCATGCAGACATAGTTCAGGGATGATTTTTGCCCAGCTAACACTTCCAGAGAAGGAAGATGCAAGGTTCTGCAGGAGGAATCTAACCCGGGAACCTTTTACAATCTGACTAACTGGGAGTAGAAAAAGCAAAATTATTTAAGCATGCTCCATCTCTCCATGTCAGGCCTTTGCCATTCAAGTGTATCTTTTAGTCAAGTAGTAAGGCCTGAAGTTCCTAAAATAGGCTTTTAGCTACACATGTGAAACTTATCCATGGTATAACACATGGTATGCACAAGTGAGATATGTCTGCAGCAGTCCAATGAATCTTCCCTTCTGCTTGTAAAGTTGTAAACCTCTTGACTCTGTGATAATGAACTTGCAATAAAAGACATGGAAAAGTTAAGCTGTTCCAAATTTATAGCTACTGTCCAGGTGTAGCATTGCATCCTATCAGCCCTGCAACACTACAGTCTTTCCACACCTCTCTGCCTGTCATCATGACAGGCATCATGAGTGTATTTAGGGCATTTGTATTAGCTACTTGTTTTCCTGCTCTGAGAGAGTTTTCAAAGGATGATCAATTTCTGTCTTTTCCTGGAACAGTAAAATGGAAAAAGTAAGTTGGATGAATTCACCCTAAGTAGTACTGGATTGGGAGCCACTTTAGAACCTGACTTTATGAGAGTATTAAATGTCATTACTGTATCTACTTCATATATCAAAGCCTTGTACAGTCAAGAACCACTAATACTGTTTGGATTGCCTTGCCTAGGAAACCACTTCTGTTAAATCCAAAGTATTAACTCCAAAATGTGATTGTGACTGAGTTTTGTTGGTTTCGTTTGGAAGATTACATCCATGCTGGTTCTTTGATAAAATTTTATTACTGCAAACAGACCTTGAACTCTCCCTTGTGTTTTATTGCAAGTTCATTATATTTGAGTCAAAAGGTTTACAACCAAAAGTGTGGATACGTTGGATTGTGGCAGACACATCTTGCTGGTACATGCTATATGCTGTTATACCATTAATAAGTTTTAGAATCTGTAGTTAAAAAAATACATTGTTAGAGACATCATTCTCCATTTGTTACAGTGTGGAAGTTTAACTCTTTATCCTTATTTTTATTCCCCTGGCTTCTTTTTGTAATGGCTATGGTTTCAAACCTTTTGCCCTGGCACAGTGCCACTGAAGCCAATTGTTCTACAGAATTCAAGACATTTCTTGAAGATCATGTCTTTAGCTTGCTATACTTTGCAAAGGAATTTTTACAGTAATTACTGATTTAGCATAATGTGCCTTCTTGTACAGATTATAGTGTTCCATTTAAATTCCCATTGAGATTTCAAATTGTTTTCCTGAAGCTTGAAAGCACCAAGAGGTAACAGGTTTATTTTCTATCAGCAAACGAAATATGCATATTAGCTGCAGGGTTGAAAGTCCTGCTAGCCTCTCATTCCTCAATGTGTTGAATGACCTCCTTTATATTTCTTCATTTTCAATCATTATTCTTTGAACAGTGCAAGGAAGCAAATTATATTGAAATGCTATGCATGCAGACTTCCCCTTTATTTTAGGGGTGGGAAAGAGTCATTCTGCAAATGCTAGATAATAGTCTAGAGGATACGCTTCAGAAAATGCAGTGGGTGAGAAGACATTGCTGCAATTCTCTGGTCACTGGTGTATAACTAAGTGGTCCAAAAACTATAGCTTGTTTCAATTTGGCCTTTGCAAACAATTGAACTGCTGCACATCCGGTACCTTTTGGAATTCTCAGGGCAACTCTTTTCCCATGTTTTAACTAACAATGGCAGATAAGGACTGTCGTCTTAATGTCATGCTAGTTCAAGGGGATCTATTGTTCTTCTGTCAGACAGTCCTGGCTAGTCAGTCTGTGGAGATGTTTAATCTTAGAAGGCTACCACTTTCTTTCCCCCCATTCTGAGATAAACACATTAGTATGTGCAGCTGGTGGTGACCATCAGCTATGAGCATCTTCCAGACTACACTTCGACAGTTCTTAAAGCTTCTTGCAGCCTGCGAGGCTTAGGGGAAGCTGTTCCTTGTGGGATGAATATATTTACAAATGTATGGGCACCATGAATGAAAGCTGTACAGAGCCACAGTGTTAACTGCAAATACTGCAAAGAAGTAATAGAAATGCTTCAAATATTACAAAAAGAAAATTATATTCAACATTATATATAAAGTTTCACATGGTTTGAATCAAACTGACCAAAATAAAACACCCCCCAGCTTTTATAATAAACATAACATAAAATCCATAGTAGTGACTGAAATTTCTCTGACCTGGATAGCCCAGGCTAGCCCAGTCTCATCAGATCTCAGAAGCTAAGCAAGGTCAGTCCTGTATTTGGATGGGAGACCTCCAAGGAATCCCAGGGTTATAATACAGAAGCAGGCAACGGCAAACCACTTCTGAACCTCTCTTGCCTTGAAAACATTACAGGGTCGCCAAAAGTCCGTTGTGACGTGCCAGCACTTTCCATCACCAGTAACCAAAATTAGAGGCGATTTCAAATGTCATCAGAAGTGTGATTTTTATGTGCGTACTGTTTTCTATTTTTTCTTACTATTTTTCCCTGCAACATGTACAGATTTTTCGATATTATATGTGCACAAGTTTGTTCCTGCACAACAAAATAAAAACAGAAGATGCAATAAATTGTGTTAAACTAGGAACAACTTTATTAAACTCTGACCAGCTATCTAGTTAGCGATGCTCCCTCTAAGCTGTGGAGTCTTGTGAGCAAAAATTCTACATTGTGAGTTACTGACATTAAAGTTGTGAGTGAGCAATTTGGCTGCTGCATAAATTAGTTTGCTCTGGAGCCATCCTTCCTGAGCTAAGACAAAAATGTGTGAGCCGGAGGCTAAAAAACTGTGAGCTAACTCAGCTTAGAGGGAACACTGCTACTTAGCATTTTCCATCCTCCTTTCAGGATGAGTTTTCTATGGTTACCATGTATCTTGCAGACAACAGTGTTCAGACAAAGCCACCCAAGCTCAAACCACAGTGCAGCACAGATATTGTGCCTTTTCATTGGCTGCATACCCCAAAAAGTGTCCAGGACATAGCCATCAATCTACTCCCATGTCAGTTGGCACTGGGGGGGGGGCGGTTGGGTCAAAGATGCTTTACATTCCAAAAAATCAGTCTGTATGTGCGTGTACCATTGCATGCATTGGATGAAGTGGACTCAGGCCCACAAAAGTTTCTGCTGCAATAGATTTTTTTTAAGTAGCATCAAAGTCTTGGCTGATTTTTTTTAATAGAAAAAAAAATAGAAGTTAGGGAAGCCAGTGAATTTAACTCCTTTCAGACTCTTCTAGGAAAATGTACATGAGGGAAGGCTGACTGACTTCATGAATATCTCTATGAGGTTTGGCTAAGTTTCAAGGAATACGAGGGAAGGCACTGAAACAGAGAATTTATGGTTTCTAGTAAAAAGTAAGCTACCCTTGCTGGATTTCACTGACTTTGATTTTGAGGGCTCCAAATTCAAACCCTATCAAAATGTAGCAGTGAAGACTTTTAATACTGTAACAGAAATCATAATCCGGCCCATAGGATGCAAAACTCAGTCAAAATAATAAAATAAAATACCACAGCACACACAGAGGGCTGAAGTAGCTGAGATTTACGTAGCTCTAATTATCATCACAGCTCTGCAGGCTAATGATTATTTTAGCAGAACTGAGTGTATAAAATATGCAGAAATATAGCATATACATATAAGGCCCCATTACAGAGAATACAAAATAATATTTGCTTCAGGAATAACATCAGAGAATAAGTATACATCTTGAACGGGGCAATATATAGAAAAAAGAAAAGTATAAAAATGTTCGAAAAATGCCTTTTCTGAAAGAAAAGGAAAAAAAATCTGATAATGTTCTTTTGTACTGTGCCTTGTTTTCAACTTCAAGACAGAAATCATATATTTTTGTTGTTGTTGTTATTGCTGTCAGACCCCAATTAAAGTCAACAGGGCACTACCAGAGTAAATGCTTTTAGTGTCATAGTCCAAAGAGGCAATGGACCATTTCACATTCTTTGAATTTCACCTGTGGGACATGTGTCAAAACCTGAAATGCTTCAATTAATGTGGGAGACATTCTTTTTTAGATTGAAATCCTCAAATGGAATGTCTTTCCACAAGCACCCCAAAGATCTCCAGCTTGCTCCTTGTTTTTCCCTCCAGCTTCTTTGAAATTTGGCATTGCTTGTGATTTTCATGGATTCCATATCCTCAGTGTTAGCAGTGTGCCTGGCTCCATATCAGTCAGCTAATAATGAAGAGCAAAAACAAGGGCCTGGGAAGGCTGGAATTCAGAGCAGTTATCCACCCAATTCCTGCCAATACACAGATTGTCTAGGAACAGTATTAATCACAATTTTCATTTTGTTCTAGATGGAATAGCTGCTAAAGTGGTGTTGGAAGAGAAGGACTATGCTGTCTCTCACATCAGCTTTCAGAGGGGGCTTCAAAAGAGTCAGAGAGATAGGTGGGCTCAGATCACTGATCACCCTCTCCTTCTCTCTCTGATATTATCTCTTTTATGTAGATTGCTATTCTTAGGGAAAGACTTCCTTCCATTCTGACACCTCACACACACACTTTGCCACTTCTCTATCTTGGCAACATGAGAGCCAGACATGCTGTCCCATATCTCCATCCCTCTTAGGTAGTTAGAGAGATTAGGAACCCATCTCTATTCTTATCTAGCTAGAAAAGGAGCTCTAGATAATAAACTCCTGTTATTAATTTGAAAAGTTAAAAAGAGTTTTGTGTAACTTTTGTTTCTTGCTTGTACACACACACAGAGCCTTCCTAGATGACTTGGCTGCATTTAAAGGCCTAGTGCATGCTACTAACTTATTAGTGCTTCCTGGCTACACCAAACTAGAAAATAACCAGTGCCTGCCCCTGGAGTAGGCACTGGTGTTTGCCTGCCCCCCTTTCTGCTTGAATGAAAGATGTGGGTGGGTCAAACCAATCCTGGGTCAGCGTGGGAGCACTTGTCGATCAAGGGTGAGCTGGCCGTCCAGATATGGTGGCAGCCGCCCTCCATGCACAGATCAGCCCAGCACGAGCTCGAAGGTGGATGGGAGCTGTGCAGGTTGGACAGCTAAGTGGCCCATGTGGTGGAAGTACAAGAAAGCAGATTTTGGGGTCTAGGTGGGAGGGTCTGGGGTTGAGTTGTCTTACTTGGTTCCCTCAGTTGGTCCTCCAGTGTCCCATCTTTAGCCACATTCAGACCTTCTCTCGCCAGCACCAGCAGCATGGCCCAGCTACCCGTAGCTGTCCAGGATCATCTTTCCTTGGGGGCAGGCAATGGGAAGGCTAGCGGTTGCGCCGTACTGCCTCTGGGATTGGCCTGGAGGGCAGCAGCAGGGCAGTTGGGAAGCATTAGGCTGAGGGTGGCAGGACATATCAGACAGCGGGGATTATGGTGGCAACTGCTCCTTCCACCGATTCTTAGGCAACTGGCCCCCTCAACCGTCCCAGGCCTTGTTAGGAATCTCAGCCCTTCACCCAGCTTGGACTGTGGCAATGCTCACTCTGGCCAGCATCTGACGGATTTGTTTCCATGGTGGCTGTTTCTCCAGCACTTGCCTTCTCCTCTCACCCCCCCCCCCCCAAGGCTCATCAAGGCTTCTGAGGCTTTTGTCCTGCTGAGTGCACAGCAGCCCCCACACCCTCCACTCTCCAGGGCTCCCCTACTAGACAGAAACCACAATTATGGGTGAGCTCTCCAGGATCTTTGCCAAAGAGCTTCTCCAAAGAGCTCGCTGTGACTGGCTGCCCAGCTGGCCTGTTTATGGGCCAGCTCTTTGGCAAAGATCCTGGAGAGCTCACCCATAATTGTGGTTTCTGTCTAGTGGGGGAGCAACAAGGCCAAGGCCCTTTCTGCTTTTTAAGGCAGCACCAATGCTTTGTCTACACCAGGGGTGGGGGTGGGCAAAGGTCTGATTCGGTATAGAGTGGGATCAAGGATCCCCATCCATGAGGGTTCTGTTAAGGGTGCAGGGTATTAGTGCAGTGTAGGGCAGCACCGAGGCTCATCCCGACCAGTGGATCTAGGGGCCAGGGGTCTGATAAAGCAGTTTCATGTGTTCTTCACTATCAGTGGGGTTTAAGGAACCAAGTGCCTAATTTGGTGGGGCAGCACTGGGAGTTCCTGCACCTCTGTGTGAGGTGGCTTTGTGAGCTCCTCTTCACCAGTGGTTTTAAGAACCAAGAGTCTAGTCTGGTATAGGATAGCATCCCTCTCTGCCAGCTTACTGGGGGGGGGGAGATTCAGAGCAATCAAGGATTAATTGGGAGGGTTCATGTGGATTAAAACAATCTCTCCTCTTTATTTTATTTTACATCCTCACAGGTGAAGTATACCAGCTAAGAAAGCACAGAAGAAGGGTGGCAGGGCTTGGAAGTGGCCCAGCTATGTGCCACCAGCCATCTCATCCTCTGATGAGGCCCTGGAGAGGGCTGAGGTGGAGAAGTGGAAGGATGCTGACAAGTGCACATCTGTGGCAGCCGTGCCACCTAAGCATACTAGATCCACAGGTCACAAACAGGAATGGTGCTCCCTCTATGCCAGATTGGCACAGCTGCAGGATTCTGAAGATGAGGAGGATGCCCAAGGGTTGAACTGCAGAGCTGAAGCAGTGCCGGATGGCCTGGCAAGGATGGGTGAGTCCTTCCGCCCCATGGGTTGTGGGTCCCACCATTGGGGCTCCTCAGGCTCAGGCTACCATGGTCTCAAGGGGGTTGGTGAGGGGACCCAGAGGGGCTGGGCTTGACACCAGAGGGCATGTGGGACCTGCACCTGCACCGGGCAACATACATGGGCTGAGTGAGCCCTCTGGGCTCGCACCTAAGTGTGCCATTCTGGGCTGCTGGGCAGGTGACTTCATGGGCTGGGGGGCAGCAGGACCCAGCAGCAAACCTTCCCTATGACTACATGGGACCACCTGCTGCCGGCCATGAAAGAAAAGATCTTGAGGGGTGAGTACATTGACATTTCACGCTCCTTTTTAGGGATGTTGAGGTGAAGGTATGAGGGATGACCCCAGGGAGTTAGAAAAAATAAAGCAGATGCAAATAGACAAGAATTTTGACATTTGGCTTTCAGCTTACACCATTTACATGGGGGTGATATTGCAGGCCCACTTGGGCTGGTTGGGCAGCATTGGTAAAGTATCAGGACTTCATCCACAGGGCATATAAGGAATACTCTGGGGCCACTTGGCTGTGGTGCGATGAGAGGTTCTGCTCTAGAGCAGCCTTGAATCCCTTGTTGCCATGGGATTGGGAGCATCAACAGCTCTGGTCCCAGTGCATGGGCACTGCAGGGGCCACTTTGGGCAGGTATGAGAATAGCGGACACCTGGTGGCACATTTGCATGTGGGAGCTGGGCAGGAAGCTGGAGAGAAGCAAGGGGTTCCACCCTGTCCCATATGCTGGGGCTTTAGTGCATCTGGGAAATGCTCGAGGAAGCCATGCAAGTTTAAATGTGCTTGTAGCACATGTGGGCGTGTGCATACCCTGCAGCCTTCTGTGATAGGTGCACTCCTGAGGAGGAGGAGTATGGGGGGCAGAGCCATTAAGAAGCACACAGTGGGGTGGGAGGGGACAATCAAGTGGAACCCAGGTCAGGGCACAGGGCGGAGGGCTGGGAAGTGAGACACCACCACACACAGCTCACACCAGGCAGCCCTTAACCCACTGTTGAGTTAGATTGGGGGCCCAAGTTGGTCCGGAAGGCCAGGTGGGTGGTCTGGATGGATGGGTGGGTTACTGTGGTACCCACTCCATGGCATCTGGACAGCTTTGACTGCCATAGGTTGGGGTCTTGTCCCCTGGAAGCTGGCATTGGGCCACAGGAGGTCCTGGGCATATGGTGCTGATGGCGATCACTTGTGCTGGCTGATGTTGTATTGCCTTTCAGGATGTGGCACAAGGATAGAGGTCAATGGAATGACAGTCGGTGACTCCAGATGATCGTCAGTTGGCAGGAGTACCTCCCCAAGCCATAGTCATGCATCTTCAGTGGCGACGATCTGTGCACTAGATTGGCGGTCTCCACCCCAGGATCCGGACCTTGGTGCTGCATCCTTTTTAGAGCACAGTGCGGTTACTGGGTCAGTGTTGCTGAACTGATCTGCCAGGTGGTCTGCATGACTGATGGTTCATGGTTGGCGGGAGAGGCCAACCCCCTCTGTGGCAGGAAAAGCATGGGTGGATGGGGTGTTGAATTGGCAAGCACCCTGAGATATCAGCGATAGGAGGGGTCCTCATACTGGGTGCCTATGGGTTTCGCAGTTAGGGTGACTCGGTTGGGGGCCTCTTCAGGTGGGGAGCATATGACAAGCCTTAAGGCTTTGTAGCTGTGGGCTGGGATGTGCCCTCCCCTCCCCTCTATGCATTGATGTGTGGGCTGTGATGAGTAAGATCCGGAAGGATCCCAGACCTGGCTCTGAGCTGGGGTGGGTTTGCCCTGTTAGGAGGCTTGTATGGTGAGCCTAATGCAACCCGTGTTTTAATGTGTTGGTGCAGATCAGCTTATGTATAAATAAAACTCCCAGTGCAACCCATAACTTGTGTTGTGTTTCATTCAAGGGTGGGCAGGCAAACAACAACCTAAGGGTTAATCTCCCACTTGGCAGAAGATGTACAAAACTGTTGGGAGTGGGGTTAAAACATTATTAAATTTCATTTACTACTAGAAAGTTGTATCTGGTCCCTGGCCTGAATACTCATTGTAAACTATGTCTAGTTTACAACAGCCAGAGCAGATGTTAACTTTTCATAATCACTAAGCAAGAGAACTGACTGATGATCACAAAGTCCTTGAGAGTCTTTCCAAGTATGTTAATAGACACTCATAGCTGAAACATCAAGCACCCAGAGTCAATGTATATTTATCTCAGATCACCACAATTTGCCATACAGAAATGTGGAGTTCACTTCAATGCAAATCCATATAGAAAACTTATCATATCTGAAGTGACTGAAAGTCAATGGCAACAAGGAAACAAAAAGTCTAACATACACAACAAACAAGAAGAGCTGTACCAGATAAAGGAGAGAAGGGGAATTTAATACCAGCCAGCAGCTGTAAGATTTTATAGCTGAGTCTTTGCTGTGTCTCTTTCTTGGAGATGCTTGAGCTGGCCCAGGGGCAAAAGCCAAAGAGTTCTCGGTCTGTGGCTCTTAAGCCTGAGAACTGTAGCCTGGCAGAGACAGGGAAAGAAAGGGGTGGGGAGCCCCATCCTGCACACAGCAGTCATTCCCCCCTTTTATTGTTTCTTGGTTACATTGTATTTTATATCATAAACCAACTTTGTATGCTATATCACAAGGCCTTTGGGTCCACACTAGGGATGTGCATTTAGTTCATCCAAACTGAATGCACCCCTGAAAATGGCCCATCGGCCCCTTTTCGAGCAGCTGCAGGCCGAATCAGATTCTCTAATCTGATTCAGCCTGCTGATGAAACTACCGCCAAAATTTGGTGGCATTTTGGCAGCTCACCCGAAAGGCAACTCCAGGCCCCAGAGAAAGCACGGGGAGGCATTTAAATGCCTCCCCACACCCTCCCCTGCCTTTCCTGGCTTGCCCACCAAGGCAGGCAAGCCAGGGAAGGTGGAGGGGGGGCCTTTGGAAGACTTCCCTGGTTCGCCTGCACAAGCTCCTGGAGGGGAGAGGAGGTGGTTTAAACTGCCATCCCTTCCCTTTGTTTGTTCTGGCTTCCTGTGGCTGTGGGGAACCCAAGCAAGCTGGCTCCGGGTGGGGAGGGAAGGCATTTTAAACCGCCTTCCCTTCCCTTGGCTTGCTCGAGCTTCCTGCAGCTGTGGGGAGCCTGAGCAAGCCGGCTCCAGGTGGGGAGGGGAGGTGGTTTAAACTGCTTTCCCTTCCTTTGGCTTGCTCAGGCTTCCCGCAAACCGGCTCCTGGAGAAGAGGGGAGGAGGTTTAAACTACCTTCCCTTCCCTCCAAGGGCTGAAAAGCATTCGGCTCATCAAATGGTTCCTGAATCTGCTTTCATTGATGAAAGTAGCATTCAGGGGTTATTTGGGGGGCCGAAAGAGATTTGGCCAAACCGAATTGGGCCAATTTTTTTTTTGCATAGCCCTAGTCCCCACTAGGGAGATAAGTGGCATATAAATGCTTAAAGAAAATAAGGGATGTCATATGGGTCACCACTAGATGTCTTTCTTTCTCTGATAGACACCTTAGCTATTGCTGATGAAGGGAAAGGTCCAGGGTCCTTAATCTATGCAAATCAGATTAAAGGGTCATTCAGAACCTAGATTAGTGTGCTGTATAGACATACTCCAAGTCAAACTACTGTGGGCATGTGTCCACATGGAAGAAATACTTATAGACTTGTAGTAATAGTTTCTTATGTTTTAAAAAATGGCGTCTCTGGCTTCAAATGACTACTTGCTGCCTTTTTCACTTCCAGACAGGCAACTATTGTTTTAATCTACTGGGCAGTCTGGAGAAAGCAAATTTTAGAAAAGTATGGATCTTTTAATGGGATTGAAACTGGTGGCTATTTTCCGTGACTGATTGAATGGGATCATTAAATATCTTTTGTTGGCTTTAATACAGAATGATTGAAAAATCAATGGATACATGCTTCAGATCGCAGAAACGATGACATGTCAAAATGTCACAAGGGATGAAGAGGTAATGACAGAGCTCAGAAGAAAATGGATCAAGTCTCCCTTTGACTGCAGCACTTGCCAAGTTGCAGACATGAAAGAAACCCACTGAATAACCTTTTACTTTTTGAAAGCTTGCAACAATGATTGTGACTTGATATAGATATTTCTCTTGTTTTCAAAGCAAAAGAAAATCCCCAAAGAAATCTCTATTCCTTCTTTCCAAAATGGGAGAATATGACAGTATCTCAATAGTTGCTGTAAGCATCTTCTTACTTAACATGTGATATTATATATGATAGGCATCTCTAATAAGTTCAGTGATGAAAAGAAAAAGAAGATAATAGATGTTTAATGTACCCTTTCTCATAATGCTTTCGTGCTGGTGGCAGATGTTTTCCACACTTTATAACCCAAGGTGAATGATGGAAATTTTTCAGTACAGGAAATTTTTGGTGAAGTCTTTTTTTTTTTTTTGTCAATACAGTTAACTGAACCATTGACAGATAACTATGCTCATGATTTTAGGTATGCAGATATGCAAGTTTATGTAAGACTTTACCTGTGGTCCACAAACTCTCTTTGAACTAAAGGAGATTTAGCTAAGATATCTATGTTAACTGTTTTGATGACAAGGCTCCCTAATAGCTTTCATCTTGACTTTATGACAACTTCCTTCCTGCCTTATGTGATACCGATACATAACTATAAAGTTTTCAGCAAGTTTTTTTAATGCAAAGTAATAATATGTAATGCATTGTAATGATCAAATATGACATATTCTCCCTCCTCTCCTGAGAAAGTCAACATAAAGTGATACCAAAGGAAGATTACAGCTGCCAAATCAGATTCTGAGGCCATGTCTGCCAGCTTAGAAATGCTGCCAGCCCTCCCACTGTTTCTCCCCCTAGAGAGGAGATAAAGCCTGTGGGAGTCCAGGGACCAAAAGAGGTGGCTAAGGTCCAGGGACAGAAGTTATTTTCTTTACTGGAAAACACATTTCCGTCAAGGGCTGGTTGGACCTAGCACAGTCTCATAAATAAACACAGTTTCCAGAGACTGCACTTTACACAGACTATTGGGATACTAGCTGTTCATGATAAATGTCTTCTGGGGACAGAAGATGGAAGCAGGTGTGTGTGTATGTGTGTGAAGAGTTTCTATTGCTGGCATTTTGCAGTTTTGTGGAGACTGCACTAATATGAAGTAGAAAGAAAACTGAAAATTAGGTCCATATCTGTTCTTAATTCATCCTTCCATCTGTGATTTTTTTTTAATGAGTAAGTACAAAGATAGGCAATTGAGATTTGTGTTTGCAGAATGGACACAGGGAGACATTGAGAAACCTGATGAATAATGAACAATATTATTAACAGTAATAGTAATCTAGTAGTAACAATAATGACATATATACAATACATGAAATGCCATCAAGTATGCACCATGTTTTAGAACAATGTAAGATATGTAGGGATTGAGTTAGTAGTTGAGTGGATACACACAACTAAAGACACATATACAAAGCCTTCTCTGAGTTTTTCCTCAGGAGAAATCTTATATACTCCCATTCATACAATGGTCTAGTTGGTGGGGGAATCTATTATTTTAACTAAAATTGAGCATGCATGTGAAGAAAACTAGTTCCTTCCCTCAGTTTTCCTTGTTGCTCTCAGCATTTTTTCTAGCATATCTCTTTTGATATCAAAGCCAGGGTAGAAGAAAAAATTCCAAAGGAAAATAGAAAATAGTGAAGTTAGGATACAAGAGTGTATTGGAATATTTGGTTAATATAGCAGAATTTTGCCCAGTTGTAGAAGTGTGATATTGAGTGCAGCAAATAAATCTCCCAAGAGATATATCACAAAAAAGGTAAACTTACATTTATTCTAGTAGATCTAGTTCACATTCAAGTTGTAGTCAAAAGAAGAGAAAGAAGCCTACTCTAATGAGTACTTTCCCTATTGCAAATGGCTAGCTTGTCCAGTATCATGTATGTGGGAGTATGAAGTCATTGTATCTATAGGAGAGAGCTGCAGAGACATGTGCCTCCATGGATGACCATGTAAGGTGTGTGAGGGGACAAAGGGAAAGGAGGGGTTAGAGGGCCTCTCCCAAGTTAAGACAAAGAGAGGCATCCCATTCAAGGAGATAACACCTATACACACTTGATGTAGTGCACCCCAATGTCCAGAAATGCTTAGTCACTCACTCCAGTGAAAAAATAGAAACAACAGTCGGGATAAAGTACTCGAACACTATTGAACTGTGGTTTTGCTTTTACAACAAAAATATTTATAACAAGAATTGCTCAAAGAACTCATCAAAAGTTACAGAAAATCAATATATATCAACACTGTCCAAATATTTTTCAAAAGGGTACAGAAAATCAATAAGTATCAACACTGTCCAAATATTTTCCAAAAGATTAACGAAGCTTCCGGATTACATCTCTTCGTTTCCAAACTTCATCAGAAGTAAAATTGATGCAAACAGTGTTCAACAGAACATCAATGGTGTGTTATCTTATTCAATTAACAAAGTTTACCAGGAGTAGTCAACTTCCATTGAAAAATCAGAAGCCAACTTAATTTTTTGTACTCTTCTGATTTTAAAATTTATACTTCCTACATTCTGTTGCTTGACTTATTATTTTACCTGCCTTCTAAGGTATCCACGCCCACACAGAGACATCCAAACAGGTAAGCTAGTGCTTATATAAATATGCAAACAATAAAAACATGTTTAGATATAAATGAAAATGGGGATCCCATGACACTCCTACTGACAGAGCTGCCAGTAAAATAGCAGCAGCAGCATCAATGAATTTTTTAAAATATGTCAGATTTAAACTCTGACAAGTTCTTGTGGCAACTCCTGCTCAAAATACTCACAGCTTTTGGCTCTAGCTGCAACTGCACTCAACATGTTGAGCACTACCTATGATATACAAACCCATCCAACAGTAATATTAAATAGATTCCCACCCCCACCCCCTTTTTGTGAAAAGCAATGCTTGTTGCCAGTGAACCCTTTTGGCTAAAAGGGAAAAAAAGGGTTTGAGATACTCCTTCTATTTGGGCTGGAGTCCAAAAAGACCCCATATATTTGTCCTCCCCTTATAATCAGTCATGTCTGAGAGTTGTCGTCATGTATAAATATTTTCAACTTATCTCCCACTCTCCATGTCTTCACCAAAGACTTCAAGGGCTCCATATCTTCAGCAAACACACTTGTAATCTATGGCCCTCATTTTGCTGCAGGTGGTGATGATTTTTTTTTTTAAGTATGATTGTATATTCACATGAGCATAGCCAGGCTTGCTTCATATTCCCATAACTGAATACTAATCTAGGTTATTTACCAGAGGTTATAATAGTACCAGGTCCCTTAAAATATGTACAGATGGGTTTTATTGAGCTTAAAAGCCAGAATGTCGAGCATGCTTTTGTTTAACTGCAAGCTTCCTTTTGAGTGACAACCTTTGCAAGCTGCAGGTTGCTTGCAAAAGCAATGCTCATAACTACCCGCCTCTAATTCATTCTGCTGTGTGCAGCCCCAAGGTCACAATTATTTCTGAATTCCACAACAAACGGAGGCTTGATATGATGGCTAAAGCAGAATAGCTGGAGATTCCCCCCCACCCTTGCTACAGCCCAAAGAAGTCCTCATAGCTGGAAACAATATGTCACCTCTAATCTTATTTCCTACTCCTAGCCTGTATTTTCATTAACCCACTTTTTTATTTCATAGCCTGCAATCTGACACAGTACTAGCTTTGTTTCTAGCATAATTGTGGGTGACTTTACAAGGGGCTAAATTGATGGAATGGATTATGCAGGCAGTCTGCAAAAGATTTTTTTAAAGCTATTTTCTGAACAACTTCATTTAGAAAACAGAGAGGAAAGGCATTTTATGTATGTAACATTCCTGTTTTTTCTTTGCAATAGATACCATACTTTATGAACAGTTTGTGCCTCTTCCTTGTTATCCTCTGGAAAGGGTAGATAGACACACACAATAAAATATTTATGGACTGTTGGGTATATTTGCCATACAAATGTTAAAGAAAAATAAATTCCACGTGTAGATTGCTAATGACATATGTATTCACAGCAATTTATCCATTAAAGATTTTGATATGAAATTTGCATGGAAATAAATGCTAAAAATCTAGTGGCTAGTAGGTGATCATGTTGTCTGTTCTATGTCAATGGTAGGGGTATGCATTTGCTATAAACTGAGCCACATAAATAAATCAGTATTTTGAGGGTAATTTTCTAAGCCAAATCAAATTCTCTTATCTGTATTCAGCTACTGATATAGATTATATCGATAAAAGCCAAAGTTATTTGGCTTTATTCAGCAATACCAGGGAGAGGTTTAATCTTTAAAGAGCTACAAGGTTATCTTTCACTTCTCTCCTCTAGAACTCTTTCCCACCTTTTGCTCTGGTTTCCAAGGCACAGGAGGGAGGGGGAACAGGCAACTCTGCAGCCCAGTGGCAAAAGTACCTTAGAGGGAGCTGAGAGCCAGTCACTGCAATGCATTTGCAAATGACATTGCATTGCAGGTTTGCAACTTTGCAAGGTTGTTGCTGGCTTCAAATGAGAAATCCAGCTTACTACCTTGCTTTTCCCACCCATTTCCCAGGGAACAGGAGGGAGTAGGGAAGGAGCAGTGGCAATATGACAAATAGGATATTTTTTTCAAAAAAAAAGTTTTATTAAGTATTTAGAATATATATGAACAATACATTGTGAAGAAGGCAATAACAACAAATTGTATACAGAGAACAATAACAATATCATCAAAATTTCTTCAGAATAACCAGTAACATATAAAATTTGAAGCAATACAAAAATCTGATGATAAACTACATACTACGAGTTGTTGAACATTTACAATAATATAAATTGTGATATTAAATTCCATAACCATATTAATGGAATGTCATAATACCATAATATTATTGATTAGGGAAGTAACTTTTAAGAACCATGTTTCTGCCATGAATTCCAGGAATGGGATCCATTTATCTATTAAATTTGAAAAACCTGAATGCGGGTCTAGATGAGAAGATAAGTCTGCAATTTTATCCATTTGGAATATCTTCCATATTTTAACATACCATGCCTCAATGGAAGAAAGATTAGTATGTTTCCATTTGGATGCCAATAATCTTTTTGCCACCATTAGAAAATCTTCTGTGTATGGGCAAAGAGCATAAAAACAAGGCTCTGACTGAGCTAGACTCCATTGCTGGCTGAGAGAGATTTGGAGAGTGTGTGGCTGACTTTGGCTTCAGCTGCTGCTCTGAGACTGACTCCTGCTACCTGAGAGATTCTGCTCTGGACTTTTGATCAGATCCTGCCTGCCTGCCTGGAGAAGGCTGAAGACAGCAACTGGTTTGACTAAACAACGGCTGTGGTCACACACACTAAATAATCCACTTTCAATCCACTTTCAATGCACTTTCCAACTGGATTTTTACTGTGTGAACTAGCAAAATCCAATTCGAAAGTGCATTGAAAGTGGATTGAAAGTGGATTATTTAGTGTGTGTGACCGCAGCCAACATTTTAAAAAAGTTTCTTCTTTTACTATTAGTTGTTCTTTGGCCTTGGTGGGCGGGTTGTATGTGGAGGTGAGGCCTAGGGCCTCAGGGATTTTCTTAGTTATCATTGGTTAGGATTTAGACTTCTAGTTTGTGGTTTGCACTTTGCAGTTTGGAGCTTTTTCTTGTTACTTGTTTGGGCCAGTGGTTGTGTGTGTGTGGGGGGGGGGGATGAGGCCAAGGGCCTCAGGCCATTTTTGGTTCCCTCTTTAGTATTATTTTTAGGTTTTAGTTCCTTCTGGTTTTGTGCCTTAAGTTTGGAGTTTTTTGTTATTTGTTGGTTGGGCCTGATGGTGGTGGTGGGGTTTGAGACCAAAGGCCTTTTGGGGAGGTTATTTTTGGGTTTACTCCTTCTGGTTTTTTGAAGCTTGCAGTTATTTCTGTGGAGTTTTGTTCTTGTTTGGGCCTGGTGGTGGGAGGTGAGGAGATCTTCCTTCTGCTTTGGTTGCTTCTGCTTAAGTCCTTTTTTCCACCTTCCCCCCAGTAATCCTCTCTGCCATATTTCTTCCCTATAATTTCTAGAAGTTTGGTTTGGGGGAACAGAAGTGTTTCACTGTTCTGTGTGTGTGCTTCTGATTTCAACTTAGGGTTATTGACTAGACAGAGTACAATACTTAGGTTCTGCTAAATAGGGGGCAAGGCTAATGAAAAGACTAGATGGTTGGAATGGAGGGGGAGGGCTGCAGCTTTCCCCCACCTGTGCAGAGGACTGCTGCACAGCTGATTTCAACCACTCCACCCTCTGGACAGAGTGGTGCAATGAAGAGGCCAGGCAAGGTCCTCTTCACTGAGGTTGCTGCTGGGGTGCCTCCTGCAGAGGTGCCAACAGGTGCTGGCATTGGGCAGGGGTCTGCTGCTCAGGTAGCCCCTCCTACAGCTGTTGTTGCTGATGTTCAGTGGAAGGAGAAGAAGGTGCCTGAGCTGTCTTTTGCAGTGAGCTTTGGGGATGAGAGTGTTCTGGCTCTGGAGCTCACCCCAGGGACAAAGAGGAGAAGCTAGGCTGGATGCCCCTTCTCCAGTTCCTCCAAAGTCCAGCAGGCTTTCTGAGGAGGAACAGGAGGGGAGGCTGGAGGTGGTGCAAGAGGAAGAGATGGAAGAGCACCCCAAGGTGCTGCCATCTCAGCCCCTTCCCTCTCAAGCATATCTTCCTGTTCCCCCTAAACGGTGTGTCTGTTCCAAGCTCCTCACAGGAGGGGGCTCTGGGGTGCCTGCAGCTGCTGGTCAGCATGATTACCCCTACATCTCTGAAGTCTGGAAGCACTTCCAGCTAATGGAGGATACCTGCTTCACACAGTGCCAGCTGTGTAGGGCTTGGATCAGTTGTGGGAGAGACCTCAGTCATCTCACAACTAGTGGTTTGAGGAACTATCTGAAGAATCACCACCAGGCAGTGCTTCTTCAGGAGGAGAGAGAGGCTGCTGCTAGGGTGCCCAACTGGATACCACCAGCCAGCCAGGAGGTGAGTCGTCCTGCGATCACCTCCAGTGCTGCCCCTAAATGTTCTGTAGTAGGGAAGGGATGCCAAGTATGTTTGACAAAGATGCTTGGTGAGATTGACACTAGGGTGCCTGCGGAGGTCAGCAGGCAAGTAAGAGGGTCACCTGTTTCATTGACAAAATAGTTGCTAATGGCCACCCCTTATTCTTGGTCAAAGACGCTGCTTTCCACAGGCTGCTCCAGGATGCCTAACCCTGGTACATATCCTCTGCTTGCACCACACTGTTGCCCTCATTGTACAGGACTTCCAGGGACCATGTGAAGGCACAGTTGTCCCACACTCATGGGAGATCTGTGAACTTCACATCTGATATCTGGACCTCCCCTCAGGTGCGCGACATGTATCTGTCACTGACTGTGCACTAGTGGCAACCCAATGATGTTGTGGGTGGGGATGGGAAAAGTAGTGTTAGGCAGGGTCAGGGCTGCTGGACCAGCTGTTGTTAGGCTCTGATCCATGCTGAAGTACTTGATGGGGAGCACCCAGCAGACAATGTAGCACGATCAAAAACCAGTTAGTAGCATGGGTAGGCAGGGATCTCTCCATGGGCTACATGGTGACCTATCGTGGCATGAACATGAGGACTGCATCACAGGCATTGGGCCTCAGGCACATTTACTGTGTGGCCCACCTTCTCCACCTGGTGGTTAAGGATGCCTTGGGGCTGAGTTTTGCAGAGAATCCCAGTCTAGATGCTGAAACCCATGAATTCAGGCATCTCCTCCAGAAATATCAGCACATCATGATACTTCTCTCACAGTGTGAAGGACACCCATCAGTTGCATGAAAAGCAGACACTGACAGGTGTGCCAGTACACTGCCTGATTGGTGACATGAGCATTCACTGGAACTCCACCTGTGTCATGCTCAAGCACTTGGTGGAGCAGAAGAGAGACCCATTTGCCCTGATCTCTGAGACTGGGGTAATTTGGGAAGAGAGCCGGCTCACACACAGAGAGTAGTTGACCATCTCTCAGGCTGTAGAATTCTTTAGGCCCTTTAAGAACTACACAGAGATGCTCTCATCTGACATGGCAAGTCTCACTCTGGTCATCTCCATGATCCAAATGGCTCATGAGGACTTGGCCTTCTCCCTGGAGCCAGCAGCAGAATGTGCAGACATGGTTCCAGCAATGCACATGCTGGTGAAAAGGCTGAAAGATCTACTCAAGGCCCACCTTCAGCCTTTCACACAGCAGAAAGTCTACATGTTGGAGACCGTGTGTGATCTGCACATCAAGGGCAAGATTGCAGAGCAGGCCAACAAGCTCATTTGCTGGAGAGATGAGCTCTCCCAGCCATTTGAGTACATGCAGACCAAGAGGGGCACATTGGCGCAAGCTGATGAAGAGGGGGACTAAAGCAGTTGTGCAGCTGTTCCACCCCCACCTTCCCCACTAGACAGCATCCTCCCATGGCTACCACCACAATGACCTGTGAGATGGCACTCATTGAGGGGATACTTAGTCCCTCTGGGAGTGGTAAGCACATGAGACAGGATATGGCAGCTGCAATGGTGAGAGAGTACCTTGCAGAGCCCTATGAGTTGCAGGCCACCAGTCTGCTGTGCTACTGGGCCATGAAGGAGGTGGTCTGGATGGACCTCTCTGCTGTGGCCCAGAGGCTCCTCTCATGCCCTCCGACGAGCATGCAGAGTGAGCAGGTTTCTCCCCCCCCCCATGCAGCCAACATTGTCATCCCTCATTGCTCATGCCTGCTCCCCTGGATAGTTGAGCAGTTGATATTCCTGAAGGTCATCTTTCCACTGTTTGGCTACCCAGTCCTGGACTTTGAGGATAACTGAAGTGAGTATATACTTGTGCCTGCATCTCCTCTCAGTCTTTGCTGGGAAGCTGGGGCAAAATGCCTTTCTGAATCCACCTGCACCAAAAAACCTCTACAGAATCCTAGTAGGAGTACAGCCCAGGATTATGTTGAAGGTGGTGTGCTCAAGTTCCCTCACCAAGTCACCAGCCACCCCAAACCAAAATTGCATGCTGAAATTAAAACAGCAGAAGCACAAAAACTGTTCTTCATCTTGATGGGGATGAAAGGGGTAGAGTAGGATAGTGAGATTTGTGTGCCAAACAGAAACCAGCAGAACACACAGGAGCACCATAAATAATGAAGTTAATTTTAACTTTCTTTGCAGGGGTGGGAGGTGGGAAAGGGACAGCCTGTGATGAATGGCAACTGCAGTACTTAGGCTAAGGCTACTTCACTGAGGCAGTGATGGTTGGTATGTACTGCTGCTGAAAGAGGAGGATCAGGGTGGACACAACCCCCTCCCTCTCACTTTCTGAGGCCTTCCCTGGGGAAATGGTGCATAAGGTTTCTCTGGGTTTGCCCTTACCTTTGGAAGAAAACAAAACATTATTGGGCTTCCATGTGTTGGGCTGACTTTGGTTCAGGTGTAGTAGCAAAAATGCCTGCCCACCCTGCACTTTTGAGTGTTCTGCAGGGCTACTGCTGCCCTTGCTTCTGCCAATTTTTTAAAAACACTGCTGGGATTATCTGGTGTGACATTGGTTAGTTCTATTGGGTTTGCACTGCTGCCACATTGGCACTGGGTTGTGCTGCTGGGCACTATTGCACTGGTTCTGCTGTCCTTGCAACCCCCCTCTCCCTCACTTAGATTGTGATTATGTGATTGACATCAGTCCTATTGAGCTGTCATTTGCCACAATGGCACTGGGTTCTGCTGCTGGGCAGTAGTAAGTTAGCAATGGGTTGTGCTGCTGGGCACTGGTTCTTCTATCCTTGCAGAAATGCCCCACCCCCAGTTTGTACTCCAGAGATTCTCAGATTTGACCTTTGTCCTGTTAGGAGGCTTGGGGGCATTACCACATTGGCACTAGTTTTGCTGGGCACATTGCACTGGTTCTGCTGCTGGTCTTGCAAATGTGCTTCTCCTCACACACACTTCACTTTTTATTGCTGAGATTCTCTGGGACATTCTGCTAGGCTTCTATTGCCTTGCTATTACCCCCCGAAACAGTGGAGGATGGGACACTTTCTTTGGGTGCCCATATAATTGACTTCCTGGTCCAATTGTTTTGAAACTTGGGGGTTCTTTGGAGGAGAGGCTTCTGTAGCTATGCTGCCAATTTGGTGCCTCTATCTTAACTCTCCTGACCACTGAATATACCCATAGAGTATAATGGACTCAAATATATTTGGGATCCCTGAATATTTACTGAATCTGAATACTGCAAGTCTTGACCAAACCTTGAAATTAGATCAGGAGAGAGCTCAGGAAACGCAACAGAAAGCCATACATGTTCTTACTGGATTTCCCTTATCTGATTGTTGCATACTGAGTAGCATGAAATCCCGGGGGCGGCACTTCTTCAGTTGGTTCCTTTTTCAGGAGTGAGCACTGGTGGCTCATTGGGTCTTTTTTTTTTTTCAGATACACAGCTAAAGTGCCAGCAAAGACAAAGAGGCACTTCTACTGGGTAGCGGATCAACTACACCACATCACATCTCAGAGACTCACACTCCTGAGGTTTACTTGCCACCAAAGTATGGCTTGTTCTCTCTTTCCCCTAAACTGTTGTTTCTTCATACATGCACATACATCCATGCTCTGTCTCCCCAGAAATGGCACATTCTTCAAGCTCTGATACATCCTTCAACATGACAATAAGAGAGGAAACCATCTCCTGGTAATTAGGTGCTATCAAGGAAACATCTACAGCTATTAAAGGATACTAATATTGTTTTGTTATAGGTTCTGATTTCCATGAAGTATGCCACCTTAGGGCTAATCATTGTGTGAAATACCGATAATACTATTTAACAGAGTAGAATCATAGTGTTTGGCCAGCAAAACCCCAAACGCTATTTAACAATAGCTCAACTAAGCCGAGGCAAAGCCAGCTGGCAAGATAAGGGCCTTGAGGTATGCCAGATTTCTATAGAGTCTATGAAAAAAGCAGTGGGTACTAACATAAAAGATCACATTTACGTATTGTTATACAATGTTTGTCCTTTTCCCAAAGTGCATATATATTCTGCTCAAAATCACAGGAGGTATAATGGCCATCCAATTTTTTTTTTAAGTTTAGTTTCTTTTTTAATTTTCCCTGTTCTAAATTGTTTTAGATTGATGTACTATAACTTAAGTTTGTGGGCCAGATTTTAATTCTCTTTCTTTCCTTTTCCCTTTTCTAAAAGAGAGAAAGCAATCAATTGCTATGCCAAGAGAATGCATTCTAGTGGTTAGAATGGCAATTGAAAACTAGGGATTCTTGCTATGAAATTTGCTGGGTTCAGTTTAAATTGATATTTGAGAATATTATAGCTCCAAAAAGGGAAACCCAGACATAAACCATTTAATGTTTATAGGAAACCCTCAGGACTCACACTGCATGTGAACATTAAATTAATGAGGCTTGTATTAGCAGAGCAGTTGGTGAAATTTAGCTATAGTACAATTCTAATTCCAGTGAATCAATTGGGGGTTTCTTCATTGGCTTTAATGAGCTAGGAATGCACCCTGTGCTGTCGTGGTCCATCTCATCCTTGCCAGTAGTATCCTGGCACTTGCTAAAATGTCTACAGAGAGGAATTTTCTATAGGATGGAACCCCCAAGCAGTGTTCAGACACTAATAATGCAGAGAGATATCTGTAACTCTTGCCTTGTAAAAAAAATAAGAATATGCTATAATAGGGCTGAGATGGAAGATACTCTTGCAAATATTATTACTTCTGATATAATTTGGGGATTACTTTATAGAGGACCAAACTGTGCACCTATTCAGGTAAAATGTGTCTTAGTTCTGTTAGGTCATTCTGTCCATCATGTGCTCCATGATTGACCAGGATCACCCACTGGCTTGGGTTTTACTGACAGAAGGCCATGGACCTTGCCCAAGTTCCCAGATTTTCAAAGTTTCAGTTGATGTTGTTGTTGTTGCTAATGACAATGACGATGATGACGATGACCACAACCACCACCTGTAGAGATTGAATTGTGTTGCCAACCAGCCCATATTTTACTGTCCTAACTAGTAAAACTATGTATTTTTAAAATCTATTCCACTTTGTTGCTCTGTTCGAAATGTCTATTTATAAAATAACAATATATATTTTAAAATTATGTATAGCCAAACAAAGTCCAGCTGTTACAATAGTGTGCCAAAGACTCACAGGTACAAAACACTTTCACCAAGTTAGCAAAATCTTGCCAAGAAGGAGGTCCTACTACCTTTGTTGGGCAACATATTCTATAAAATGAGGTTAAAGCTAAAATGGCAGATGGCTTTGATATTTCAGTTTGCACTTGACACTGTGAAGGCACTACCACAAGTGATTGTTAAGTGGACCTATGCTGTTCAGGTTACCAATATTAAGATCCGAAAATCCGGTAAATTTTAGACCCTCACTGTCTTCACCCTTAATCTAATGGGTTCTGCTCTGGTTCCATTCACTGCTGGTATTTCTCAAATCAACAGTTGGTTGGACAGACAGAGAAATATCTCATGTTATCCAGCAATCCACAATCCCAGCCTCCTTGCAAAATCTAAGCAGCTTTGCTTTGTTATAAAATAAAGCAAAGACATCATTTATTAGTTCCTTGTTGATGTAGAAACAAAGTGATTATATTTTGTACCTTGACCCTACCTGGTGATGTCATAGGGTGTGAAAGCCAGTCAAATCTGTTGTTTCCCTTCACAACATTGGTAACAACAAGCAAGTGGCAACCTCTGGGGCAAAAGCTGGATCCCTGAGTGGTGCTATCTGCTCCCTCAAAGATGTGAATTATTATGTAGATTAATAGAAGATACAGATCTGTGATGTAATTAATTATTGTAGGCCATATGTGACTTTCCATAGAAAAGGAAAGAGTAAATATGAGTTGAGATATTGAGTTGAGATATGAGTTGAGTTTCTGGAAGAAACTTTTTAAATTAAAACTGCAATCCACTTATGTAGGGAGTTTAGTACCTTTATTGGCATAGATCAGGGGTGGGCAAACTGTGGCTCAGAAGCCACATGCGGCTCTTTCACACATATTGTGTGGCTCCCAGCAGTGCAGCTGGGGAGGCATGCATTTGATCCCTTCCTCCCTCCCTCCCCCGACCCTCCTATCTATTTGCTTTCTTTGTTTCTCTCTCTCTCTTTCTTTCCACCTTTTTCATTCTTTCTTTCCACCTCCCCCTCTTTCTTTCTCTCTTAGACAAATAAATATCATTGGACAAATAAATATCATTATCAATATCTGTTTTTACCCCTTTTGTATTTATTTTTGGCAGCCTCATTTAATGGTAATAAAAAGCAAATCTGCATATTTTCTAAATAAAAATGTGTGCATAATATTTGTTCATGTCTTGTGGTTCTCAACCATCTGAAATTTATTCTATGTAGCTCTTACATTGAGCAAGTTTGCCCACCCCTGGCATAGATGCTTATATAGTGACAGAGAATCATAAATAAAGACTGTGTCCAGTGCTTGGCCCAAGAGAAAAGTAGGGAAATATATATTCCATATAATCAGAAGAAACCAAAGCATCACCTAATACAATCCTGTTGTCCTGAGGCAGGGCACAGTATAGATTGTCAGACATTGAGGAGGAAGCAACAGGTGGAAGGTACTTCCAAGGTCAACTAGTCCACCCCCCTGAACAATGCAGGAAATTCACAAATACCTCCACACACACATACACAAACCATGCTCTATGCCTAGAAGATGGCAAAAAAACCTCCAGGATCCCTGGCCAAACTGACTTGGAGAAATTTTCTGCCTGACCCCAAAGTGGTGATCAGCATTTGTCCCCCAGGCCGGAATAAAGAGGCAGACACAAATGCTGGGTTTAACTATAGGGCCACTTTATTAATTGACAACCTTAACTGAAACCAAAGGCAAGGGCAACACAGCTTGTGGTATGGTCAAGGCCAGAGGTTGAGGACCCTTCCCTTACCTCTTCAATAGGGTGAACCACCCTGCCCCGGATGAGAGCCCACCTCAGGGGCTCCCACCCAGCTGGCTAGCCATTGCAGGACAACCCTGTAGCCCCATCCCCCAAGCCACCAGGTTCAAAGAGAGGACCTAAACAAGGCCGTCCTGAAGGCAGTCTGTTTTCCCCATCCCATGCTGCAAGGCACAAAGACTGTACTCACAGGACCCCTTCAACCCCAAATGAGTGGTGTAAGCTGGTGCTCACCGGACCACAATCTGTATAACACATAGCAACCTGCCTGAATGAAAGTGACTGGCCTAACTAAACAATTCACCATTATAAACACCTGCATCACTGCTGCAGTACAGGATAGGTGAAAACACCCCTCCCAAGTGCCAATCAGGAAGGGGCAAAAGATTCCTACCTAGCCCCCGAAAACTGGGCAACCAGCAAACGCCTGCATTACAAACAGGGTGGGATGGTGGGCCAATGACTGCATGGGACTGCTGAAGAGGAGAGGCGGGGCCAGGCATTAAGCCTTCTTGGCCCCGCCCCCTCCTGATGCCCGTATATGGTGCTTTTGGCACCAAAATCCCAGACTGCCTCTTCCAGCTGGGAGGCAAAGGCGTCCCCCCCAGCCCAACAGCCGGAACAGCCATGGGCTGTTGAACCATGTTCTCCAAATGTTTAAGAAAGAGCCATAAGAACTAAACACTAATGTAACCCTTCCTGCCCTTCTCCTCATGATCTGCTTAAGTTCATACAATCAGCATTGCTGTCAGATGGCCATGTAGCCTCTGTTTAAAAACCTCCAAAGAAGGAGAGCCCACCACCTCCCAAGGAAGGCTGTTCCACTGTCAGGAAGTTCTTCCTAATGTCTAGCGGAAACTTCTTTTGATTTAATTTTAACCCGTTGGTTCTGGTCCAAACTTCTGGGGCAACAGAAAACAACTCCTCACTGTCCTCCATATGACAGCTCTTCAAGTACTTGAAGATGGTTATCATATCACCTCTCAGTCGTCTCCTCTCCAGGCTAAACATACCCAGCTCTTTCTTTTTTTAAAAAAAACCAAAATTTTATTGGGATGCGCTCAACATTTTCAACAACGTTACCAATACAATTTGAAAAAATTTCCATCCCATCCCCCCACCCCCCCAATAGGCTTCCAACACTGCTAATAACAAAAAAGTATATATTAGACGGTAAACAAGTTTAGACTTATATGAATCGACAAACCAGGTAACACATTTCAAATATATAAAACACCTAACTAATTTCAACATATATTTTCATATAACAGTATAATACAATTCAGAATTCATTTCACTTCTCATTCAGTATCCATACAAATCTAAATTATAGATTTTGCCCTTCATTCTGTATTCAGTTTCCAAATACAATTTCAAATCTTCCCAATCTTTTATATACTGTTCTGCCATTTGTCCATTTAGTTTTTTTGTCATTTTGTCATTTCTGCTAAAAAGAGCAATTTTCTAAACCAGTCATGTATATCCGGCACCTTCTCCGCTTTCCATTGCTGAGCCAGTGGGAGTTTGTTATCGCCCACCAGATCAAAAGATAGAGGAGGATTATAAAATGATGACTGAATTAAAGATAGCGGCTAGACGAAATAACTGTGTTGTAATAGGCGACTTTAACTACCCACACATTGGGTCAATATGAGTTCTAGTCGGGAAAAAGAGATTGCGTTCTTAGACACTCTCAATGACTGTGCTGTGGAACAGATGGTCACAGATCCTACCAGGGGAGAGGCGATCCTGGATTTGGTCCTAAGTAACACCCAAGACCTGGTGAGAGATGTAAAAGTGACTGCACCACTTGGAAACAGTGACCATAATGTCATTGAGTTTAACATTTGTACAGATAGGGAGTTGCCCAAAAAGACTGACGCAACCACTTTTAACTTTAAAAGGGGTAACTTCTCTGGTATGAGGGGACATGTGAGGAAGAAATTGAAAGGAAGAGTGGAGAAGGTCAAAACCATTGGGGAAGCTTGGAGACTATTTAAAAAGACAATCCTAGAAGCTCAGAAAAAATATATACCGCAGGTTAGGAAAGGTACAAATAGGTATAGAAAAAAGCCTGCATGGTTAACAAATAAAGTAATGGAAGCTGTAAAAGGTAAGAAGGATTCCTTTAAGCGGTGGAAAGCTAGTCTTAGTGAGGTTGATAAAAGGGAACACAGACTATGGCAAATAAAATGCAAGTCTGTGATCAGGCAAGCAAAAAGGGAATATGAGGAGCATATCGCAAAAAACATAAAGACCAACAATAAAACTTTCTTCAAATACATTAGAAGTAGGAAGCCAGCCAGGGAGGCAGTGGGGCCCTTGGATGACCAAGGGGTAAAAGGAGTAGTGAAGGATGATAGGGAAATGGCTGAGAAGCTGAATGCATTTTTTGCCTCTGTCTTCACTGTGGAAGAGGAGAAGTGTTTGCCCACTCCAGAAGCACTGATTTCGGGAGGGGTTTGAAAGACCTGAATCAGATTGCGGTGACAAGAGAGGAAGTCCTCCGACTGATGGACAATTTAAAAACTAATAAATCACCAGGCCCGGATGGCATTCATCCGAGAGTTCTGAAAGAACTCAAATGTGAACTTGTGGATCTCCTGACAAAAATATGTAATCTTTCTTTAAAATCTGCCTCCATTCCTGATGACTGGAAGGTAGCTAATGTCACTCCCATCTTTAAAAAGGGCTCCAGGGGAGATCCAGGAAATTACAGGCCAGTCAGTCTGACATCGATACCGGGTAAGTTGGTGGAAACTGTTATTAAGGAAAGAATTAGTAGGCACATTGATGAACAAAAACTATTGAGGCAGACTCAGCATGGGTTCTGTAAGGGAAGATCTTGTCTCACTAACCTGTTAGTGTTTTTGAGGAGTGAACAAACATGTGGACAAGGGGGACCCAATAGATATTATTTACCTTGACTTCCGGAAAGCTTTTGATACAGTTCCTCATCAAAGGCTCCTAAGTAAGCTCAATAGTCATGGGATAAAAGGACAAGTCCTCTTGTGGATCAAAAACTGGCTTATAAATAGGAAACAGAGAGTGAGTATAAATGGGAAACTTTCTCAGTGGAGGGTGGTAAGCAGTGGGGTACCACAGGGATCAGTACTCGGTCCCATGCTTTTTAACTTGTTTATTAACGATTTGGAATTGGGAGTAAGCAGTGATGTGGCTAAATTTGCAGATGACACGAAGTTGTTCAGGGTGGTGAAAACCAGGGAGGATTGTGAGGCACTCCAAAGGGATCTGTTGAGGATGGGTGAGTGGGCGTCAACGTGGCAAATGGGGTTCAATGTGGCCAAGTGCAAAGTGATGCACATTGGAGCCAAAAATCCTAAATATAAATACACGTTGATGGGGTCTGATCTGGCAGAGACTGACCAAGAGAGAGATCTTGGAGTCGTAGTGGATAACTCGCTGAAAATGTCTACACAATGTGTAGCTGCAATAAAGAAGGCCAACGCTATGCTGGGGATTATTAGGAAGGGAATTGATAACAAATCAGCCAGTATCATCATGCCCCTGTATAAATCATTGGTGCGACCTCATTTGGAATACTGTGTACAGTTCTGGTCACCACATCTCAAAAAGGATATTATAGCATTGGAAAAAGTGCAGAGAAGGGCAACTAGAATGATAAAAGGGTTGGAACACCTTCCCTATGAAGAAAGGTTAAAATGCTTGGGGCTCTTTAGCTTGGAGAAACGACGGCTGAGGGGTGACATGATCGAGGTTTATAAGATTATGAATGGGATTGAGCAGGTTGAGAAAGAAGTACTTTTCTCCCTTTCTCACAATACAAGAACTCGTGGGCACTCCATGAAATTGCTGAGCAGTCGGGTTAGAACAGATAAAAGGAAATACTTCTTCACCCAAAGAGTGATTAACATATGGAATTCACTGCCACAGGAGGTTGTGGCAGCTGCAAGCATGGACAGTTTCAAGAGGAAATTAGATAAACATATGGAGCAGAAGTCCACCAGTGGCTATTAGCCACAGGGTATAGAATGAGAACTCTCAGTCTGGGGCAGGTGATGCACTCTATTCTTGGTGCTGGAGGGGGCAGCAGTGGGAGGGCTTCTGAAGGCCATTCTCGCTGACGTAATCATGTACCATAATAATGTCCTTTTTTCCTGTGGAATTCTTTCCATTGTCAAACCTAAGAGAAGAAGTTCCGGTCTTCTCCCAATTGGGATTTTTAATATTTTCTGCATCACACAGTGTATATTAGACCAGTATACCTTTGCTTTATCACACGACCACCACATATGGTAAAAAGAACCCTCTGTTCTTTACATTTCCAACACTTATTACTCAGGTTCTTATCCATACTAATATTAGCAATCTTTTTTGGTGTCATATACCACCTATACATCATCTTGTAACAATTTTCTTTTACATTAATACAGGTAGACATTTTAAAGGATCTTTTCCACAAAAACTCCCATGTTTCCATAGAAATTTCTTTGTTCATGTTTATGGCCCATTTTATCATTTGCTCTTTAACAGTTTCATTCAAAGTATATGCAGTCAACAGAGTTTTATACATCTTTGAGATCATTTTTCGCTCTCTTTTCAACCATATATTTTCAAACTCATCATTCTTAGCTCTAAAACCAACCTCTTTACAATCTTTTTTATAAATATCCATTTGACAATATTGTAACCATCCATACTCAAATTCTAGTTCATTATTTGGTTTTAAAACATATTTTCCCCCCTCTTTTTGCAACAGATCTTGGTATTTCAACCAATCATTACCTTTATGTTCTGAGAAAGGATGTATACCTGCTGCTGGAATAATCCACAAAGGCCTCTCGTCGGAAACTGTATCCTTATACCTGGTTCATGCGTCAAACAATGTTCTCCTTACATAATGATGCTTAAACATTGAATCAACTTTATTTTTCCCGTACCAAAGATAGGCATGCCAGCCAAATCTGCAATTGTGCCCCTCAAGAGCTAAGAGTTTTCTATTTTCCAAATTAACCCAATCAGATAACCAAGACATACATACAGCTTCATGATACAAACGCAAATTCGGGACTTGGAAGCCACCTCTGTCTTTAGTATCGTACATTATCTTCATTTTAATTCTTGGCTTCTTTCCTGCCCAGATGAATTTAAAAATTTCTCTTTGCCATTTCACCAACACTTTCACATCTTTCACAATTGGTATTGTCTGGAACAAAAACATTAATCTGGGCAGTACATTCATTTTGACAACGGCAATTCTTCCAAGAAGAGATAATCTAAGTTTTTCCCATTTTTCTAAGTCACTCTTTATCGAAACCCACAATTTTTCATAATTATTCTTAAACAAGTCTATATTTTTCATTGTAATTTCAACTCCCAAATACTTAACCTTTTTAACCACTTCACATTCTGTCACGTTTTGTAACATTTGTTGCTTTTTACCTATCATATTTTTACACAATATCTTGGACTTATTCTTATTTACATAGAACCCTGCGAGATCACCAAACTCTTTTACTCTTTCAAATACCTTAGGCATATTATTAACAGGATCTTCAACAATAAACATAATATCATCCACAAATGCTCGTAGTTTATATGAAAAACCTCTAACATTCAAACCTTTTATGTTATCGTCATCTCTAACCATTTGCAGCAAAATCTCCAAAATCCAGATAAATAGCAATGGTGACAGGGGGCAACCCTGTCTGGTACCTTTTCTGACCCGGAACACTTCTGTTGATTCTGCATTCACAATCACCGTAGCTTTTTGTTCTTTAACATACCCAGCTCTTTCAACCTCTCCTCATAGGACTTGATCATCAGACCTCTCACCTTCTTTGTCGCTCTCCTCTGGACATATTCCAGCTTGTCTATATTCTTCTTAATTTGTGGTGCCCAAACTTGAATACAGTACTCTAGGTGAGGTCTAACCAGAGCAGAGCAAAGTGATATCACTTCATGTGATCTGGACACTATATTTCTGTTGATATAGCTAAAAATTGCTTTTAGCTACCACATCACACTGCTGACTCACGTTCAGTGTATGGTCCACTAAGACCCCTAGATCCTTTTCTTACATACCACTGCCAAGACAAATCTCCCCCATCCTGTAATTATGCATTTGATTTTTCCTACCTAAGTGCAGGACCCTGTTAAAGTTCATTTTATTTGTTTTAGCCCAGTTTTCCAGTCTGTCAAGATATAATCCTGTATCCTGACTCTGTCTTCTACCATATTTGCTACCCCTCCCAATTTAGTATTATCTACAAATTTAATAAGCATTCCCTCTATTCCTTCATCTAAATCATTTATAAAGATGTTGAACAAAACAGGTACCAGGACAGATACTTGTGGTATGCCACTTGTCACTCCTCTCCAAGAGGATGAGGAACCATTCACAAGCACTCTTTTGTCCTGGTACAAACAGTAATAGGATCTAAACCACATTTTACCAACTTGTCACCAAGAATATTATGTGGAACCTTATCAAAAGCCTTACTGAAATCAAGGTAAACTATGCCTACATCATTCCCCTGATTCAGCAAGGTAGTAACTTTCTCAAAAAAAGAGATAAGATTAGTCTGACATGACTTGTTCTTGAGAAACCCATGCTGGCTCTTAGTAATCACAGCCATCCTTTCTAAATGCTCAAGGATTGACAGTTTGATGATTTGTTCTAAAGCTTTTCCAGGTATAGACGTCAAGCTGACAGGTTGGTAGTTACCCGGATCCTCCTTTTCCCTCCTTCTTGAAGATGGGGACAACATTTGCCTGCCTCCAGTCTTCTGGCATCTCACCTGTTCTCCAAGAATTCTAAAAAATAAAGGTCAGAAGCTCAGAAATTACATCCACAAGTTCTTTTAGTGCCTTTGGATGCAGTTCATCTGGGCCCAAGGACTTAGTTTCATTTAAACAAACTAGATGTTTATGTACTACCCCATGCCAATCCTAGGCTGCAACTCCCTTCCCTTATCATGTGTTCTGTTTTAGCTTGTGGAAGAACTCTACGGTGTATGACTGTTGGGAACTTTTGGAAACAGGATGCAGGAATAGATGGACCACTGGTGTGATCCTGCCACAATTAGGGAAGTGCTGTCAGAATAAATCACTCCCCAAGACTCAAAATAGCCAATCAACAAGTTGAAGGGAATGTGTTGAATATATTACTTGACATCTACCTGGACACAAGTTTGTATAGATGCAGTCTACATGGATGACAAATAGAAAGCAATTGAGAACTATAGTTTTACAAGGCTAACTACTAAGTTATCTGACCTAAGAATGAACAGTGGGATGGAATAATGAAACCTCTCTAGAAAACAGATATACCAAATATACTATCTTTAATGATAGTACTTGACTTCTGTAGTATTAAGAGATGGAAGCCTAAGTACAAAGACAATGAGGAGCATAGGCATGACAGAATCTCTTTATTGTCATCGTTAAAACAATGTTAGTAATAAACATGTCATTAACTATAATTTTCTTCAGTAGGAATGAAATTAACTATCTTTCCATTATATACACAGCTAATAGAGTGGAACAGTATTATTTTTTTACAACCATTGATCATTGGTCTTGGATCAGATTTAAATGAAGAATGTCTTATCCAGTTTGCTGTTACAATACACACGACTTTGTTTACAAATGTCCTTGACTTCATATCAGATGTATTATCATGATATAATCAATAAAGTCATATGAACCATCACAGCCAATAGGATCAGAGGTGGGTACATGAGGCCAACAATTGTGAGGGTAAAGGAGAAGAAGGAAAAATGGTACCTAAAAGAATGGCATCAAAGCAAGACAAAAATTGCAAAAGTGGGTGGTGATTTTAATCACACAAAAACAAATACAAAAGTGCTATTTTGGCTTGACACAAGATTAAATGCAAAGAAACATATATATATATATCTGATTTAAAAATTAATTCTAACTTGGCAACTTCACAAATGTACTTGATAGAATAGTATAATGAATGCAATGGCTATACAAGTGAATCTTTACTAACTCTTCAGTCTTCACGTTTTTGTTGTGCTACCACTGATTAAATTGAACCAAAAGCCAACTCAACACCAGCATGGCAATGTTCTTCATTCAATATGGTCCAAAAGACAAGGAATTCCCAGTTGGCCGCCAACATAATTTCCTCTCGGCTACCAGCAAGAGATTGTACTGTGTTGAATGTTTCAAATAGTGGTTGGAGAATTGAACAGTACAGGAGGATGCATACCAGCCCGCATTCATTGTCTTACAAAGAAATTCTTGATAACACTCAACAGTAAGTGAGCATTATTTACTGCTAGTTTACAATAGAATTCCTGTGGTATCATGTATTATATTCACATTAAAATCAAATGAGCTCATCATGATTAATGTTACCACAATGAATGCTGGAGGAATTACAAATGATTACCCGCTCAGTGTAAAGGGTTGCTGATAATTAGTGCTATTACACAAAAAGGTACATTTTAAGCAATCATCATAATTAATTCATTCAGCATTGTATTATGCAGTGATGATAACAATGAAGTCTCCTGGTTCTCCTGTGGCTCTCACATGTGCATCCATCAAGGTTTCTTTGTTATGCCTCTCACTAGATTAGTGTCAAGTCACAAACATGTCAGTGAAGGGCTACCTGTGGGGAGAATATATCATCCCCCCAAAAAATGTTCTGTTAAAGCAATTAATAAAATGTAGCAAAACTGTCCCTTATGACAATAGGACTATCAATAAGTATGAATTTCTTTAGACTGGATGAACAAGGTGAGCAAGTTACAATGCAAATCTTTGTTAAGCTATTTGTTCCATGTTTACCTTAATATGTCTGGACTCAAAATATGTCTTTTTATTTCGTTATACATCCTTCTCTAAGAATGACAGATTAGTTCACATGGATTCTCACATGTTCTGCAGTCCAGACATTTGGCTTCAGCAGATACAAATCCTTCTTGGATTTGAAGAACTTTACAAATAATAATCTTCATTGGGTATTTATCAAACAATAAAATCAAATGAATCAAATAAGTTGATCAAATCAAATGATTTCAAATTCAGTAAAGTTTCCTCACAGACAAAATGTAGAAAGATACATTTTCTGATATTGGATAGTGTATCTGCTATCATACCATGCTCTTCATGGAAATGAATGAAGAGCAAGAAATGTAAGACAAGGACAGGTCCCCAGAATGGTCAAATCTAAACACAGATGTTTAACAAAGTTTTTTAAAAAGGATAAATGCAATCAGTGTGATACTTTTTTGGTAGGATGTTTGATAATGTTTTGTTTCAGCTTTGTTTCAACTTCATTTCAGATTCCTGCTTGTTTTCATATTTCTGTCATCTAAAACCTATTGCATTGTTAGTGGCTGAGGACAGACTGGCAATTTGCAGCAGGAGCAAAAAAGTTTGTTCTGGGGTTTCCGGTCACACAGCTTGGACTGATGCGGGAGCATACTGGGAGGAGGCATGTGGGAGCATTCAGACTGCTGGCCTGGAGGTGCGGTTGTAAATGGCTTTTTCCTGGTAAATCGGCTAGATGCCTATGTGTGTATGAGTGCATGAGCGCATGAGCATTCATGCGCCCATACACACATAGGCATCCAGGCTATTTGGGGAGGATCCCGCTGCACTGGCACCACATTGGGTGGTGGAGCGGAGCACAGCCAATCATATCGCTGCTCCCTTATGCGCAATGTGGGTTGCTCCCGGCTTTTCTGCGTAGCATTCACACTTCTGGGAAGTGGACAAATGCAGCATAAAGGCACTCTTTGGGGATTTGCTACCACTTTTATGAGGTATCTATTAAACACGGGAGTGAAGCAGAACAGCACGGGTTGCCTACAGGTGGGGAACGCCAGGCAGATGAGCCTGTGTGAACGCCCCCTTTAATCAGCTTTTAAAACGTTGCTGAAACGTGGCTATAGTGGGGCAAATTGCCAGTTTGAATTCAGCCTATGTTGTCCCATCTTGTTGACTGCATCATCGATTACAGGTTATATTTATTTATTTAAATATTTATATCATGCTTTTCTCTCCAATGGGAACCCAAAGCAACCTCAATCCATTTTATCCACACACCTATCCTGTGGCCTAAGGTCACCACCCATCAAGTCTCATTTGCAGAGTGGGAATTCAAACCTATATCACCCAGATACTACTCTGACCCTCTTACCACTACACAATGGTCACTTTCATAATGAGATATTTCTGATGTTTTGCATGACTGGGATGTTGAAAAATGTCATAGGGTTGATTGTTACAATACTTTGGCAGTATGTTAACTGCCAAACAAACTGTTAACAGCACTCTTTCTTAGCCTGCTGCTGGAATAAAATGGACCATGTAGCAAAAGCCCACATAGTAGCTTTTTCCAGCATCAGTGACAAAAGACTAACTTATTGTCATATGGAGAAGTTGCCATTCTGTATCCTCCTGCGTGGTCTTGTACTTCTCATGTTACAGAAAGGAACACTACCATTGAGACTCCCATACAGTAGCCGAGCTGCTGTTAAGAACCTGTCTTAGGTACAGCCTACTTAGATAATAGCACTTTCCCATAGTCACTGCATGATTTGGCCTTTAGGTAGGTCTCCTTTGTTACTTAGTAGCAAAGTATAAATCACTGTTACAAATGCCCTTTCCTTGAACAACTGTCATACATTTTCCTCTTCTTTTGTGTTCTCTGACAGTTCTAACTTGCATAAAATACCTAAAAATCATGTTTTCAAGAAATGTATTCACCTGTGGATGATAAAATGAAAGAGGTGGCAGCTGATAGCAGTACTGAATTATAGGGTGGTGTTTAAAGGCTAAAGAAAGATAAAGTCTTGAGGTCTGCAGAGTTCAACATCCATTAAAATGTCTATTTTCAATAAGCCCAGATGAGAGTGCAATTCAGGCATTCCATTTTAGTCTTGTCCAGAACAGCCATTGACAAGGCAACTCTTTGTTGGCACTGAAGATGTTGCACCTCCCACCCTCCCCACAAATAACTCTGTATATATCTGGTGTGATAACACTCTAGGAAAGTGACACAGCCTTCACTTTTTCCATTTATGAGCCCCTAATGTGTTTTAAACATTGAATATTGTTTCCTGAGAGCATTATTAAGAGATGGAAATGCTTGACTTGCTCTTGTTCTCAGATGTGACATTTTGCCCTCACAAAATAGAACACGGGGACCTTAATCTCCTGATGTCTTGAAAACTTTCTGAAGGAAACTCTTGACAAGAACATGTTATTATAAACAACCTATAGGTTTGAAGTAGTAGTAGATGCTGTTAGTCAGAGGAAGGTGGTAATTTTATTCAGGACAGCAAAGGTCTTGTTCTGTACATGAAACAACACAAAATGACATTTTAATGTGTATGTTTTATTTGCTTTTTATGACTGTAAACTTGAAATGGATTTTAGACTTTGTAACTGCTGAGACCCAGCAATTCAAAGGGTGACGTACAGAGGCATAATGCATTGGAGGAATGTAGGCCAGTTTTCATTGGCTGATTCTAGTGTGTGTAGCCAGTGGCTGATTCTAGTGGTGTAGCCAGTCAGTAACCTATGCTCTCTCAGCGGAAAAAAAGATAGTCAGAAAATAGTCAACTCCAAGTCACTGAAAAAGATGGCAACAGGACACAGAGGCTATAGCAACACTGCCTCCATATTAGCCATACTTATGCCAACTGGAAACAATGGAGGTAATGGGGGTAACCTGTTTGGGTGCCGATAGAATTGGGCCCACTGGTCCAATTGCTTTGGGACATGGGGATTTATGTGGGGAGAGGCTCTCAAAGCTACCCTGAAAATGTGGAGCCTCTCCCTCAAACCCCCTCCCCCCCAGAGCCACTAAGAGCACCGTGGGAAAAACGTAACTTTTATTCCCACCATAGAGAACAATGGAGGGGATGGGGGCAACTTGTTTTGGGGCCCATAGAATTGGACCCAATAGTCCAACGTTCTTGAAACTTGGTGAGTATCTTGGAGAGAGGCCCCCGCAGCTACTCTGTGAGTTTGGAGCCTCTCCCTCAAACCCCTTCCCCTCCAGCCCCCAGAATATATCCTATGTTTTCACCATTGATTTCAACGGCCCATAGGATATAATGGGGCTGAAATTGACATTCAGCTGACCAAAAGACTCACCAATCTGCCGGTACTGACGAAATTGTCATGCAGAAGTCTATCTGCCCACCGAAATTGATTCTCCCAATTTGGCCGAATCCGAATTGGGCCAAATTTATTTATTTATTTTGCACACTCCTATTCACCAGTATGGGCAGCCCCATATTGACTCAAAACTCAGAGCAATAAGGCAGCCAATCCTCACTTTTCTTAACCGACACACCAAACCATGCTGAAAGATTCTATATACCAACACCTGCCCTCTGTGCTTGCTAGCATCCTAATTCAGATTGTGATGCCCAACACCAAGAGGATTTCTTCCCCAGGCCCTTGATCAGTCAGCCCACTGTACTAAATAACAGCATTGGAAATGAAGTTCTAAACTCAAGTCATGTACCTGATGAACCCACCCCATGTCAAGTCATACCACCAACACTATGACCTGAACTCCCTAAGATCCTAAGGCTTTATGTAGCCAGGGATACAGAGAGATTCCAGTGTCAGATAGACCTGTCATGGGTTTGGAATGTGAGGGGAGTACTCCCAGTATACCAGCCTCTGATCATTACTATTTTACCATCTGTATGTTATCATTTTCTTGACCTTGTAGTGTCTCCAGCTGCAGAACTCCTCTGCTGGGAATCAATGGCTTTTAGATTGTTTTGCCCGCTTGGCCCACTTGGCCCACTTGCTCTGCCCATGCGCACAAACTATACTCATTGGCTTCAGCTCATTTAGGGGGTTGTTTGATTTCACTATAATTTAGAGAGCCCTGCTATTCCCGGGCATTCCTGACACAAGCTGTACACTTGTCTTTAATTATGATTCACCAATAAAAAGATTCTTCTACTGAAGCCCTGCATTGTGTGACCTTACTAAGGAGCCTGACATCCATATTGTACCAAACCAGAGGACCATGATTTGTCTTAGTGCAATTAAAATGCACTTTTTGAGCAAACAGCCAGTTTCCTATGGGAAAGATGGCACATATTCCAGTCAAGGCTTAGTTCTGTGACTCTTAGGAACCCTCACATACCATAACCTTTCCCAACTTAACACAGCTGGTGTCTTTCTCCTTTGAACCCTGCTTCCTGTCTTCTTCATTCCAAATACCCTCCCTTCCTTCAGGCCCCATTCAAAGGAAGTCCTGTACCTTTACTCCCTCTTCTATACCAGCAACATCCCTCCCTCCTTTTATTTATTCAAAACATTATATGCTGCCTTTTGACTCAATCAGAATCCCCAAGACTGCACATAAAACATTAGAATGATTTAAAACAACATTAAAATTATAAAATAATTTAATTAAAAAACACCAGAATCAGGAAGTAGGGCCAATAATCATTATTGGAGGTATACCAAACAAAACTGAAAAGTCTTCAGCCACTGACAGAAGACTTTGATAGAGGGGGTCTTCTCCTGGGAACACCACCACACAGCCTCTTGCAGGAGGATTTTGTTTCTGGAAGCTGCATCTAGTATAAGTGAGATGGCTTCCAGTTGGAACCATTTACATTTTTGTTGACTGCTCATTCCCCAGTGTTTTATTGTGTATTAGTACAGGGTTTTATGACATCCTTGCTTATAGGGGAAACAGTTTTACCTTTAAACACTCTCTGAGTACATAAACTTGGTAGTTTTTTGCTGCCACCAGGAATTAAAAATTCCAAATCTCTCTCTTTTGGTAGTATGACCTACGGTCTGGGCACTTCAGAGGACTATGTGGCCCTGAGGAAGTACTGTACTGATTTCTGGGATAAGTTTAAACAAAAATTGATTTATTTAATAACAAAATAGGTTTCTGGTTATTTTGACCAGTTGCTGTAGAAAGGAACTTTTAAATATAATTGGCAAAGCTTGGTGCTACAAACTGTCTATCAACCTCCCAACTCCACTCTGACAGGCCTATACACTCAATATAGTCTCTTTGTCTTATATATAAAGCCACACAGGCTAGTTTCTTTGTTTTATTCACACTGAATACAATCAACTATATTAGTCACACAGACTAAACTGTTGGTCTTATTCACACAGAATTAGACTCAAAATTTCATAGTCACACAGACTATGCCCACTCTTCAAACTTTACACACAGAATCCTTCATAACTCTCAGAGTCACACAGACTCTCTTCAGTACTCTTCCATGCTTGTCTCCAGGGCTCTTTTTGTAGCAGGAACTCCTTTGCATATTAGGCAACACGCCCCTAATGTAGCCAGTCCTCCAAAAGCTCTGTAAGCTCTTGGAGGATTGGCTACATTAGGGCGTGTCACCTAATATGCAAAGGAGTTCCTGCTACAAAAAGAGCCCTGCTTCTCTCTCTCATATCACAGAATCTCTTCATACACACACACACAGAATCCTTCAGACACCCCACCTCCCACACTCTCAGTCAGCAGCCAATCAGATCACACTTGTCATCCTCTGTCACTCTTCTCATATTACTGCAGTCAAACTAAACATTTAAAGGAGCACACACAACAAAAAAAATGGAATTATTACAGGTCCATTAGCCTTTTGATGTATTCCCCAAATCTTGGTACAGTTCATCGCATTTTTGTGCCTCTTTTTTCATGCTTTCTTTCTTTTGTCTTCTTTTTTTGCCTATGTATGCTTAATAAAGACTACATCTAGTTCAATTCTAAGTTGCTCTATCCTCTCCATTATTTCAGCCAAAATATCAGTCCCTGTTCATATCCCTTGCTGTGAGATATGGAAGTGTTTGTGTACAGCTGCTCATGTTATGCATGTACAAACTAGCTATCTGAACAAGATACACTTGAAAATCCCCCCCTTCCATCTTCATCAACATTTAATAATTCTTCTATAATCCTGAAAAGCTTTGCAAGTTCAACAGCCTTTTTCAAATTATCATATTTTTGCACATCATTCATTCCTAGATTCCTAAATTCTGTGGATTGTTGTTGCCATGCTGAGTGCCATGAATGCAAGAAACAATGTTAAAAAAGAGAGAGAGTTATGTATTTCTCTGCTCATAATTACTTGATACTTTCATTCTGTGCCTAGCTTACAATGTGCCAACATCAATTGTACATCCCCCCCCCCCTTAGACTGCAAGATTGTTGGTCATCTTCTACATAATGGTATTTTCCCCATTTTGTGCCCTGATGTTTGAATGGTTTTGTACAAGTAGGCATTTATTTGGCCTGAATCACTGCATTTCTGACAACTACCTCCAGGATCCTTTCTCTCTAAAAATAATTTGAATAGAACTAATAAACACTTGGCTGGCTTTTCTGTAAGGTTTCTGCTGTTCTGATTTCTCATAGCCATTTAAAACCTGCACAATGGCAAATTACATGTGCACTCAAGCTGTAAAGGCATAGGTTTTATGTTTGGAAGTTGACTATTCACTCTCTAGTGGGATGACCTGGCTACCATATTTCCCTTTTACAGTAAGGATTGCTTTGAATGGAGGAAGCATGCAAGATTTTTGTTTTTAATTCACAAATCATATATACTCCAGTGTGCAGTACTATTCATGTTACTGCCTTGGAAGAATGTTCTGCAATAGTATTGAATGTATTTGTTGTACATTAGCCTGATAATCTACTCAGAGAAACAGGTTACTGCAGGTACATAGCCTTCATCACATGCCCAAGGCACTGGGAAAAGAAACAACTGACTGAAGTTACTGGGTAGTTCTTCCAATTCCATGTTCTGAATGCCTATTTATTTCAGTGGTAGTTAAGCATTCTTAAGTTTTCATGGATTGGACCCTTCAAGGATAAGCTCACTTGCTTTCCTTATGTGGTGCAGGGGATTTTTTTTTCTCTTGGGGTGTCCTGGCCAATCAGGAATCGCTATCTCCCAAGACAGAGTTTTCTCTTGCGGAACTGACCACTTACCCACCCTTCCTCAGGGTAAGCTGATTTAGTTGGGGCTGCATTTTTGAGTGCTTCTCATATCAGCACACAAAATTACTTTTTTTTTAATCTGCTCCATACTGAACAAATCTGTCTGTGGCCCTAGTTCTTAGCTGGGACGGGGAGGTTTGATCAGATGCCAACAATCTTGCAAGAAATCACCACACTCACTACAGATCTGGAAATAAGTGGAGTAAATTGGCCACAATTTTATTGATTACAGCTGTAAGGAGCATTGGCACAGCATGGGTTCACCGGATGTGATGAATCAGCTGGTCTGGTGCCAGCTGATGAACCCCACCACCCAGCCAGCTGGAATCGGTGAAGACTGCAGAATGGCAGATTGTTGGGGATCACACGGATGACTGACCCTTTGTGATCCCCCCTGCCATCTGGCCATGAGGGCATGTGCTGGTAGTCCCTGAGCATGCTTGCTCCCATCAGCCCTCACACCAAGACCCCTTAAGATGGTCCCCATCTCTGGTGAATGGCATGCAGGCGTATTCCTGGAAACAGATCTGGCCCCATGCTGTTACCGCCTGAAAGTTGTGACAAGAGAAGATTGACATACAATGAGCCATACGGCAAAACTAACAATTTGAAACTATTCAGCAAGGAAAACATTGTCCCCCTTCCAGTAAACTGTATAATTGCCCCCATTTGGTATGCCTAAAGGGTGGGATGGGTGGGCAAGTTGCTTGGCAGCAGGACAACGGCTGGGCAGAGGAGGTGAGTGGTTGGTTCCCCCTGTTAAATCCTCCCACCCCCTGGCCATCCCAGAGCTCCACTATTGGCCCTGGGGAAGGGAGAGGGGACCTGCTTTTCCCACCTCACCCTCACTCCACCCTAACCCAGCATCTGGCCACCTCCCCGTCCCCTGACCAGTGCCACAAATGGTGGGCCACACTGAGCCGGGCCCTTTGTGCATTTTGCAAATGGCTGTATGGGCATGCTGTTGGCTATGGAGGTGAACAAATATTGCTTGAGAGACTAGCATATTCTTTCTTTCTGTCTGTCTGTCTGTCTGTCTGTCTGTCTGTTGTTGCCCTGCAAGGCTTTTGAGCCTCTTAATGGACTGTAATAAAATAATAAACTGTGCCAGTGTATACCTAAGGGACTGAACCACATGGTAACCCCACCAAGATGCCAGAAGAGACTGCACCCAGCCAAGAGACGTTCTCCTGACCTCCCCAGCAGCTCCAGTGCCCAGCATAGGTTACCAGCCTGTTCCTCATGAAGGAGAATGGAACAGATCCAGTATGCACTAAACACAGTAACATGCCTTAATAAAATACAAGGACTAGGAACTCCAAGACCGCCATTAAGAGTTCCTTCCAAATCAGGCAGGCAGCCTCTTTCCCTCCCCCCTCACCTGCAAGACCTCACGTAGACCTGGCAGAGTCTATTCATCATTGCCTGGTAACTAATTGATGGTCATCAGCAGCCTGGCTAATGCCATCAAGAAGACAATGGAATCGGCCTGGTGACTCATCCTAGCTGCTACCAGGTGTCAGACATGAGTAAGTTTCTAGCTCTCAGTATTGACCACCCCTCAGGTACACCTCCCCTAGCCAATAGGGTACTTTTAGGGACGGACTTACCAGGAGGTGGAACCAGAGGCTGGAACCAGTCCCCACCCTCCTGCTTATAAGGAGATGCCTGACCACCGGCTCTCTCTCTGCTCTTCGACCCCTATCAAACCTTTGACCCTCTTATGTCCAGCTTACTATCCCCAACCCCTGCCTCCATCTTTAAACTCTGGTCTGCAGGCCGAGTTCCCACGTGTTACCTGCTGGCCAGGCTGCGTGGTCCCCCATTTTTCTAGTTTCCTTCCCCTCCATTTTTCCTGTGGAACGCTCTATACGACGGGACTGGTAGGTATTGCCCACCAACGATTTATCTGCTAATGCAAATGTGCTTTGCCTCTCTCTGTATTTCCTAGACTTGTTTGCTTGTGAAGAACTTCAGTAAAAGACTTTATTTTTCAACTTGATAAAGTCTCCTGGTCTGTTACTAACACCTCCCGGCGGGGCTGACCTCTGTATACACAGGTGTTCGCTCTCGCAGCTGATTGCTTATTGATAATCAATCATATTCCCCTCATTATTATTAATCATTACGTGCAATCAGGCTAACACTGTCTGTCTCTCTGTCTCTGTCTCTCTCTCTCTCTGCTCTCCCATGCTTGACATCCATAATTTTAAGTAAACAGATTTCATGTAAATGTGGAATAAGGAGAGGCAACACCTTGTGATGCAATAATATAAAGACCAAGTTAATTTATTTTCATCAATCAAAGGGGATCTGCAGTGCCCAAAGGGCATTTCATACCTAGCTGCAGTGGTGAGATGCAGAAGAATCAGGCCTCCTCTGTTTGTACACCCCTGATTTTATAGGTTTGGCCACCCAGGCTCCAAACTTTATCATTCAGTCACAGTCCCTCCTCAGCCTAATGTGTGATTCCTATATGTTAAAGACATTTTGCCTTGCCTTGCCTTTGCCCAGAATTCAAAGTGTATCACTGAAAATAATTCTTGCATTCAGGTCCACAATTGGGCTTGGTAATGTTACAATGAAATCTATCATGTAGACTTATATACAAATCTGCCACTTACTTCCAGAAAAGACAGGGGCTGGCTGGCTGGCTGGCTGGCTGGCTGGCTGGCTAGAGCAGAGAGAGAGAGAGAGAGAGAGAGAGAGAGAGAGAGAGAGAGAGAGAGAGAGAGACGCATATAAAATCAGACCACTGTCATTGGAATCTTTTCCAAATGTCACTGTGATCTCTGAGGCTCAGATCACAAAAAATGATTTATAATTTAGAAGAAGTTTTGGATTTATATCCCACCCTTCACTCAGAGTCTCAGAGTGGTTTACAATCTCCTTCCCTTCTTCCCTCCTGCATAGTGCAGGGAGTTGGACTAGATGACTCTAGGGACTAGAGATCCCTTCCAATTCTATGATTTTTCCTACAACAGACACCTTGTGAGGTAGGTGGGGCTCTTTTGAGAACTGTTACTGACTCACAGTCATTCAGCTAGCTGCATGTGGTTCTCTATATTAGAGTCTACTGCTCTTAACCGTTACACCAATGGCTTACAATTTAAAGTCATCAACGATTCAGCTGCAACCCTGCCTGAATTAGCAGAGAAAATAAAGCTATTGTAGCTAAAGAAGGTTTAGGTACCAGCATCCTAGTTTCATGATGTGGTATTCTGAATCAGGAAGAGCTGAAATGCTGCTGCTTTGGGAGGGTGGTGTCACAGGTCTGCCGGCCAACACCTCCTCAGATGAGGAAGAGGAAGCCAGCCCCAGCCCTCAGATGCTGTAGGAAGACACCCTGTGATGTAAGTGGGGCTGAGAGAGTTCTGAGAGAACTGTGACTGATCCAAGGTCACCCAGCTGCCTCATGTGGAGGATTGGGGAATCAAACCCAATTCTCCAGATTAGAGTCCACTGCTCTACACTGTAGCCTCCAGCCTCACCCCCAGGGTTGCCAGAGCCCTTGGAACACCGAAGAAGGTGGACCCAAAGACCAGGGCCATAGTGCATGGTTGGCAGCCCAGCACTGGTCAACTTCTGCCTGTTTGAGTCACCACAGGATGAGGACTGACAGATATGTAGGCTGCTCATCAGTTAATGTTATACCAGCCCCTACATGACTCAGCAGAGTTTTCTTGATAAAAGCAGCCAGGAAAGGGTGGGCCAGTGTGGAAACAATGTGTCTATAACCTTTGTATGCCTTGGTCTAGACCTCAGTGTTTTTGGCCTTCTGGACCGTGACCTGGCTTATGCTCTTTGGATCTGCCCTTCTGGTTTGATACTTGGATGATTTTGTTTTATTTTATTTATGTGACTTTTAGCTTGCCCTCCCCCACAAGTGGCAGGGTACAACATAGAAATAAAACATATAAAAATAATATAATTCAAGTAAAAATCTAAAACCCAATTTAAACTACATGATGGCATGTATGTATATATGTTTGTATGTATTCAACTTATATCCTGTCCTCCCCGCATGTCAGGCTCAGTGTGGGTTACATCAAATGTGATAAAAATACAATATATACAATTAAAACAATTAAAACTCTAGTAAAATGAACACTGTGAGCTGACTGCGAGCTGAGAACTTTGAATAATGGCTGCTACCGTCATATGTACAACAACAACTACTAGCACTTTATTAAGGTTTTAGAATTGTTTTAATTGTAACTTATGTTTTAACGTAACTTATCTGTTTTTATGTAAGCTGTTCTGAGCCAGCTTCGGCTGGGAGAGCGGGGTAGAAATTCAATAAATAAATAGGGCCCTGATCTCATATGGCAGCTCATTCCACCAGGTACGGGCCAGGGCTGAAAAGGCCCTGGCCCTAACTGAGGCAAGGCAGATGTCCCTGGGGCCAGGGTAACATATAAGCCATAAGAATATAACTGTGTGTGGCACCAGGAGGGCCATTGAAAGAACAATTGGTCCTAGACCACATCCAATAACATAAGTTGGTATATTAATCCACATACCTGGATGAGGGGGGCTGGTAGGGTAGGGGAGGCCAGATATGGTGGGGCATTCACTGCCTCAGCCAAAGGCCTGGTGGAACAGTTCCATTTTACAGGCCCTGCAGAACTGTAATAAGTCCTGCAGGGCCCTGATCTTAACTGGAAGCATGTTCTACCAGGCCAGAGCTGAGAATGCTCTGGCTCTGGTTGAGGCTAGATATAAGTTTCTTGGGCTGGGGATCTCCATTAAATGATGTTTAGTAAATATAAAGCTCTTAGGGGAGCATATTGGGACAGGCAGTCCCACAGGTATGTTGGTCCCAGACTGCATAGGGCTTTAAAGGTTAGAATCAGTTTGGTGCAATGGTTAAGTGTGCAGACTCTGACCTGGGAGAACCAGGTTTGATTCCCCACTCCTCCACTTGCAGCTGCTGGGTGACCTTGGGCAAGCTATAGTTCTGACAAGAGCTGTCCTTGAAAGGGCAGTTCTGGAAAGAGCTCTCTCAGCTCCACCTACCTCACAGGGTGTCTGTTGTGGGGAGGGGAAGGGAAAGGAGTTTGTAAGCCATTTCGAGACTCTGAAAAAAGGGCGGGGCATAAATCCAATCTCTTCTTCTTGAACCTAATCCAGTACACAATTGGCAGCCAAAGGACTGGCTGTATGGGTGCCCACACAGATATACCAGACAGGAGGCATGCCAGTGTATTTTGTACCAACTGGAGTTTCCAGGTCAGGTTCAGTGGTAGTCCTGCAAAGAGTGAATTGCAGTAATCCAATCTGGAGGTGACCGTTGTGTGGATCACTGTTGCCAAGTTGCACATGGAGAGGTAGGGAACCAACTGCTTGACCAACCAAAGTTGGTAAAAGGCAGAGAATGAGGTATTCAGAGTCACCTCCAGACTCTGGCCATTTTGGGGGCAGGGGGGAGAAGGAACTCAAAACAAAATTGCAGAAGTGGGGAGAAGAGGAGGGGAAAAATAAAAAAAACCCACTGCCCTTAACCAAAAGCCTGGCAGAACACCTCAGCCCCTGCAGAAATGGATAAGACCTGCAGGACCCTGATGTCATTTGGCAGAGAGTTCCACCAGTTCAGAACCAGCACCAAAAAGGCCCTGGCCCTGGTCAAGGTCAGCCAGACATCCCTAGGGCCAGGGATCACCAGCAGATTGTTATCAGTACAGCCCAAAGCTCTCCCAGGGACATACCAGAGGAGACAGTTTCATAGGGTGCAGTCACATGGACCTTTTGATTGGGGTTTGCCGCTGTTCTGTCGCACATGTAAATTTCATGTTCACATGTACCAATCCACTTCCCACACAAAAGCAGGCTCATTCCCGCAATGCTCCCGGGTTTTCCTGCCCCCGGGAAATTCAGGTATTTTCCTGGCACTTGAGCTTTGAATACACAATTTCACCCATCTGGACAGCCATCTTTTGCAATGATTGCGATTAGGACCATCTGACCGCTCTTTGTGCTTTTTTTTTTTTAAAAAAAAACCTTCTGGTTTGAGCGCTTGCATAAACATGTGCTTAATAAATCCATTATTAAACATTATTTTATGTTCCCTGGAGGTGGGAACAAGAGGCAGGGGCTCCAACAGCCTGGATGGGGGCCTGCAGGGAGGATTGGGATGAGGTGGGTCTCTCTCCTCTCCTTCTGGGGGGGCTGAGCCTTTTTTCATTGGGCAACGGCAGCAGCAGCAGCGGCACCACCCCCCACAGTGGCATCAGGAGCAGCAGCTGCCCGAGCCTGCCCCGTGGCCAGCAGGATCGCCAGAAGGGACAGTGCAGTGGCAGGCGAGTGGGTGCTGGAAGAGAGGGGCTGGCTGCATCTAGTCAGCCCATCCTGAAGAAAAATGTTCCCAATTTAATCAACGCGGGAACAAAGCGTGATTACCTTGCCGGTGTGACCGCACCCATAGATACATTGGTCCCAGATTACTCAAGGTGTTAAAGGTCAGTACCAAAACCTTGAACCTGACTTGGTACTCCACTGGAAGCTAGTGTAGCTGGCTTTTCACACTATGCCCTTAGTGGTTCAATTGGGCTGTTTCTTAAGTGTTCCTACCCCATTACAATTCTGTGTGTGTGATATGGGAGAAATAGATGATCAGATTCGTTATATTTTGAGATGTCCCCTTCACCATGACTCCTGAAACAAATTTATTACTAATATTTTATTCATGTGAGAAGGAGCTTCAGACTTGGAAAAAGTAATACTTTTGTTTGTAGATGAGGATTCTTATGTTTCTAATAGAGTCACTTTGTTTTCATTAGTGACAAGAAGGATTAGATTGAATTGTGTGGAACAATAGCTATAATAAGAGTTAGAACTGTTTTGAACTTTTTCAGCTTTTTAAACTGGACTGATTTTATGTGGTTTAGTCCTGTATTATATTCGTAATTTTGCTAATTAATTTTGTTAATTTTGCTAACTTTGCAGTTTTAGTATGTGGAAGATTATGTCAGTACAAGAAACTGAAACTGCAGTGTAGTTGGTGCAGCACAGGTTGGATATGTGCTGTCCACAATGTTCCTGTCAGGACTCGCATAGCCTCGTTCTGGATCAGGTGGAGTTTCTGGGTCAGTCTCAAGGACAGTCCAGTGTAGAGCAAGTTACAGTAATCTAGCCTGTTAATCGCCCTGTCCCAGTTCATATCCCACCATATGAACTGTAGGCAGTCTGTTCTGTAGATAGCTAGCAGTGTTGATTGCTTCTCCCCAGTATTTCTCAGGTAGCTCTGCTTCAAGCAGCATGCAGCTTCACATCTCAGTCAGGAAGTGATTCTTCTTTTGTCCTATGCCATTCTGTTCTGGAGTGTATGGGACTGTGAGCTGGTGCTCTATTCCTTGTTCAGCTATAGTTTTTCATGCTGTATCCCACATATTCTCCTCTATTGGTGGTGCAAATTGCTAGTGGCTTTCTCTGAAATCTGTTGCTGACCATTGCAACATATGCCTTAAATTTCTCCAATACTTGACCTTTCTCTCTGATCAAATAGGTTACTATACACTTTGAAAAATCATCAATAAAAATTAGTATATATCTGTTCCTACTAGGGTTCTCAGTCTTCACTGGACCACAAATATCACTATGTATCACTTCCAGAGGGCACTGTGTCTGGCTTGTCTCATAGCTCTAACAGAATCTAGGGCCGAGGACAGACTGGCAATTTGCCGCGGGATGGGACCCGGGCTGACAACGACTCAATATCGGATTAAATGGAATGTTCACACAGGCACATCTGCCTGGCGTCCCCCACCCGTAGCCTACCGGTGCTCTTGCGCTTCACTGCCGGATTAAAAAAACACCTGATAAAAGCCGACGCAAATCTTGAAAGCCTGCGTTTGTCGCGCATTTCTCCGCTTCCGGGGAGTCTGAACGCGCAGCAGAAAAGCCGGGAGCAACCCGCGTTGGGCATGAGGCAGCAGCGGTGTGATTGCCTGCGCTCCGCTCCACTGCCCAATGCGGTGCCGGCGTTGCAGGGCAAAAAAAAAAAATCGCCAAAATGCGCTTATGCGCATGAGCGCTCAAGCGCTCATGCGCACATACGCCCACAGCCGAAATAATGGGGACACAGCGAATATAGCGCGCCTCTGGCGCGGCAGTCTGAACGCTCCCGCGCGCCTCCGTCCAGTATCTTCCGGCAGAGGCCCCCGCTGTGTGGACGGGAAAACCCGGTATCGTTTACTCCGGGTTTTTTTTGCCACGACTCGATACCGGGGCAAATTGCCAGTCTGTCCTGGGCCTAGGTCTGGTTCCTTTAGCTTGAACACAATGCATACAGTTTCTTTCAATAATGCACTTGTTTATTTGTATGCCCTTCATCAAGTTCTGGCTTTCAGGTTGGGCATAATTATCTCTATGTCCTAAACGTCTATGCCACAGCCAGGAACATTTCTTGTAATTGCAATATTTAGTTAGGTTTGCACTTTGCATACATGTCTCTAAAGCATACAAATCCTGATGCATTTTCCCAGTTGCAATCAATTCTCCCTTTTGCTTAATAAAACATTTTTCTCCAAATGATATAACCAATCCTCTTTTTTATTAAAGATTTTATTTTTTTGTATAAAGACAAACTTCACACATACATAAATGTGGGGAGTTCAGTTACATCATCAATTTACCTGTTTAGTTACTTCATATAAATAAATATCATATTTGTTTTCCATGTTCCATCTTATGTTCTTACAGAAATCTTTTGCGTATTTTTGAATTTAAGTTTTTATATTCTATGAAAGTTATATATCTGTATACTTTATTTATTGTATTCTTCAGTCCTTCAAAATCTAAACCATGTAGTTCATACATACACCAGCATTTACATGGGTATCTAAATAGTAGGGGATTTCATTACCTCATCAAATTACCTATTTAAATACCTCAAGACTTGATCAACATTTGGTTCAACTTTCTCATTGGATTCCTCAAATTTTCTTTGTTTGTATGTCTGCCCAAGTTGGTTTATAACTTCTGTGAGAGACAATTTTCCTTTTGCTTCAGTTTGAGACACAGCATTTCCTTAAGACTTTGGCAGCCTAATCAACAACAACACAACCAAGTCTTGCTTTGCAGTTTCTTTCTCAGCACTTATTAACTGTTGAGTTAGACAAAGGATTTCCCAAAGTTGGTCTTCAAAGCTATTTAGACTCTTTTAATACCTACTGTCAAATAAATTCTTTATTAATTATACCAAGTCTAAGGTGACTGTATTTTCCAAATAAATGGCATTGCTATAAATGGCATATAGGAAATTCTGAAATTGAACAAGTTAAATCTATTAAGTATTTGGGCCTTACTTATAATTACAATCTTAATTGGGCTGCACACCGAAATAATGTTATAAATCGGGCTAGAGTTTCAATAGCTCAAATTAAGCATTTCTATTTTTCCAGGGGAAACCAATATGTTCCAGTTGCTGTTAGAATATTTAATTCTAAATTGCTTACTCAGGTTTTATATGGCATCCCTATTTGGTTTAATGCTTTTAATCAAGATGTGAAGAACTTACAGGGAGTGTTTCTTAGACAAATTATGGGTATCCCTAAAATCCCTATTTACTATCTGTTTAGAAACCGGTCAAAATCTGATTGAAACAATGGTTTGGATCCATGTGATCCATTACTGGCTCAAAATTCTTTTTAGAGAATCAGAATAATGCAACCTGGAACTCTACAATTCTAAACAAATTTAAACAAATAGAGATTGACCTCAATGATCTTGTTTTGTCGGATGAGCTTAATATTCTTAGGATCACCAGACAAAGACTTGTTGATATTGAACAACATAAACTTTGTCCCACACAACCTTATGTCTGCTCTCCCGCAATATTGGATCATGACAGTCAGCCTGGCAGGATGGCTCATTATTTTTATAACCTTGAAGATCTGCATCAACATAGAGCCTTCTCTCTGGCTAGACTGAATGCATTCCCTTCTGAGATGCTTCTTGGTTGTTAGTGACACTCTCCACTTCAGGACTGAATTTACCTCTGCGGTCTAAATTCCTTGGACTCAATTAACCACATAATTTTGGACTGTCTCTTTTATGAGTCAGTCCGGGAAAATATACTCTTCAATGTATCATAGTCAAAAAGATATCTGACTAATTAATGTAAATGTTGTTTTTCTCCTGAATGACTCCACTTCAGATGTTACTGAAATTGTGGCTAACTATTTAGCTGAAGTACTAAGATCAAAGACAATTCTATATGGTAAGACCTATTGATTTTCAGTTCTGTACTTGAGCCCTGGCTGTAAAGTGGTTCTGTAGTTCTGTTATGCCAATAATCGACTAAGGATTTCATCTAAGTGGTCACACAAATTACCCCCTTCTGACATCTTAGTGTTAATCAGTCTCTTTTGTATGTTGAGCTGGCTTTTCAGAAACACAATTATATAAAGCCTCTCCAATTGAGATGATACAGCCTTAGCAATTTGCATTTTAATCACTCTTAGAATGTCTCTATCAGTCAAACCTTTTACAATGGCTCCTCTTACCTTCTCATTGTCTGCATTCAAGGTTTTTTGTTTTGCTTGGTCATCATCTCCAGGTTGGGGTTTTGAATGGTGTGCCACAGTCCTGTTTCAAGCAGGTGACTCTTCATTCTCTCATTTTGTATAAAATAGTTGCTTTCTGTAAACCTATCTAGTAAGTAACTGTTCTGAACACTGCAGGAAGTCACCATCTTTATTCTTTATTCTTTTGCCTATTGATCTATCTTTTCTTTCTTTCACAGCTGCTCACACTGGACCCAGAACCCTGTTAACAGCATCTAGATATGTAGTAAAGCAGAGCACAAGCTGTTTAAAGAATAAAGTCTACTTTAAACAAACTTTGTAAGAAAACAAACTTTGTAAGAAAGTGGAAAGAGAAAGAAATATCTAACTCTCTAACTAGCTAGGAGAGAGTCCGTAATGAAGAGATCTCAGCAGGAGCAGGAAAATACCCAATTGAGCCACAGTCCTAGCCAATTAGGAGACAGGAAGGAGACTACTGAAAATAGTAGGAAGTCCCTAAGCTCACTCATACTAACTAGTTGTCCTCTCTGCTGTCCCCTGCAGGATGTTCTTGTCATTTTCTTTATCTATGCATGATAGATTTTGCATATTCCAACAGTGTAGTGGCTGTAGTATCATGCTAGAGGGCTGGGGTGTCATATCCAAACCCCATTATTCCAACTTACTAATTACCTTGGGCCTATCACTCTCACTTACCTATTTTACAGAATTGTTGTGAGCATAAAATGGAGGGGGGTGGGACAAACCAAGCATATCCTGGAGGGAGGGAGAGTGTGATTTAAAATGGAATGAATGAGTCAGATTCCTTACTCAAGAAATATAATCTGCCAATCAAATTCTGTGAAGCAAAAATTTACACAAAGAAATGGCGAAGAAATAACATTGAAATATTTACTCTGATGACTCTATGATAAATTATTTATAGCATATAATATATGACACAGTAAAGTGACAGATAGGTGATAGATAGATATAGAAGTTTGTTTGTATACGAGAAAAAGTAATGGCTTAATTACAGGCACTACTAGTATTCAACATGCTCATAAGTATATCCTGCTAACCTGTGACTTTGAGTGAACATTGTGATTTGAGTGAAGAGGCTGAAATCAGGGAAGAGCCCACAGGAGATGACAGAATGGCTGAAGTTAGTTGCACAGCTTCCTTATTAAGATCATTAGACATGGGTGCCTTCATCAGGGCAGCTTTTGGTGCTTGTCACTGCCTCATCATCAATCAGTGGCAAATTCTTCATGAATCCTTAATCTAGGTCTCCCAGGTTGATTCTAACAATTTTGCAAGGAGCTGCCAAAAATTACTTATTGTTCTGTTAATCATTGCTAATAGGAACAGAGAATGTTTTGAGATGCCCCATGAAAATCATACTAATTAGAAATGTCTGAATTCATACAACTCCTCAGAGATTAATTTATTCATCATAATCAGTTAATCACTTTTCCCTTACATAATTAGACAATGCCTAGTGGAAAGGAAAGATATTTTTGTTCTGTTGGAAAAAAGAAGGCTATTGTGAGTTGACAGGAGCAGAATAGGAAGCAGAGATGTTCCGCTTGCTTAGCAGTAGACATGCAAACCCAACACATGTTGAGTGGAGCAGCAAGTACTTGCAAATGTCCATTCCTCAGAAAACCTACTTTTTCACTCACAAGTAATAAAAGAGTAGGACATTTTTTAATAAAAGAATAGGATCTTTTTTGGCTAGTGGAATGAAGACTCCTGTTCCATCTTTCATTGAAGACATGTGGGGATGACTTTCTCCCTTGATGCTGTGCATATTCAATTAGTCTTTAATTCTCTTTACACTCTTTCTGTATATAAAGAAAAGTTAATGCGGTTCAGGATAAAAAGTTGCCAATGCTCTTTCAAAACTGAATGTACATTTCAGAAAATGAAAATATTAGAAGTATTACATGGATAGGAGACGCAATAAACTGGTACAACTTGATGGTCATTGTAGAAATGGCCAAACCGAGGACAGAAGTCTACACTCAGAATGGGGGGGGGAGTACCTGACCCATCCACCATGATAAACTACTGTTTACTAAAGAAATCCAGTTATCTGCTACCTACATGTATTAGTGCTGCAGGTTTCTCTAGGTACATTAACACAGCTGATCCCCAAGCTTTGCTGTCTGTGCCCCTCCCCATGAAGGTGAGATAGGTAGCAAGGAGAAACTAGATTTCTTGGCAGTGGCACCCTCTCCTGAATTCCCTCTACTAAGAGAGTTATATGTTTATTCTATGAAAATTTAGGTATAATTTCAGTCAAAACATTCTTATTTGCCCAGACTCTTAATTGACCTCTTTTACCTGCATTTTAATTAGTTATTTTACATCTAATTATGCATCTTATGGCCTGTATTCTGCCAATGAATTTTGTTTTTGTATATCTTATGCTTTGAGCTCAAACACTTCTCCTGAAGAGGAGTCATCTAACTCTTCCAGATGGATGAATAGACACAGAGAGAGAGAAGCTCTGTGGATATACCTAGTGCTTTAAGGTAAGGACGGTCAGTTGGCAGTCTCCTACAGCAAAGTCCAGCAACAATTATCTGGTCACTTCTAACTGCAGCAATTGTACAGAATTGTGTTGTGCAGAGATTAGGATGCAGGGCCATTAACTGGGAAATCTGAATTCCACTGCTGTTAGGCTATGAAGATCACTGATGACCTTGGGCCAGTGATTCCCTCTTTCACTCAGTATAACCTACTTCACAGCAAGGGGGAAGAACCATGTGACTGTCCTGAGAACCCTAGAGAGGAAGGGCAGAATTAAACAGTAATAATTAATTAAAAAGTAATACTGAGTGTTCTCTATTTGAAAAAAAAAACTTTTCAAAAGTTGCAGGGGAAGAGACAGATTTCATACTTTAATATCCCATTAACCAAGGTTTTCTGCTGATATGCTTATATCATACCTAAATGCAAGACCTTGAGCAGCTGTGTGAAAATTCAGTTTGCGAAGCTAAGCCTTTTTCTGCCTCAGGATCATCACTGTCTCAAAAAACAAAAAAAGTCCTTGTGATTATAGAAGTTGGTTATTTCTGATTTGAAATGGAAGTGCTGTCTTAATTATCCTAATGTTTATATACAAAATTAAGCAATTTAAAAAAGCCAGGCCTAGTACTTTAGGAACTAGTTGCACATTTTAGAGAGATCAAAGCTCAAGTACAGTGGGAAAGGGATTTTTTCCCTCTATGTGGCAATATGTATATGATCCTTTATCTTCATCTGATAAAATCGTTCATGATTTTCTTTGAGAAACAAGGTACAACTGCACTGAGATTCAACTCTTTTAATGCATTTTAGCAATGTTTCACATAGGAAAAATCCAGTTGCAAACTATTGTTCAAGTGTGTTACCCAACATGTGCGAAAACAGCCAAAGTCCAGGACCATAGAGTCATCCTACTCACCAGGCACCACATCCCTTAAATCCCAAAGAACATCCACAAATGCTGCTCCAAACTGTGGTCCCAACAACACATTTACTCTAGACAGTTTCATTCTGTAAAGAGCTGTGCATCTCAGAATCCCTTCAAGTTTAAAATCCTACAGATCTTCACACTGAGGCCATAATAAGAAGTCCTTCTCTTAGTGCCTCATGGTCTGGTATGTAAGACATATACAAGAAAACTTTGGAATAGCCTAACAAGGAAATAGATCAAGATGGGTAGCCATGTTAGTCTGTCTGTAGCAGAAGAAAAGAACAAGAGTCCAGTAGTACCTTAAAGACTAACAAAATTTGCAGCAGGGTATGAGCTTTTGTGAGTCACTGCTCACTTCTCCAGATATCTTCCATTCTGTATGGCTAAGTCTGGTATCTTCCATGGAGACAGGGCAAGATGAGTAGCTATGTTAGTCTGTCTGTAGCAGTAAAAAAGAGCAAGAGTCCAGTAGCATCTGAAAGACCAAAGTATCTGAAGAAGTGAGCAGGGACTCATGAAAGCTCATACCCTGCCCCATATCTTTAAGGTGCTATTGGACTCTTGCTCTTTTCTACTAACAAGGAAAGTTTGTCTGGCCCCTAAATGTTTAGCCATAAACAACACCCACCAAGGGAAGACCATCTTCAATTCACAACTATGTTCAAAACTATATATTACATTCACTGAAATACAAAGAAGGGTTAGTGGTCACAACCCAATAGTGTGTATAGACATTGATCCAACAGATTGCTCATGGCAATTAAACATAGTTAACAAATAGAACATATTCAAAACCAACAGTAGGCTCTTCTGTAATTCTATACATAGACAGTGTACATAGACTGCCAAACAGAAAGTAACTGCAGCAGAAGACTCCCACTGTGGAAAGAATAACAGCCAGATGCCTCTCCCAGGTATATAAAGCATTTCAGTGATCTTCAACAATGGCCCAATTGATGGGATGCTCATTAAATTTGCAATTGATATTAAATTGGGAAAGGTAGAAAATATAGTAGAAGACAGAGTCAAGATACAGGATGATCCTGACAGGCTGGAAAACTGAGCTAAAACTAACAAAATGAATTTCAACAGAGATAAATGTGAAGTTTGAATTTAGGTAAGAAAAATCAAAAACATAGCTACAGAATGGGGGAGACTTGTCTTGGCAGTAGTACATGTAAAAAGGATCTAAGGGCCTTAGTAGAGCTTACACTGAACATGAGTCAGCAGTGTGATGCAGTAGCTAAAAAGGAAAATGCAAGTTTGGGCTGCATCAACAGAAGTATAGTATCCAGTTGATGTGAAGTGATGGTATCACTTTACTTTGCTCTGATTAGACCTCACCTAGAGGTATTCAGTTTTGGGCACCACAGTTTAAGAAGCATGTTGACAAGCTGGAATGTGTTCAGAGGAGGACAAAAAGATGGTGAGGAGTCTGGAAAACAAATCCTACGAGGAAAGGTTGAAGGAGCTGGGTATGTTTAGTCTGGAGATGAGATGACTGAGAGGTGATATAATAGCCATCTTCAAGTTTCTGAAGGCCTGTCATATGGATGGAACAGATTTGTTTCTCTTGCCCCAGAAGGTCAGATTAGAACCAGTGGGTTGAAAATAAATCAAAAGAGTTTTCAGCTAAACATTAGGAGGTTCTTCCTAATGTTTAGCTGAAAACACTTTTGATTTAATTTCAATACAGTGGTTCTGGTCCAACCTTCTGGGGCAACAAAAAGCAACTCTGCTCCATCTATATATATAAAAGAAAGTCCTCTCAATGTAATCAATGCCCAGGTCAAACCCCTGGACCTAGAAACACAAAATTTGGGGAGAACACTCCTATTATGATGTAGATGCTCACTAAGAAGGTTTTTTTAGAAATTTGACCCCCTAAGGAGGTCAACATGGGTAAAATGTGCTCTCCCCATTGCTTTTTATGTGGCTGCCAGGCTGCTGCCTCCTTGCACCCCCCAATCTCTGATTGGTCAGCTGTGGAGCTCAGTGTTCTGAGGTAAAAAAAAACAAAACAGTTACAGGTGACTGCAGAGAACTAATGACAGTTGAGGAAATTAGGAATGGCCAACAACCACCTGTGAGGTGAAGCAGTGCTGCTGATCCAGCCTCTCTGATGGCTTCAAACATGCTCCCCCCACCTCCTACTCTTGACAGGTGGTTGTCTGTCAGGTGCAGCAGTGGGTGCAGGGTGCTTAAAGCCATCAGGGAGCCCACCCCAGCAGTAATCCCTTAGTGACCCTGCCAGCCCAATGGCTTGCGATACCCCTCCCCCTCCTACACTAGATAGGCAGCTGCCTGTCAGGTGTAGGAGAGGGGGTGGGATGCTTACAGCTGTTGGGGGGGACTTGCTCAGAAGGATTGTCTTAGCCCTGCTGCTGGCCCAGGCTCACTGATGCCTTTAAACACACTTCCCCCCAACACCAGACAGGCGGGTGTCTGTCAGGTGTAGGAGCAGGGCCAGGGTACTTTAATCCCTCAGGGAGGCCGCCCGAGTAGAAACACCTTAGCAAAGCTGCTGGGCCAGCCTCACCAGTGGCTTAACACTCTCCCACCCACCTCTCCTCCACCTGACAGGCAGTTGTCTGTCAGGTGCAAGAGCAGGGGCAGAGCATTGAAAGCCATTGGGGAGGTTGCCCAAGCAGCATCTCCTTAGCAATCCTGCTGGTCCAGCCTCCGTGATGCCTTCAGACACACTACCCCTCCTACACCTGACAGTCAACGGCCTGTCGAGGGTCAGAAGGGGTGTGGAGTCCTTAAAGCCATCAGGGAGGCTTACTCAGCAGGATTTCCTTAGTGCTGCTGCTGGCCTAGTCTCCCTGATGCCTTTAGACCCAATCCCCCCCTTACACCAGACAGGTGGGTGTTTGTCAGGTGTAGGAGCAGGGCCAGGGTACTTTAATCCATCAAGGAGGCTGCCCCAGCAGAATCACCTTAGCAATGCTGCTGGTTGAGCCTCCCCAGTGTCTTTAGCCACACTCCCACTGACTATGGAAATATACCCCAAATTTGTAGAAAAGTGGTTTCCTGTATTAGGTTATTTAACTTCTCACAATGTGGGTTCTAGAAAATTGTTTCATAATGAACTTTCTTAATATCTGATTGCTCGGATGTTGTTTTGAATACGTAATGTCCCACTTCTTAAGTATAACATAAATAAGAAGCATTTTTGTAAAGAAGGAGAAGGTATGCCCTGTACACCCCCCCCCGAAAAAAAAAAATCCAATGCCCAGGCCAAACCCCTGCACCAAGAACCCCAAAATAAGGGGAATGCATTTCTACCATGACGTCAACCCCCACTACAAAGAGATTTCTGAGAAACATGACTCCATGTGCCTGGCAGGCTGCTGCCTTCTTAATCTCCCCCCATTGGTCAACTCTGTAGCTCAGAGTTCTGTTTGCACTCACCTCCCTCTGATTGTTCAGCTGTGGATTTTTTAGGTTGCTCCCTTTTTTCCCTTCTCATTCAAATAATTTGTGACTGAGCCTTCACTATCTTACTTTTAAGAAACTCCCACCCCTCTTGAACTCCCTTCTCCTTAACTATTTCAGACCATGGGATTCTCTTCAGCATAACTTTAAGTTTGTTAAAATTAGTTTTCTAAAGTCCAACCTATATGTCTGACTACTTACAGCTTTTCCCTTCTCCTGGATCTTAAATTCCAAATTTACATAGTCACTACTACCTATGGTGCCCACTTCATTCACCTCATCAACCAGTTCTGTCCTGTTCATGAGAATCAAGTCCAAGATAGCGGACCCCCTTGTTTCCTTCTCCACCTTCTGGAAAATGAAGTTGTCAAGCAAGACAAGTCAGGGATTTATTAGACTTTTCATTTTTAGTGTAGTGACTGTCAACAAATATCTGGGTAAATGAAATCTACCATGACCATTGTATCCTGTTACTTTGAAAACTTTGTAATCTGATCTATGAGTGTCTCATCTAGGTTCTCTGCCTGGCTTGGTGGTCTATAGCAGACCCCTACCGTGATATCACTATTATTTCTTACCCATTTTGTTTGGTGTAGTGATTAAGTGTATGGACTCTGATCTGGAAGAACCGAGTTTGATTCTCCACTCCTCCACTTGCAGCTGCTGGATGACCTTAGGCAAGCCATAGTTCTGTCAGAGCTGTTCTCTCAAGCACAGGACTGGAAAGAGCTCTCTCAGCCCCACCTACCTCACAGGGTGTCTGTTGTGGGGAGGGGAAGGGAAAGGAGTTTGTAAGCCACTCTGAGACTCTGAGTGAAGGGAGGGGTATAAATCTAATCTTTTCTTCTTGTTGTTGTTTTTACACAGACCTCTTAACTGACCTTCCATACTGAGATTCGTGTATTTCTTCACACGTATACACACCATTGACATATAATACTACCCCTGCCCCCATATTTATTTATTTATTTATTCATTCATTCATTCAATTTATACCCCGCCCTCCCCACTGGAGCAGGCTCAGAGTGGGTTAAATAAATACAATTAAAATCATTCATAAAACAATTTTCCTAAAATGCCAGTACAATACTCAGATAAAGTGCAAGAGCTTACGTGACAGTCCAGGTGGAATTCTCATCAGCTCAATTTGCTCAGCTAATTTATGTGGTGAATCAGGCTGAAGGTGGTAAAGCCAGGGCACAGGGTCACTCCTCGGTGTTTGAGGAGGCTCCTAATTGAAGGCCTGTTGGAAGAGCTTAATTTTACAGGCCCTGCAGAACTGTAAAAGGTCCTGCAGGGCCCTGATGTCCTCTGGGAGCACATTCCACCAGCATGGAGCCACCACCAAGAAGGACTTTATTTCTCTGTTCCTTTTAATAAAGTTGTATCCCTCAGTCCTAATATTCCAGTCTCGAGTGTCATCTGACCAAGTTTTAATAATGCCTATTAGGTCATAGTCTCCTTCCTCTATTAAGACTTCAGATTCCTCCTGCTTATTTCCCAAATTCTGTGCATTAATGTAGAGACATCAGAATCCATGATTTATGTGCCCTAAGTGTTTTATTTATGTTCTTACCTGCAAATTAATGGGTCCCTCCCTGTGTGCCTGTCCACTCACATCTTTAGTGTTCTTATTAGGGATGGGCATGATCTGGGAAAATGCAGTACAGTTCATTTCATGGTTTGTGGCCAAACCACAAACTGAACTAAACCAGAAAGTTGGTCATGAACCAAACAAGTTCATTGTTCATGGCCCCACAAACCCCATTGAAAAGGACCACAGTCCATTTAAACAGGGTTTGCAGAAAGCTCAAGAAACAGTTGAGTGACACTGCTCAGCTGTTACAGGCTGTCTTGTGCAGTCCCTTTAAACTTTGGGAGTCCCTTTAAACTCCTTCTTTCTGCTCCATTCACAAACCACCACAAACTGATTTAAAAGTTCATGGAAGTTTGTGATGGTAGACCCGTCACAAACTTCTATTCATGAACAACAAACAGGGCAAAATTTGTGATGAATTTTGCATTGTGGTTCAGTTTGTGTCCGTCCCTAGTTCTTATATCCAGTTATTGGCATCATAATATGTTTTGAATTTTTGTCTCCCTCTCCCACAGGATTTAAAGTCCTCCTTATCAGGTTTGCAAGGCTCTTACCAAACAGATTCTTTTTTCTGTCCTCGAAAAGTACAAGCCATCTCCTGACAGAAGAGCTTCATTTTGGAAGTGTAACCCCAGGCCCATAGCCATAAAATTTTCTGTGAGGGGGTACTGGGAGGCATGGCATCATTTCTGATATCGCCAAAATAATAAAATAAAAATAAAATAATAATACAAACCTAATATAGCATCCTCTCTTCTGCCTGCCTTCCCTCTCCTCTGCCAAGGTTTAGGAGGGTCGTGAAGGCGGGTCTGCTGTGCCTACTCTGGGACTGGGACTAGGAGCCCACTCCACAGTGCTCCATGGCTTCCCACTGCTGCCACTGCTCCTCCTTTAGCTATCACTGTATCTCTGTCAAGTTCTCCAGATAGTCAAACACCAGGCTTCATAAGAAGATAGTATTTATTAAAGACCAGTCATAGAGCTGCATGAACCAGTTCTTTTTCAGTGATGTCATATAATACAAAGCAATAGCAATTATAGCCCATTCAGACTACCCCCCACCTATAAGCCAATGAGTACATTTCACGTGTGTGCTAAGCCATGGAAGAAAACACCTCAGACCAGTACATTTCCCATGCCAGGGTAGCATGAGCCCCAAGGTCAGGCGAAGTGATAAGAAACAGAACAGACACTCTAAATCAGTGAGACTGGAGACTCAGAGTTCCTCCCGCATTTCAGAACAGTGAAAGATGTCTCTTCCCCCGACCCCACTCACAGCAATGACAGGGTCACCTGACATCCCCCCCACTCACCTGCTGGCTTGTTTCCTACTTGACATGCCAGCAGCATCCCTCCCTTCTCCTGCCTGTAGAGACCATCTCTATGGTAGCATGAAGGGAAGGGCTTGGGTGGATGGATGTGCAGGAAACAGACATAGTCCAGTCTAGCCTGCCTGCTTTATAGAGGGTTAGGTACTTTTTTATCTTGCCTTTTGAAGCAGGCAGTAGCTGGCAAGCACCTCCTGCAGAGGCAGCATGTTGGCTTCCCCATTTGATCCATGGAGCTCACACGAGGGAGGAGGCCATGGGGTAGGGCAGAGAACAGAGGAATTAAGGACATTCTGTTGCCTTCTCAGCAGTGCTTCATGCATTTTGTCCATGAACTCTTCATCTTCCCTTATAAGGTGTCATGTGGATAAGCACGCCTCAAGTCCTTGTACCTTTTCCTCAAGCCGGGCTACCAACTTACACTTTCTACAAGTGTAATTGTTATTACCCTCAGGTAAGAATACAAACATGGCACAGACTTTGCAGGTCACTAGCTCAGCTTCCTTACCAGTCATGTTGTTTCAACCCGTATAGGGAGTGGTACAGTCATTCCTGAACTCCCTTGAAACTCCCACACAAAACTTCCTGTTCACTTGCTCCAGATCACAACCTCACTACATTTGTGGTGCTATTTATACAGCTGCATAACTGCAGACCCCATCTCCAGTCAGCTCAGGTCAGGTAACAGCAGACATAAGAAAAGAGGGAAAACACAAACTACACAAAGCAAGCCTCAGGGAAAAAGAGTGAAAACACACACTGCACAAAACAAGCCTCGGTTCACTCAGGGCAGAACCAGTGACCATCACTAAGCACATACTAAGCACAAGCCACACCCTTAGAATTTCCACCTGCTTACTTCCACACAGCACAAATCACACCAGTGGTATTACCACCTGCTTTACTCCCACACAACTCCCTGTTTGCTCCTCCTGGTCATTTGCTCCAGATTTGACTCTATAAGGATCATTAACAGTTACTATCTAGTTATGTCTACTTTTTATTTCATTTCTTTATTTCTTTATCTATAGTTCATCTTTCTCAAAGAGGCAGAAGAGTAAGTGAATTGTATTCTGGACATTTCATGTATTCTTGTTTTATATCTACATATCTCAATTCTCAGAAAGTTTCCCTTTTCAAAAGAATTTATCATTGGTAGTTTTTAAAATTTCAGAATATCATTTTTTACAAATAGATGGTACAAGTGGAGACCCGCAAGAAACTTGCGGGATGGTTATCTCATTCGTCACACCTTTGCTTCCTCTGCTCACCCCCTACCTCTCTCACACTATTTCTCCCCTCTGCTCCCCTTTTCTTACTCTATTTCTGCTCCATGCATGTGATTTCCTCTCTCTTTCTGATCTGTCATCTTTCTCTTTGTTTTTCTGCCTCCCCACTTCATCACTCTTTCTCTTTCTGCCCCCCACCCCATCATTCTTTCTTTCTTCTGCCCCCAGCCTCTCTCCCAGCCTCCTGCCTGCTTCTTCCCCCACTCCGCAGAGCAGCAGTAGCAGTGGTGGCAGTGCTCTCAGCCACCCACCTGCTTTCTCTCCCCCCACAGCAGCAGTGGCAGCACTCTGGGAATCACAATGGATCTCCCAGCTACAGAGATCAATTCACCTTAGGGTTGCCAGCTCCAGGTTGGGAATTTCCTGGAGATTTGGGGGTGGAGCCTTAGGACAGTATGGCTTGGGGAGGCAAGCAGGGTATGATGCCATAGACTCAACCCTCCAAAACAGCCATTTTATCCAGGGGAACTGATTTCTGTCTCCTGGACAACAGCTGTAATTCTGGGTGATCTCCAGTCCTCACCCAGAGGTTGGCAATGGTGGTTCTCATGGAGGAAATGGCTGGAGGGTGGAGTCTATGGCATTACACCAGTCCAAAGTTCCTCCCCTCCTTAAATCCCACCCACTCCAGGCTTCACCCCTCAAATGTCGAGGGATTTCCCAACCTGGAGTTGGCAACCCTATTTCCTTCCCAACAGCCAACCTACCTTTATCTGCGTCTCTGTCTCCTGTTTTCCATCTTTACCCCCCCAGCCTCTACCTAGGAAAATTACAGTCTTTCTCCACAGTGAGGGCCAAAGCAGCTTTCATTATTCCCTCCTCCTTTTTTCTGCACAACAACCCTGTGAGGTTGGTTAGGCTGAAATATGTGACTGGTCCAAAATCACACAGTCACCTTCCACTGCAAGATGGGGATCTGAACCTGGGCCTTGCAGATCCTACTTTGAAGCTCTAACTGCTGCACCTCACTGGCTTTCATAGGGTGGTTGCTGATGAATGATAGCAAGCAGCCGAGGCTAGGTGAGTCATGCAAATCAGGGGGGACCTGGCAAGCCTAGACTACTGCCAGGCCTAGGGTGGCCAACCTCCAAATGGAACCTGGAGACCCCCAGAATTACAACTGGACTCTAGACAGCAGAGGTCTGTCTCCCTGCAGAAAATGGCTGCTTTGGAGGGTGGAAACTGTGGCATTATACCCAGCTGAGACCTCTCCCTTCCCAGCCCTCCTCCTTAGAGTCCACCACAAAATCTCTAGAAATCCCCCAGCCTGGCCCTGGCAACTTTTGTGAGGCCTGGCCCCAAGGCTTCCTCCCTCCCTCCCTCCAAGGCTGAAAGAGGCCTGGAAAGGGCCCTTCCCCCACCCCTTCCACCGACAGAGCCAGTCAGAAGCCTCTCCCTCCCCCTCCCCCCAACGTTCTAATCTCTCACCGTTGCTGCCTGGAGTTAGGTCCCTGCAGAGGCCATTTCAAAAGGCTTTTGGGGAATTCAAGAGTTCCTGAAGGGATTTCTTCACTTCTGGGATTTTTCTACAAACCCAGGAAGTCTACTGACTATGCAGGAAAAGCTGTTGGGGGAGAGTGAGGCCCCTGTTGGAGGGAATAGGTATCCGCACTTTTTGGCTATTAGAATAAGGATACATTATGAGTTCTTATTTCATAAACTTTGCAAGATTGTGTGCATGTTAGGTGAAGTGTGGGTGGTCCAGTGAGGAAGATGTAAGAGTTATAAGATATTTCCCATTTGCTAAAGGTTTTGAAAAATATAAAAAGCTAGGCAAGTGTTAATTTCCTGAAATCCCAAGTTTTTTATGACTCATATTAATCAACATGCTCACTTTTCTAAGGCAAAAATATGCTATAGGGCCTTTGGGAGGAGATTGAGACTTGTATATGTCAATGATTTTCCCACTGGTTAATTGGACTAGGACAATTGGCCTAGGACTGTCAAGCCCCCAGTGGGGGCAGTTTCTGATGATTTCTCAACCTACCCTATGTCATTTACAGGTTTTTATGGAAGTGATGTAGCATCACAAGCAAAGTTGTACCCCATCTCCACTCCCACAAGGATTCTTTCTGTTGCCAGGCATTGTCAACTGCCTAGCAACTGCCTGGCAACCCTACTTCAGCCCTGACCCTTCTTAGCTGCCCCTGGAGCAAGGCTTGTTGCTCTTTAAGGGTTTCCTCTGTCTAGTGCCCTGAGGCAGAGATTTCTGTGCCAGCCTGTTCCATCTTCCCCAAGCCATCTCTCTTGTCCAAACACAACATAGGAAAGAGAGCAGAGAACAGAAAACAAGGGAGGTAAAATGATACTGGCAGGGGTCTTTTCGTAGAAAAAGAGCTGCAGGAGCTCATTAGCATATGGTATGCTAATGAGCCATTAGGCTATTAGCATATGCCACGCCCCCTGACATCACCGGGAGTGATGTCAGAAGGGGAAGCAAAAGGGGGGAGGCATCTTCAAAAGCCTCCCCTTCCCTTCCCCAGCTGGTCTGGGTGGGGGAGCTAAGAGAGAAGGGGTTTAAAGTTTAAACTCCTTCTCATGAGATTTGGGCCACAGGAGGAAAGAGGGAAGGAAAGAGAGAGAGAGAAGGAAAGAAGGAAGGAAAGAGGGAAAGAAAGAGAAGGAAAGGGGAGGGGAGGGAAAGAAAGAGAGGGAAGAAGGAGGGAAACAGGGAAATGAGGAAAAAGAGAAGAGAAGAAGGAGGGAAAGAGGAAAAAGAGAGAAGGAAAGGAGGGAATGAAAGAAATTCGGCAGCAATTCAGCCCCATTATATCCTATGGGCCATTGAGGTCAATGGTGAAAACATAGGGTATATTCTGGGGGCTGGAGGGGACGAGGTTTGAAGGAAAGGCTCCAAACTCACTAGGTAGCTGACGGAGCCTCTCCTCAAGATACCCACCATGTCTCAAGAATATTGGGCCAGGGGGTCCTATTCTATGGGCCCCCAAACAGATTGCCCCTATTCCCTCCATTGTTCTCTATGGTGGGAAAAAATAAGTTTTTTTCCCACCATAGAGAACACTGGAGGGAATAGGGGCAACCTGTTTGGGGCCCCATAGAATTGGACCCCCTGATCCAATGTTCTTGAAACTTGGTGGGTATCTTGGGGAGAGGCTCCATCAGCTATCCTGTGATCTTGGAGCCTCTCCCTCAAATCCTTTCCTCTCCAGCCCCCAGAATATACCCTATGTTTTCACCATTGACTTCAATGGCCCATAGGATATAATGGAGCTGAAATTGACATTCGGCTGCCTGAAAGACTCCCCAGGACGCCGGCTGGGGGCGGGGCTTGGCTCCTGAGCTCCCGGAGCTGTGCTCCGGTGCGCTCCCCCCCAAAAGACCCCTGGATACTGGGGAAAAATACAGAGGGAGAGAAATTGATAGAGCAAGTCAGAAAGAACAGACTGAAAGAAAGTCAGCATTCATGTTAGCCTACTACACAAAATATGTCCAGTTGTACATTAGAGACTGCTCGCCACCACTGAAATCTGAAATGGTGTTCCTGCTCTATGTATATTTGTATTTCCCAGTTCTCAAGCACAGATATGTGCTGAAATACTATCTGAAAAACTTCATGTCAATTTGTTCTTGTCCAAATATGTCTATTTGTAAAAATTGATTTCACTAAATTGATTGATTGCTATTTGTAGACTCTAGAGGTTCACAACATTCAGATTAGACTCAGATAAGCATCCCAACATCCTTGGGCTCATCCAAATCAAATGGCATTTCTGAAGTTTTTGTCAGTATGAGCGTTTCAAGACATGAAAATGAGCACTTTGTACATCTGTTAAGCAGATTCTTTGGTTTCCAGAAATCTTTCAGCTCCTGCTTTTTTTGAGAGGATATAGAATCCCCCCCCCCCATTTCACACTTATATTTCTCATTCTCAGTATAAGGTTACAGTACTATGGTATTACTATTTCAGTAGACATTGTTTGTATAAAATATCCCCCTCCATCAAGTGACTATAAGGAAACAAAAGAGATGTACACTGAGATCATCTATTTTACTGTGTGCCATGTAGAACTTACTTGGATGATCCAGGTCCCAAGTCAGGATCTCAGTGAGGTGTTCCATCACCCCCCTACACACCCAATCCTTTTATCATTGTTACCACTAGCGGACTGTACATAGAAATGCCACTGTAGTCATTCTGGAGACTAACAGTGCAATCCTGTCACTCCAATCCAGATCCACTGAAATCGATGGAGTAGCTCTGCATAGGCTTATACTGCTAACCATCTATTTTTGTCCTCTTAAAAACTCTTCTTTAAATAAGAATGCCACACTTTTCCAGGACACATTTCTTGTAGCTGGGTATGTGCTGGCCAAGTTAGATTTCTCAATGGATATAGAATGACTGAAATATATAAAAAAAGAAGTGTGGAGAACATATATTTGAAATTGTTTATGATACTTGGCCACATATTATGAGATAACAACACAGTCTTGTTGATGGAAGTGGGGGAGGCGCATAACAGAAAAGGACATGGTACCTGCTTTGTGAATGAGCCCCAGTAGAAGACAGAGAGAAGCTAAGGCCTAAACCTTAGGGTGCAAGCCCTATACCATGACAGCTCAGTGTTTGTGTGTGTGGGGGGGGCAATATAACCATAAATCTGTTGTGTGTTCTCTCTCTCTCCCTCCTCCTGGAGGAGGAGGAGGAGGAAGAGGAGGAGATGAAGAAGAGGAAGAAGAGATTGGATTTATACCCCACCTTTCACTACCTGAAAGAGTCTCAGAGCAGCTTACAATCTCCTTTTCCTTCCCCTCCCCACAACAGATGTCCTGGGAGGTAGATAGGGCTGAGATAGCTCTTTCCAGAACTGCTTATGAGAGCACAGCTCTGATAGAACTTGTAACTGACCAAGGTCACACCAGCTATAGGGAGCGGGGAATCAAACCCCAGATAAGAGTCCATGCTTCTAACCACTACACCAAACTGGCTCTAAAGGTACATTAAATTGCACAATGATGAGGTAAGAAAGCCAGCATGCACAGGCTTGCATCCAGCAAAATCACCAAACCTACCTCATCAGTACTAACAGCTTATACACACCTTAGATATATACTTTTTCTATTATCAAAAGAGCACCTTTACATGTACAAACAGTAAATATCTTTATTTCTCATTGTGTTTATCTGATTTCTCTCTTGAATCTTCTAATGTTCATAGTTTTCAGACTTGGTCAGTGCTATTCTATGCATGTTTACTTGTAAGTCCTCATAAGTTCAGTGGGACTTACTCCCAAGTAGAAATGTGAATGTTGGGGGGTGGGGGAGCAGAAAAATTTGGAAGGAAAAATCATCCTTTTCCCCATTTTTTTCTGAAGTTTTTTTTTTTTTTTAGTTTTTCCAACAAAATTTGGGGGAGTACTGAAAAAGCTCCAATGAAATATTTACTTTGTTAGAATGAGTAAAATGTCTTTAAAAACAAGATGGCCATACTGTAGACATATATAGCTCTTAAATCAAAAGGTGTGTTCAGACAGGCAGCTAATCCCACCATTATGCCAGCTCACATTTGATCCCGATCTTTTTAATCCATCCTCGCACGACTAGACATCCCCTCGGGGAATCGCCTTACCATGTGCTGCTTCCACTGTGGAGTGTCTAGACAGCGTCCACTGAAGGAAGCACTCACGGTGGGGTTTTTTTTAAAAAAAAAAACAAAACATTTTTCCTCATGCACATAGGCATGATATTGCGGCCTTGTTTATCCGTGCATGTGCAGAATCAAGATGTTTTAAAATGGCACCCGTTCAGGATGGTCTGATGTCAGACCATCCCGAACAGGCACCATTTTTTAATCGCACACTGGAATGATCAGACAGGGGAAAGTCTGTGAGTGGCCCATCGGGAACTGAGAACTCCAGATTGTAAGTAGTACCTTTTTAGTATGGCTCCGAAGTGCAGCAAAATGGGATGCTCATAGAAGACGGACATTTCCCAGATGTTGATGTCTGGACATTACATTTAAATCCATGAGGCACTTGTGCCTCGCGCAGATCTATAGAGCCATCTAATTGGACCCAGAGATGTGTTTCTGCACCTAGAAGGATATCTAATCTTCATGAGGGGAACAAGCAGCATTTTTATTGTGTCTCAACAACCGCATTCCTTCTGTTTGCCTTTTGACCCAAGGTGGTTGACCTTATCACCTCTCCCTCAAACCACTGTGACACATTTACCCACAGACTGGGTAAGGAGTAGCAGGAGGGAGGAAAAAAGATCAAAAGGAGGTGGAGCAGAAACTGCATCAAAGCATCACAGGAAAACTGAAAGCTTCATTGAGAGTTTAGCTCTCTCTAACCAGATAGCAAAAGTTAAGGTACATGTGTCGACAGCATTGGGTGCATCAGCTTGCAGTTTTCTCTCATGTATTGGGTATATTTATAATTTTGCTTGTATAAAACCAAAGGTATTCACAACTTTTAAATTCCATACATATGCCAAACGTTGTAGTTGTATATGCTAAATCAGTTATAAATTGTTCATTTTATGTTGTTAAAGCTAAACATTAGTTTATGTTTGATAGGACAGTAAATATTGCACATATTTCAATTTTCCCCAGAACTTCAGTTTTTTCCCCAAAACAAAACCAAACCCACAAAAAAGATTTGTTTGTTTCTGTGGCTTCAAAATTTCTGGAAATTTTACAGATCTACTCCCCAATAAGTATACTTTGGCTTGCAAGGTGTAAAACTTTAGCCAGGTAGTGATTAAATCCTCCACTGAATGGTGGAGGCACAAGACCATTCAAGCCAGAGGCTAAAATTACTTAACTGTACAACTGGTTTCAAAAGTGACTTGCCACGTGGTGTGGCAGACTTCTCTTCCTAGAAACACCACCCCAAAGCTCCTTGTGTGTATTTTTGGATCCCAGCTCTTGTTCTAATCTAAACCACTTGGAAAAATAAAACTGATAATGTACTTGGCTGCGGACAAAACTCCTACTGTTCTGAAATACTTCAGAATTTGCCAGGAAAACTATCATGATGCCACACTCTGACTTAGTGTGTTGCTGAGCAGCATTCTCTTCTATTTATATAAAAGAGAGTATGCTCCACATAGGATAAAGAATCACATACTGTTTTTCTGAACATTGCACTTGGTAACTCAGGGTTAATATTAGCAATCCTAAATCACCCCTGACTAGAACTTGTCAGTGAGGCTAAGCAACTGAAATATATATAGCTGGGGCTGTGCTGACAGGTTGAATTATTGTCTTCTGTGAACTGATCTGACTACAAAGTCAGTTTTGCTTCAGACTTCACTTGACTTTAACCCTAACCTCATGGGGAAAACCTGGTATTATAGCCTCCTAAACCACTTGGCCCTTTATGAACATAATTACATTTACAGGAAGGCTTCTGGGTTTTGTTTAAATATGACTTACACACTGCTTGTTCACATAGCTGTAGAAATTTTCCAGTGAATTCCTGCTCTGTGAGGTAATGATTCTATGGATTGTTGAATCTGAAAACATCTTTGCTCACCTTATTATTTATTAAAGATGAATATTGCAACTCTCAAGCCATGTTGTACCACTGGATCTTAGTAAATGAGTTGGGGATAACAGCTAACTCTCAGAAGGTCTGATAATATCTTTATTTTCTGCCATTTATCTCTCTTCCTCTAGAATAATGTTGACTAGTACTACACAAATACATATACAGTGCAGAGTATCTTACTTCTCATATAATATTAAACTGTGCTTACATTTTTTGGGGGAAACTGCACAAATATAATAAATCATGGATTTGATCTGATTAAGGAAGAAATAAATAGGAACATTACTGATTTTTGAAACCCAATATATAACCTTCATTTCATTGGCCGAGGACAGACTGGCAATTTGCCGCGGGATGGGACCCGGGCTGACAGCGACTCAATATCGGAGTAAATGGAACGTTCACACAGGCACATCTGCCTGGCGTCCCCCACCCGGAGCTTACCGGAGCCCTCGCGCTTCAGAGCCGGTTTAAAAAAACACCTGATAAAAGCCGTCGCAAATCGTGAAAGCCTGTGTTCGTCGCGCGTTTCCCCGCTTCCGGGGGAGTCTGAACGCGCAGCCGAAAAGCCGGGAGCAACCCGCGTTGGGCATGAGGCAGCAGCGGCGTGATTGGCTGAGCTCCGCTCCACTGCCCAATGCGGTGCCGGCGTTGCAGGGCAAAAAAAAAAAATCGCTGAAATGCGCTTATGCGCATGACCGCATGAGCGCTCATGCGCTCATGCGCACATACGCCCACAGCCGAAATAATGGGGGAACAGCGAATATAGCGCGCCTCCGGCGCGGCAGTCTGAACGGTCCCGCGCGCCTCCGTCCCGTTTCTTCCGGCAGAGGCCCCCGCTGTGTGGACGGGAAAACCCGGTATCGTTTACTCCGGGTTTTTTTTGCCGCGACTCGATACCGGGGCAAATTGCCAGTCTGTCCTGGGCCATTGTTGCTTTTTCTTTGTGTGAATCTAACCAACGCATCCTCGTTTGTAACCACTTTTTCATTCCCCATGCCAATTTTTTCCTATCACATATAAGCAAAATTAAGATTATTTTAACATCAATTGCATATAAATTATATATAATAAAAAGAGATATGAAATGCCATAAAAGAAACAAATTGGGAAAACCAATAATGAAAATGGGCTAAATGAAGAGGTTTACTACTATAACATAGCAGAATAAAATTATGCTGAAAGACCAAATTTATATATCCATAGGAACAGAATAAAATAGGGTTGCCAGGTTCCTGGCTTCCAGCAGGGTGGGGGCCTGTCGGGTCAGTTCCGGGATCTTCTGGTGTGCACACAGAATGTGAGCACCATGATGATATCACCCAAAAGTGACAATCACATTGCTCACATTGGGGTGATGCTCTAGTTTTCGAGCAAAACTCTATGGTTTGAGCCCAATTTTACCATAGAATTTTGCCCAAAAACTAGAGTGTTGCCACCGATGTTGGTGACATGATGACGTCACTTCCACGTTCTGTCATTACATTGTGTTGGGGGCCATATGAAGATGGGTTTAACTTGCATAAGAGCCCGCAAAAGCAGGGAAACCCCACCCTGACTGGGAGCCTGGCAACCCTAGAATAAAAACAAGAATTTGGGAATCAAAACAGCAGAGATGAAAGATTCAAGATCACAATTGATCCTCGAATCAAGAGCCTGTATATTTCAACACAAGAAAAGGTGCAGATATTTTATGTTTGGCAATATGGAGAAGCAGAAGGGAAAGGAAGTGTGAAGCAGGGTTTCCTGTCCACTCCAATCCTTGTTCAACAACTACTCAAAATGATATATTCAAAATGAGTGCCTATTTGTTGGGAAAGAAACTACATGTTGAAGACCTAGGAATCATGTTTAAAAGACAATAGAGGTTATTCATTTCCCAGAGGAAAAGAATGTAGCATGTCATAAGCTATTTTTATTCTAGTTTAACAATGTTAATTGAAATCCAAACTGGCAATAAAATTGTTGAAATTTCAAAGATTGAACACAAGGTAAGATGTGGTATCAATGGAGAAAGCCATGTGTAGCTTAAAATGTGCAAAGACAAAAAGTGACAGACTATAATTATTACTCAAAAGAAGGAGAAAAAAACAGGTCTTGAGGTTCATTTCAGGCATACTAATTTTGGAACACCACTGAACAAGAAAATCTTCAAATGTCACTCTGGTTAAAACACAAGCCTACTAATTATGGATGCCATCCAACTGCATTAAAATCAATGGGAGTTTTGCAACTGAATTAAATGGGAGGTATGTTGAAAGCAATGACTATTTTATTCCATTACCTAATCTGCATCTGTGTGTATTTACAACCCAGAATGATTACACTCCACATTTGATAGCGTCATTAAAATTGTGTTTTTGTTGTCAAACAATGGCTTTCTGATGGGGATGTTTTTTGTTGCTAAAGTACAATTACCTTGGATAATATGTTGCTTCAAACTTAGAGGAGAGCCAATGCTTCAAAGATTATACTATATAAGAAACATAAAGTGCTTTAAAACAAAATGAAATAGAAAATGTGGTATGCAACATTCCTTGAATAATGGTACAAGTATATGAGCTATGGGTTCCATTTGCAATGGCTCAAAAACTTCATTTCTTCTTCTAAGGTTGCCAGAACTCACTATAATTTCTGCCCTTCCATACAGATGTTGTCCAGTGTCTGCAACCAGACCCGTAGCCAGGATTTTTTTTAATTCAGGGGGCATTTAAATTTCTTAGGGGGCACTGGCTAATCAAATTAAAGAAATACCTGGGTCCTTCCCCACACCTTCCACTGCTCAGAGGCCCTGGGCTGGATGGGAAGTCCTGGGGTCCTGCCGGTATGTCAGGGGGCCTAGTCCCATGATGCCCCACTGTAGCTACAGGCCTGCCTGCAACACTGGATGTTTCCATGAAAATATCATTATTCAATGGGGGTCTTTTTGGGGGGGAGCGCACCCGAGCACAGCTCCAGGAGCTCAGGAGCCAAGCCTTGCACCCAGCCGGCATCCCGGGGAGTCTTTCAGGCAGCCGAATGTCAATTTCAGCTCCATTATATCCTATGGGCCATTGAAGTCAATGGTGAAAACATAGGGTATATTCTGGGGGCTGGAGGGGAGGTGGTTTGAGGGAGAGGCTTCAAATTCACAGGGTAGCTTATGGAGCCTCTCCCCAAAATACCCACCAAGTTATTTTGAACCAGGGGGTCCAATTCTATGGGCCCCCAAACAGGTTGCCCCTATTCCCTCCATTGTTCTCTATGGTGGGAAAACAAGTTAATTTTTTCCCACCATAGAGAACCATGGAGGGAATAAGGGCAACCTGTTTAGGGGCCCATAGAATTGGACCCCCTGTTCCAATGTTCTTGAAACTTGGTGGGTATCTTGGGAGCTACCCTATGAGTTTGGAGCCTATCCGTCAAACCCCTCCCCTCCAGCCCCCAGAATATACCCTATGTTTTCACCATTGACTTCAATGGCCCATAGGATATAATGGGGCCGAATTGCCGCCAGATTTCTTTCATTCCCTCCTTTCCTTCTCTCTTTTTCCTTTTTCCCTCCTTCTTCCCTTCTCTCTTTCTTTCCCACCTTCTTCTCTTCTCTTTTTCCTCCTTTCCCTGTTTCCCTCCTTCTTCCCTTTCTTTCCTTCCCCTTTCCTTCTCTTTCTTTCCCTCTTTCCTTCCTTCTTTCCTTCTCTCTACTCTCTCTCTTTCCTTCCCTCTTCCCTCCTTCTGTGGCCCAACTCTCATGAGAAGGAGTTTAAACTTTAAACCCCTTCTCTCTTAGCTCCCCCACCCAGATCAGCTGGGGAAGGGAAGGGGAGGCTTTTGAAGATGCCTCCCCCCTTTTCCTTCCCCTTCTGACATCACTTCCAGTGATGTCAGGGGGCATGGCATATGCTAATAGCCTAATAGCTCATTAGCATACCATATGCTAATGAGCTCCTGCAGCTGTTTTTCTACAAAAAGACCCCTGTCAATGCCTATAGGACTTCCAACACTGCTACTATCATTACTACTAATAATGAACCCCTAAAATGAGCAAGATAGAATAAAGGAAGGTTTTAGAGTATGTGAATGGTCATTTCCATAGTCTTTTATTTGAACAATGCAGACTGGAGGATTGTTAATGATCATAGAAAATTTGTGTTTATTATATGGGTTGGCTAGTGTTTAATGGAGAATAACTGACTTCAATCTGGTTTCCATGTGTTTTGCTTCCAGGTCTGTTATTATAAACTAATGTTCACAGTAAAACCCTTTAACTGCATGGACCTTCTTTTTTAAAAAAGGAAAGAATAAAATGGGGGGGGGAAGATTGCCTTGAAATCTGCAATTCAGATAATCTATTAAGGTCACAATATTAAGGTCACAAACTAGCAGAAATTAGGCACTACCCATTGATTCCAAAAGCATAAATTAAGTCCCATTGAAATAAATAAGACATGTATTTGTACTCAGCAATCAGCCCCATGCAGCTGAACGCAACTTATTTCCAGTAAGCATGCTTAGTATCACATCTTTTGACTGCATTGTGTGCTAAACATAGATGATGTCTTGTATCCTTGCTTGGTCTGAATTCAGTCTCCTGTTCTTCCAAAAAATTACAATAAAGGTTCTCCTCCCCTGACCTTGTGTGAAGGCATAAACGTTGTTCTTTGATGAGCTACCTTCATGTTGCTCTGCAGTAGGAAATGAAGTTTTCCTCTGCACCAAATGTTGTTGAATTCATTCAGTTGTAGGACTATTGGAACCACAGAGGTTTGAACCCATGTGCCCTGAAATATACGTATGCCATCATCACAGTACATTGGGGCTCCATTTGTTTGAACAACTAAGCTCCAGTTGCCACAGGAGAAACCTGGGCCACAAATCCAGTCCACACTCCATTAAACAAGCTATTGTCTGCTGTGCAATCGACACAGCCATAGATACAGTCCTATAAAAATTTAAGGGGCAAAGACACACTCAGGCTTCCTCAGGACAAGCAGGGATGCCTGTTTCTTTTGCATTCCCACCTGAACGTAGAGAGAGCAGAGCTCATCTGTGAAATGAGTTCTGTTTGGAGCTGACTTTATATGTGCGAATGAGATTTACTGAGCGTTACTTGTTAAGATACAGCTGCTCCCTGGATTGCATTGCTCACAGAAGGAATGTGTGGTGCACACATGGTGTTGAAAAGGGAAGAAAGTGAAGTATGAAATAAAACTGCTGGAACAGATATAGAATGATTGACGGGGTGTGTTTTCTGCTGAGTGCAATCTGTTAGAGGGTACAAGAGAGATAACAGAGTAATATGTAAAAGGCTGTTTTTTTCCTCATTTATTAAACCATGAAAAATTAGCTTAAATTACATGTCACCTCCCTCACCTGCTGTATATCATGTCTTTTCACTTACCAAAATAATACAAAAAACTACATTGAATATAGAGAAAACGTTGTGTCGTGGCATCTTGTGTATGTCACTATTTCATAAAGGTTTGAAAACCACCACCCCCAGTTCAGTCTCTCCTCTGACAACATGATCATACTGTTAGTTAAAAGGAACAGTCATTCTGAATGTTTACTATTCCAGACATCAGGGAATACTACTAGTATGTTGGTTCTCCAGGAGCTAGCACAATCAGCCCAAAATTTTATTTCAAAAAGAAATATATGGGGGGTGGTAGTTGGAAAGGGGCATTCACAACATTGGTGCCATGAATTCATTTGACCTTCATTCAAAGGAAATGCAAGGCAGAACTGGGCTGGGCTAGAGAGGCCCCTGCCAATGGGGAGGGAACAGTGAGTGGCTTTATAAAGAGCTAAATACCCTCCCAGGCAGTCTTTTTTCTGGATGCTACTGACATACCCACCTTCCCATGAGATATTACAGTCACTTTTGTAGGGCCAAGCAGGAATTTGGGGGTTTCAGTGGATTGTCTTTAGAGGAAACATTTTCTTTTCTTTTCTTTGCCTGCATTGTCCCAGAAAGGGTAGTGTCTAGAAAAGTCCTGATCTTGACTAGCCAGGCCAGAACTAGTTGGCAAGAATAGGCTGGGTCACTCAATATAGGTAGGGATAATCGACAAACAGCTTGAGGCATTGGGTGTAATGGAGAATGTGTCCTAAACAGGCCATCACATGCCTTACAGTGGGGTGCATGAAGACAGAGTGCTAAGCAGCATCATTCCAAACCTTATAAGGGCCTTATGAAACATTAAGGGAGGAGAATGGGGAGGAGGAAGAGGCTTGGCATCTCTTGGCCCATAGTACATGTGCAGGGAAAGATTGACGAGGCCAGCAGATGAGCTGGCCAAGTTTGGTGCAGTGGTAGACCTGCTCATAAAAGGCTGCCATTGGTAGGCTGCCTAGTTCAGTCCACCCTCAAATAGGTTATCATATCTTAATAAACAATTATATAAATTAGCCATTTAAATGAATAAATGAGTTGAACCCAAGTTGTCTTTTGTCTTCATTTGGGAGGTTTTGGGGTTGGGAAGAAATGCCTTTTTTTCCCCTGGGAGGTTTGAGATGAGCAAAGCCTCCACTTTGTGTTTTAATAGTTTTATTCTCTCTAGACAGAAAATAGGCTGGAAAGGAAGAAGTCCATCAATGGCTTTCCAGGCTCACCTCAGCTCACTTTCATACAAATGCTAGTAGATCTAACTAGAGACAATGGGATGACCAAGCTCCCCCCTTTCTCCCTCCTTCAAGCAGGGACCAGAGTTTGGGGGAAATACATTGCTAGAAAGTCTCCAGGAAAGAGATTCTTGGAGATCTTCAGCAAATGCCTCTTTGTCCTGGTGTGACCTGGGCAGTGAGTGGAAAAACAGATATGATAAAATCTCCTTGCAACAGGAAGGAGGTCTCTTTGTCTGGGATGCTGAGTCTAGGAAAGGATGCAGACCTCTCCTCTGGGAAGGCAGCCATGTGCTCACCTAAAGAGCTGGTGGGAACTTTGAGGTAGGGATTTGTAAGCTAAAGGGGGCTGTCCTATTTTAACATCTGATAGTGCATGTACAGAGAAAGGGTCAGATGATTTGTGTTTTTCCCATTTATTTTGGTTTCCCTTGCTCAATTTGATGCTGTGCTAAAAGTATGCTTGTAAACATTTTCTTTCCAATAAATACTTTATAACCCATGTAGGTACCCATGTAAATGCTTGTGTATGTATGAAACTACATGGTTTTAGATTTTAAAATAAACTGATGAATACAATAGAAAAAGTATACAGACATATAACCTATAATAAAATAAGTAAATAAATACTTTATAACTTCAGATGCCGGTAGCAGTTCTCTGTACCACATAGACCTCCACCGTCTCAGACATGCTATTTTTAAAAGGAGAGCTGGGGGGAGGAAAGCAGGCTGCTGGCAAGCAGCTCTTTCTCCAAGGGTGCACAAGGCCATAAACTGTCCCCATGTTGACTAGACACTAGACAGCAGGAGACACAGAGGCAAGATCTTAGAATTTGGAAGGGAAGCTGGGAGTCCTGACCCTCCCTGTGGGCAATTCCATACAAAGGTCAGGTGGTGGTGGTGGGCTACCCAACAGTGGAAGAAAAGCCCCTCCAGGTGTGGAGAAATCCCTGGGAGGGCAGGGCAGAATAGGACCTGCAGATAGGAGCAGGCACATTCTGCTATGGGGCTAATGGTAGTTTATGATATGTGTGTTTTTTGTGCGGTCTGTTCAGAGAGTGCTTTGATGGCCTGTATAAATAACTGGGGGTGGGAGCTTAGGGATGTTGGGCTTTAGCTGAAACCTAGTATTCAAAGCCGATTGAAGAAACATTCTCTTTTATGTTTTGGATGTTCTGTTTATCTCTAGTGCTATAAAAGCCAGGCTCTCATTCACCAAGAAACAATGAAGCAATAAACAGTCTTGAAGGCCAGTGCCTGGCTCTCATCATCTTAAACCAAATCAATATAGCATTAATTACTCTATAACTTTAATTACTCAGAGATCTATTAGTGCAGACCTGAAACAATTATTTTGGGGTGAACCTACAGCTAAAAGCACTGATTTTTTTCTTCTTCTGATACAACTATTTAACACTCTGGTCCCATTAGCACCCTCCAGATTTTAATATCCCTTTTGCACATTCCATGCAATAAACTTTTTTATGAGTTGGATTACTGAACTACTAACAAACAACTTCCAACCAAGACTCTTAAAATTCTGGGCATATCAATGCCACTAGAGATGCAGAAGATTACTACAATGTTTCAATATAGGTTGAATTTCTTTTACATCACTGTACTGGGGTCTGCTGAAAGAAAGGGGAAGAATAGATCTGCTGACAGACATGGAGTGTCCATATCAAACACTAGAGCCAGTGTGGTGTAGGGATTAAGAGCGGCAGACTCTAATCTGGAGAACCAGGTTTGATTCTCCACTGTTCCAATGAAGCCTGCTGGGTGACCTTGGGCCAGTCACGGTTCTCTCAGAACTCTCTCAGCCTCATCTACCACACAAGGTACCTTTTGTGGAGAGAGGCAGGCAAGGAAATTGTAAGCCATTTTGAGATTCCTTACGGAGTAGAGAAAAGCAGGGTATAAACACCAACTCTCCTTTTCCATTTATATTGAAGTCCAGGTGCCTACACCCACAGTATTTTTCGTGGTTTCTGCTCTCCATTTACTCCAAATATGTATTTGAAACAAATTATCACGTATGCTTTGAATTTGCTGTCAACTTTTCTGTCAGTAAGATCTGGGTCAATAATCTCAGCAACAAGGTCTTTCCTGCAAAATCCAGCATATAAATGTCTTATTATTGTGGGTGTAGGCAATAACATATTCTTTGACAGACACAAAAACTAGTACTTTTTGGGGTTCTTTGGGGTTTATTTAATGTTTGAGGAACCCTGATTTATCTCTCTTGGAATTCCTCTCCCAAAAACTGAAGTTCAGGTGATTCTTTTCGTACCACAGCTTCAAGTCCAGAAGCACCTTAGAAACTGACAAGATTTTTGGGATATAAGCTTCATATGACATTTATTTTACACTTTTTAATGTCTGTTTTTAGCTGTCTTGTTTAAGATGTCTGTGGGTTTTATTCATTCATTCATTTATTTTATTGGACTTCTATCCCACCCTTCCTTGTGCAGCAAGGCTCAGAGTGGGATACAACAAGTATTAAAACAAAACCATACAATAATAGTTGGAGCTAAAATCTTAGGGAACTGAAATGTGAGATAGTTGATCTACTAACCCATATATGTAACCTATCACTAAATTCAGCTGCTGTACTAGAAGACTGGAGAGTAGCAAATGTTACACCAGTTTTTAAAAAGGGGTCCAGAGGGGAACCAGAAAATTACAGGCCCGTCCTAAGATCTGTCAAGGCCAATTATGAGAATCTGTAATTAGTAGGAACTGAAATAATCAAAGGTAGAATTATTAGGCACAAAAAGGAACAAAGCATGCTGAGGGAAAATCAGTATGGCTTCTGCAAAGGAAAGTCCTGGCTCACCAACCTTTTGGAGTTCTCTGAGAAAGTGAACAAGTGTGTAGACAATGGTGAACCAGTAGACATTATATACTTGGACTTTCAAAAGGCTTTTGACAAGGTACCGCACCAAAGATTCCTGAGTAAACTTAGCAGTCATGGGATAAGAGGAGGGGCTCTCTTATGTATTAAAACTGTTTAAATGACAGGAAGCAAAGAGTAGGACTAAATGGACCCCTCACAATAGAGGGAAGTATCCAGTGGGGTCCCACAAGGATGGGTATTAGGGTCCAGTATTATTTAATTTATTCATAAATGTTCTTGAACTAAGAGTGAGTAATGTAGTGGCCAAGTTTGCAGATGACACCAAATTATTCAGGATGGTAAAAACCAAGGTTGACTGTGAAGAGCTCCAAGGGGATCTCCACAAATTGGGTGAGTGGGTGACAATGTGGCAAATTAAGTTCAGTGTTGGTAAATGCACATTGGGACAAACAATCCTAACTTCAACTATAAGCTAATGGGGTCTGAACTTGCTGAGACTGACATGGGAAAAGATCTTGGGATTGTAGTAGATAGATCAATGAAAGCCTCAACCCAGTGTGCTGAGACAGCTAAAAAAGGCAAACTCTATGGTAGGGATCATTAGGAAAGGAATTGAACATAAAACAACTGAAATTATAATGTCTCTGTAAAGATCTATGGTGTGGCCTCATTTGGAATACTGTGTGCAGTTCTGGTCATCATATCTCAAAAAGGACATCACAGAGCTGCAAAAAGTACAGAAGAGGGCAACCAAGATGATTAGGAGGTTGGAGCACCTTCCCTATGATGAAAAACTGAAGAGTCTGGGACTTTTTAGTTTAGGAAATTGATATCTAAGGATGGATATGATAGAGGTCTATGAAACTGCTAATGGAGTGGAGAAAGCTGACAAAGAGAAATTGTTCTCCCTCTCCCAAAATACTACAACTCTTTTTTTAAAAAAAAAAACAAAATTTTATTGGGATGCACTCAACATTTTCAACAACGTTACCAATACAATTTAAAAAAAAATTCCCATCCCATCCCCCCCACCCCCCCAATAGGCTTCCAACACTGCTAATAACAAACAAAAATATATATTAGACAGTAATCAAGTTTAAACTTATATGAATCGACAAACCAGGTAACACATTTCAGATATATAAAACCTCTACAATTTCAACATATTTTCAAATAACAGTATAATACAGTTCGAAATTCATTTCACTTCTCGTTCAATATCCATACAGATCTAAGTTATATATTTTCCCCTTCATTCTATATTCAGTTTCTAAATACAGTTTCAACCCTTCCCAATCTTTTATATACTGTTCTTCCATTTGTCCATTTAGTTTCTTTGTCATTTTGTCCATTTCCGCTAAAAATAGCAGTTTTCTAAACCAGTCATGTATATCTGGCACCTTCTCCATTTTCCATTGCTGAGCAAAGGCCATTCTCGCCGACGTAATCATGTACCATAACAGTGTCCTTTTTTCCTGTGGAATTCTTTCCATTGTCAAACCAAGGAGAAGAAGTTCTGGCTTTCTCTCAATTGGGATTTTTAATATTTTCTGCATCACACCATGTATATTAGACCAGTATGCTTTCACTTTATCACATGACCACCACATATGGTAAAAAGAACCCTCTATTTTTTTACATTTCCAACACTTATTACTCAAGTTCTTATCCATACTAATATTAGCAAACTTTTTTGGTGTCATGTACCATCTATACATCATCTTATAACAATTTTCTTTTACATTAACACAGGTAGACATTTTAAAGGATCTTTTCCACAAAAATTCCCATGATTCCATAGAAATTTCTTTGTTCATATTTATGGCCCACTTTATCATTTGCTCTTTAACAGTTTCATCCAAAGTATATACCGTCAACAAAGTTTTATACATCTTTGAAATCATTTTTCGCTCTCTTTTCAACCATATATTTTCAAAATCATCATTCATAGCTCTAAAACCAAACTCTTTACAATCTTTTTTGTAAATATCCCTTATTTGACAATATTGTAGCCAACCATACTCAAATTCTAGTTCATTATTTGGCTTTAAAACATATTTTTTCCCTTCTTTTTGCAACAATTCATGGTATTTCAACCAGTCATTACCTTTATGTTCTGAAAACAGATGTATAACTGCTGCTGGAACAATCCACAAAGGCCTCTCGTCCGAAATTGTATCCTTGTACCTGGTCCATGTATCAAACAGTGTCCTCCTTACATAATGATGCTTAAACATAGAATCAACTTTATTTTTCCCATACCAAAGATAGGCATGCCAGCCAAATCTGCAATCGTGCCCCTCAAGAGCTAAAAGTTTTCTGTTTTCCAAATTAACCCAGTCAGATAACCAAGACATACATACAGCTTCATGATACAAACGCAAATTCGGGACTTGGAAGCCACTTCTGTCTTTAGTGTCATACATTATCTTCATTTTAATTCTTGGCTTCTTTCCTGCCCAGATAAATTTAAAGATTTCTCTTTGCCATTTCACCAACACTTTCCCATCTTTCACAATTGGTATTGTCTGGAACAAAAACATTAATCTGGGCAGTACATTCATTTTGACAACGGCAATTTTTCCAAGAAGAGATAATCTGAGTTTTTCCCATTTTTCTAAATCACTCTTTATCGAAACCCACAATTTTTCATAATTATTCTTAAACAAGTCTATATTTTTCATTGTGATTTCAACTCCCAAATACTTAACCTTTTTAACCACTTCACATTCTGTCACATTTTGTAACGTTTGTTGCTTTGTACCAATCATATTTTTACACAATATCTTAGACTTATTCTTGTTAACATAAAACCCTGCGAGATCACCAAACTCTTTTACTTTTTCAAATACCTTAGGCATATTATTAACAGGATCTTCAACAATAAACATAATATCATCCGCAAATGCTCTTAATTTAAATGAAAAGCCTCCAATATTCAAACCTTTTATGTTATCGTCATCTCTAACCATTTGTAGCAAAATCTCCAAAATCCAGATGAATAGCAATGGTGACAGGGGGCAACCCTGTCTAGTACCTTTTCTGACCCGGAACACTTCTGTTGATTCTGCGTTCACAATCACCGTAGCTTTTTGTTCTTTATATATTGATTGAATCATTCTTATAAATTCTGCGCCCATCAAGGATTTCTCAAACACTTTAAACATAAATTCCCAATTCAGATTATCAAATGCCTTTTCTGCATCCAAAAATAAAAAGCCAACTTCTTTTTCGGGGTGTTTATCATAGTACTCGATTGCGTCTAGAACAACCCTCATATTGTCTTTAATTTGTCTATTTGGTAAGAATCCGGCTTGATCTTCAGCAATAGTGTCTTTCAAAAACCTTTTAAGGCGCTCTGCTAATATTTTTGCAAATATCTTATAATCGTTGTTCAATAATGAAATAGGCCGATAATTCTTTACATTTGTTAAGTCCTGCGTTTCTTTAGGAATTAAGGTGATCGCAGCTTCATTCCAGGAATCTCGAATCTTCCCTGTCCTTCTAATTTCGTTTAAAAGGATCTCTAACACCAGAACCAGGTCCTCATGAAATTTTTTATAAAATTTAGCTGAGAAGCCATCCGGGCTTGGAACTTTGGAAATCTTTGCCTCTCCTATTGCCTTACTAATTTCTTCTTTAGTTATTACAGCATTTAATATTGCTTTCATTTCAGGGCTTGGTTGTATCAAATTAACCTTGGATAAATAGTTTTGCATCTTTTGCAGATCCACTTGTTTTGCTTGAAAAAGAGTTGCATAATATTTGTAAAATTCCCTCCGGATCCCTCCTGGGTCTGAAATTTCTTTATTTCCATCATTCAATTTAGTGATTGTTTTGTTCTCTCTTCTTTTCTTCAATTGCCATGCCAAGTATTTGCCAGGTTTATTTGCACCTTTGAAGGATTTCTGTTGCAATTTTTTCAAGTTCCAGTATACTTCTTTGTTCAACCTCACCTCATATTGCTCCCTTAAAATCCTCAATTCTCTCAAAATCTTCTTTTTACCAGGCCTTTTCTTAAGCTCCATTTCTTTTTTCCGAATATTTTCCATGATCTCTTTATCTATTTTCAGTTGTTGTTTCTTTTCATTATTATTGATTGCAATCAGATGTCCTCTCATTACAGCCTTGTAGGCTTCCCATACCGTTTGCGTCTGTACACCCTTATTTAAATTCAGTTGAAAATATGTTTGGGTTTCTGTCCTTATTCTGTCCACAATATTTTGTTTGTCCAGCAAATCCTCATTGAGTCTCCATCGAAATTTCTTTCTCTTAACATACGTTGACCATTTTACCGGACTATGGTCAGAAAGAGTTCTGGGTAACATCTCAATTTTGCGTGTCTGCAAGATCAAATTCGCCGTCATTCACATCATGTCTATCCTTGAAAAAGATTCATGTTTTGATGAATAAAAGGAATACTCTCTATCCCTGGGATTTTTTACTCTCCAAACATCTTCCAAATGTTCGTGTTTAATCAATTGAAAAAAGACTTTCGGAAGTTTGCCCATGGCTTCACTTCCTTTTTGGGATTTTCTATCAACAACATTATCAACAGTACCATTAAAATCACCCATTAATATTGTTTGCTCATAGGTTAACTGTCGTAACTGTTCCCACAAATCCTGAAAAAAATTTTCCTTCGCACCATTTGGGGCATAGAGGTTAAAAATTAAAGTCTTTTTATTCTGCAGCACGGCTTCTACCGCCAGAAGCTTCCCTTCATTATCTTTAAACACTTCCTTTGGTTCCAATTCCTTTTTGATATATATAGCAACTCCTTTTTTCTTTTGGGAGGAGAGGGAGTAAAACTCCTCTCCTAATCTTTTTTGAATCAAGAATTTGGCATCAGTTTTTTTAATATGTGTTTCTTGCAAACAAACAATATCACATTTTTGTTTTTCCAACCACAGTCTAACATTTTTTCTTTTTTGAGGTGAGTTAAGTCCATTGACATTCCATGATATAATTTGACTCTCCATGTTGTTTTTGTGCTTATTTATCAGAGTCTTTAAAGTTATCATTGATGAATCTGTTCATTTGCTCTACTGACTTGATGGTGACTCTCTTCTGTTTGAATGTAAAACTGACACCTTTAGGAATTTCCCATCTGTATCTTATGCCCTCTGTTTTCAGTTTGTCAATCAAATCTTTGAAGAGTCGTCTATCCTGAAGCATTGCTCTGGGTAGTTCCTTTAAAACCATAATTTTCTTGTTGTCAATTATGAAATCTTCCTGGAATTGTTGCTTAAATAGATCCTCCTTCAGTTTTTTGGATATAAACTGGACAATCACATCTCTGGGTAATTTTTTCCTTTGCGCAATCGCAGAATTGACTCTGTACACCACATCAATCTGTGCCGCCACCTTCTCCTCTTCCATTTTTAAGAAATCTGCAACAGCATCCACCATAACAGAATGGATGTTCTCGCTCTTGTCTTCAGGGATCCCCCTGAATCTCATGTGGTTAAGCATTGCATTGTATTGGACCATCACATTGACTTTTTCTGTTTCTAAAGCAACCTCAGCAACATTGGATGCCACTCCCTTCACTCTTTCATCCGTCTCATCTGTTCTTTTAGTCAGCGTCTGTATCTCTTTTGTAATCCCAGACATTTCTTTTTTCAACTCTGTTACTTCTGTTATTAAGGTTTTTTCCAACTTCTGAATCGCGTCCATCACTCGTTTCTCCATAGCTTCCATCAGGCCCTGTAGCTTCTTTTCTTCTTTCGCAGTCATTTTCGGGGAGGACCAGGAGTTCGCCCTCTGTCGTTGCCGCAAATCGTAAGCTGTTGTTTAAAATTCCCCTCAAACCTACATCAAATCAAAGTCCTTCTTATGCCCACCTGGATCGCTCTAATTTCACTTTTTTCTATTAAGTCTTTCGTTTAAAATCGATATAAATTTTTCTGACCTTCTCAAAATGGCGGGCGCAATTTCTCTATGGTAGATGGTTCTTCCGGGTACTCACTTCCTGTCCGGCAATCTTAATGGTCCCCTTGTCTCTGGTTTCCTCCCTTCTTCCGGCCTCCTTGGACTTCTCTAGGGCGATTACTTGTCTGGTCTGAGGTCACTTCCTGTTCTGACGATTTCTGCTGCCGCTAGAGTACTTTTCCACACTAATTCTCGTGGAGTTTGCTGTTAGTTTCTATTTTAAAGTCAATAATCCAACCGCAGGAATGTTCAACAAACCGGTTTTTTGGCCTTTTTAAGCTGTTTAACTGCACTATTTCGGAGTTGGTGTTAGTACGACAGATACAGCACGATCATGCGCTTCATCGGATGTTGTTTACTTTCGGCCAAAACGCGTCTCTGGTGAGCAATTTTAAAAAGTTACCTTCAAAGTCCGTGTCTTGTTATAGCAGTGTTTCCTTAATATCAGTTTCCGTAGAATGTCCTGGAGGTCTGGGTCATGCATTCTTATGTTGAGAATCCAACTCGGTGGGGTCTTGTAGAGAATTTCCGAAGCGCCTTCTCTGGGGGAGGGGATCAAGGCTGGTCGCGACACTCTTTAAAGCCCCACTATCAGCCGATCTCAACTCCCTCTCAGGCCAAGGCTCGCTGCCAGTCACCCCCCTGCCTGGGGGGATCTGCGGTGGGCTGTAAGAAGCCCACCCTGTCGTCAAGACCCTCCGTATGCTCTGGGAGCTCTGAGAGCAAGCCAGAACACGTCAGGACGCCATGAATCCCAGACCGGAAGCCTCAAATACTACAGCTCAATGTCATCAAATGGAACTGATGGATAGTTGATTCAGGGCAGAGAAAAGGAAATACTTCTTTACACAGAGAATGATTAAATTTTGGAATTCACTACCAGAGGATGTGGTGATGGCCACAGGAATAGACAGCTTTAAAGGGGGATTAGATATATTCATGGAGGATAGGTCTACCAGTGGCTACTAGCCATGGTGACTGAAGAGAACCTCCACATTTAGATGCACTAAATGTCTGAATCCCAGAGACAGGAGGTAACATCAGGGGAACGTCTTGTCGTTGGCCCTCCAAAGGGACTGGTTGGCCAATGTGTGATACCGGTGCTGCACTAGATATTCTTATGTTTAAACACATGTCCTTCAGGTCACTTACTATGTTTCAGCTGGAGATGCTGGGAACTGAACCTGGCAATTTCTGTGTGCAAAAGAGGTGCACTACCATTGACTCATGCCCCCTCCCTTTGTAGCTATGATACTTCAGATTATGACTTCTGTATTTATACTAGTGGGTCCCCTTTGGATCTTATCCTTCAGGTATTGAAACATGTCTGTTCACAGCATGGTAGAAAATGCATTGTATGGAAAGGTTAAGTTGATCAGTCCACGGTTTCTCTGTTTCTCAGAGTATCATCTCCAAATGTTCCAGTCTCTCTGGAAAGCCAAGGAGTAACAATTGCAACATTGTTTAGCTATTTTCCTTTTGACAGAATAATGAAGTTTTACAATATGCAGTATACATTGGGTTACATACTCTTTCAAGAAAAATGGCAGAAAAATGGTAGAGAAAAAAATACAGCTATCACACTGTGAAATGTTAATGCTGGCTAGCACTGCAAGGTAGATGATGAAGCTGAGTCAGAAGCTGTGCATTTTGCTGTTCCAGGAAAAGCCAAGGCAACAGGTTTTATTTTAATTTAATAAAACCTTGAAGGTAGTTCTGGGGGAAATCTGGCTCAGACTGCCTGGCAGGCTGCCTGGAAGTAAATCTTTGATACGTCTCTTCTCCTTTTCTTTATTAGCTTCACCATTTTTTCCACTTAGCGTGCACACACACACACACAAACCCAATTCCAAACTAGTTTAAAATAATAGTAGGACTCTGCAATTGTTTAATCCTTTGCCAATCTGTCCTCTCCACTTCATTTAAATCAAGATTCCTAAAATTCTCAGAATGAGCTATCTTTATTCTATCTGTAGTTTTTCTTTCTGAATGCAATATGATATTGTCTGAGAAGAGCCGTTTTTAATTTTTGGGATCTGCCAATAATTGGAAGGACAGAGGTACTACTCTAGAGACCTACAGAAGGCAATTATATAAAATAGGCCCTTCAAAATGTTAGTTCTTTTTTTTTTCTACATGTAATGCTGTAGGAATGGGAAACTATTTATGAAAGTGAAGTTAGATGAAAGATAATTTAGAATAAACTAGTTTTCTTACCTACAGAAGAAAAAATGCAGAATATTTTACATCTGCACAACACTTTAAATGAACGAGATAGAGCCACCAGGATATTGAACAAGGAGTCCCCAGATAAGGAAACAACAAGAACTGTTCTGAATCATGTTGAGGACAAGCCAGAATGCAGTCATTATGGAAGTCTGCTGCAAGCCCCAATCCTAGAACACAGAGCAATTTAGGGAGCAAACATAAGCATGTCTATTCATAAATAACTTACAAGTCATTCAGCAGGGCTGAATCCCAGAAACTATCCTTAGAACTGCAACCTGAATACACTGGAGTCTAGCCAAAACAAGTGTAACTAGGGTTGCCAGAATTTGACCCTCTATTGGGGTTGGGGGAAATGTATTTTGTCCTTGAGAGAGAGTCATAGGGGATTCCTGAGGGGAGAGCTGAGGTAAAAAAAAAAAAAAAAAAGTCCCGAGGGAGAAATATTGAAAATGGTTGTCAACTGTTTGATAATATACGTTCAGCCTGTAGTCAAATAGAGTGACATGGAGGATATGGTGTGCTCACTGTGAAAACCCAGTTCAGTAGGGAGGTTAGTAGCTTTTCTTAAGCACTTTGAGGAATATTTACAAGCTTTCACCAAAAATATAACTTGATCCTGCATAAGAGCTGACCCTGCATACCAAAGTTAGTGAACCTACTAGCAACCAGACAACCAAGTTATTAATTAATCCAACAGTCAATATGCTGATGCTTATGTCTACAATCATAAAAAACCTCCCTCCCTTCCTTACTTCAGTACTACAGAAGTTGTGAAGTTAATAACAATTAACAATCAATACCAATCTGGGAGAGGGAATGGGGGGGGAAATCCAACCTAAAATTGAGCCATTGTGTGGCATTATCTCTCTGACATGATGATGCATGCTGTATTGAACCATGTAATGGTTCACAACCAGAGTAATAGGATGACACTGACAAAATTGTACAGGGAACAGACATTGTAATTAAATTGCTGCTTTCAGCACGAATATCATCCATCTAATACACAGCACACAAAGTGAATGGAAGCGTGCAAACATGATTGTAGTGTTTACAACAAACTAATCAAGACTTCAGGCTCCCTGTTAGCAGCAATATATCTCATCTGTATAAGTCATCAGCAACTTCCTGCAGTGTTCTGCTTTCTGACTGCAGATGTATGGGAGGCCAATCTAAATCTGTACAACTCACATCAACTAGCCACAAATAATTCAGAAGGAAATTGAAAGGCATTAGTATTCTTTTAACAATTGTAATTTGCCTTAAAAATACATCAAGGCATTAACTTCAGTCCCTCATTCTCATTCTCTTGTTTTCTGTCTCTCTGTGTGTAAAAGAGGGAAACACAGTACAAAAAGGAAATAAAAATGCATCCACTTACTTGGAAAAGATAGAACTGAGAGTGTTTATGGAACTCTACTGTGTTAAATTTCTCCTTGAATGCTGAGGTTCCAAATTATTGGATTGTTTATTGAAGCAACAATAATGATGAATAATGATGGACTCCATGTCTCTTCATTTTTTAAAAAAACAATCCTCAACTCCTGTAGAAAAACAATCTATCTATCTATCTATCTATCTATCTATCTATCTATCTATCTATCTATCTATCTATCTATCTATCTATCATCTATCTATCTATATCTATCTATCTATCTATCTATCTATCTATCTATCTATCTATCATCTATCTATCTATCTATCTATCTATCTATCTATCTATCTATCTATCTATCTATCTATCTATCTATCTATCTATCTATATTTCTTCCATAAATGGAACAGTGGCAGTATGATTCTGCTATGTACACAGGGGTTGCATTTCTTTCATCTAATTAGTGTTAGAAGAGCTAGTACTATCACAGTGTTCAGGAAATGTAGTAACTTAACACTCCTGACTTAGTAAACAACCACTTCACATATCATGTATATTGCATAATCGTATATTACTATATTTTTCGCTACCCCTGTACATTACTATTATGAATTATTTTGATTTTTTTTCATTTCAGGTGTTAATACTCAATATAGTCAATATGGCCTCATCCATGGATTCGGGCCACCTGGTTTGCAACCCCCCTCCACAAAAAAACAATAACCCAGGGGAAAATGGAGGGTGAGATGAAATCACCCAAACAGAAAAGTGTTTTCTTGCAAATGCACGCACAACACACCTCTGCTGGAGCCACCGCCACCACTGCTTCTGTCCCTCCCTCTCTCTCTTTCTCTGAGAGGTGAAAAATTACCCCCCCCCATGATGGTCAAAGGCAAAGAGCTAAGCATCAACTTGGTAGGATGCAGAAGAGGCAGCATTGCTGCTTCTCCCTCCTCCCCTGGTAGGCCTGCATTCAAGTGACCTGAGGCTCCACTTGAAACACCAACAGCTGTGGCACCAAGAGTGTTCTTCTCAAGCAGCTCTGATTTTCAAGCAGAGGAAGAAGCAAGGTGTCAGAAGAGGAAGAGGTAGCAGCAGGGGTGTAGCCAGAAAATTTTGGTTGGTGGGGCATGGGGAAATCTAAGGGGGCACCCCAGCTGCACCTGCTGCTCTTCTTGCAGCAGCAGCAGCAGCAGAAGGAGCTCCAGCTCCATTGCAAGCTCTAGTCCTCCTCTATTCCTTTCGAGTGGAGACACTCAATTCTAGGCTGCTTTTCTGTGTAAGCTGGGGAGGGGGGATCTCTGACTCTCTCTCATTTACATTTTGCAATTTTATTTTATGTTTTGAAATGAGGGAGGTGTGGTGGTGCTCACAGAACATGGCCGCTTGAGACTTTAGGTCCATGATCTCTCTCCCTCTCTCAAACCCTCACAGTGATCTATGTGACAGTTCCAGACTTCATTCTACGAGGAAAGATGTCCGATCACCTTTTCATCATTCTGTCATAAAAACTAAAAAGGTGCAATCTTTTTTTTTGCTTCACAATTGAATTGCTCTCTGTCTGACCTGCATTCCTCTAAGGTATCTAAAATGGCACTCTCTTGGATTTAAGATTCGAAAGACAGATTTTAATGATGGCAAGACAACGTGGTTACCTCATCTATCAGGGGGGAAAGGTTGAAGTATACCCCAATCTCCTCAAGAAGCCATTGAAAAAAGGCAGGAAGTGAAACCAGTCATTGCTCACCTTATGGAGGCAGACCATTGATACAAATGGATTTCACCTATCATTCTGCAAGTATCTTATCTTGGAAAGCTGCATCAGATCTCCTCACTTGAAGAAGGACTGGCATAGTTACACATTTTGGACTCTGAAGAACCAATGGAGATCGCCATGAAATCTCAGAAAAGGAAGTTCCATTCTCCTTCACCACCACCAACTGAAAACAAGCTGCCTTCCAGATCGTTGTCCTGATTAAGGCAACCCTCTTACATTACTGATTGTTCTCTCTTCTTTCCCAATGTAGCACTCTTACTCAGTCTTTTGGGTATTCACAGTCTGTTTTTGTGTTGCTTGAAATTTGTTCTTTGGGAATGGAGGAGGGAGGGGGGAATGGAGTGCTTGTCTCCTTTAGCTCCTCTGTTTAGTTTAAGGCTCTCTGAGTTGTTTGCTGGAACAGTGTTTCCAAGCTTCCTGCAGTGCATGATTGCCGGCTGGAGTCCAGAGAACCTCCACTGACAAGGCACTTTTATTCCCATTGTTTGATTTTACCAAAGTTGCATCGCTGGGAATTAATTATTTTTTATTCACAGTACTCTCTAACTGTTAATCAATTAATTGCACTAAAGTACTAAGACATTTTTAATCTAATTCAAATATATAGATTTGTCTAATAATTAATTTTTCAACCTGGTATCTGATTCTCATTGTTCTCTGCTTGATAATTCATTTTGTGATTTTGATTGGTGAATAACTTCTTTATGTTGATTTTAATTGTTTTAATTCGGATGAAAATTGATTGCTCACTCAGGCATTTTATGCATATTGTTCTCTGATTGACACCTGCTGTTAGTGTTTCATTTTAGTAAACACTTTCCAGTTTTCTTTGCATTGCTTACTACGTCCACTTAATTGTTCATACTATTTGGACTTTCCCTACAACAGATTTTCTGGAGTGTTATTACTATTTTTCCTTATTGCACTTAAGGGGATTTATATCTTTAGGTTTGCTTGTAATGCACAGGTTATTTCATATTAGGACATATACACTACATTACATACCATACTTGCCTCAATTATACCAAACCTCTTCATTTTAGGTACAGTCAACACTTGGCTAGATCTTTTTATAACATTTCTATTTATTTTTGCTCCTATTTTTTTTCTCAAAATTTCTGATTTTTATCTCATCAAACTCAGGCAGAGCTTCTAAACCTAAACTGGATCTACTAATATTGTTGCTTACAAGTCCCTTCTGAGATTTTTGGACTGTACTACAAACTTACACCCACCTACTTAATGTGAACTTTGCTGTTTTTCCTTGGGTCAACTGAGTGACCACACAATGCATAACTCTTTTAAAATAATCTCTTCTAATGTGTGGGGTCTTAACAATGTGGTCAAATGAAAGAGAATCCTTTCCACTATGTTGAGACAGCACCCTAATGTTATTCTTCTACAAGAAACACACCTTTAAAAAAATAACACATCAAGTCTTTAATTCCTCTAAATTTCAGCATCAATACTTGGCTCCAGGAACTTCAAAGGTGAGAGGTGTTGCAATCCTTCTGTCATGTAACATTTGCTTTTCTCTCCAATCCAAACTTAGTGATCCTCAAGGTAGATTTATTTTCCTAAAAGGACTCCAGAATGACTGCCTGACCACACTGGCCACATTGTATGCTCCTAATAATGGCCAACTAAGTTTCATAAAAGGCACCTTGTTGAAACTGACAATCTTTGCTGATGGTGACATAATACTAAGGGGAGTTTTTAATTTTTTTGTGGACACTGTTTTAGATAGATCACACTTTAATCAGCACACAAAACAAGCCAAACATCACCTCACTGGTTTAGCAGACATTCTTCAGGATGTGGGTCTCTCTGACATGTGGCGTTTGCAGCATCCTACTGTAAAGAATTATACATACTTCTCAGCTTGGCACATTGTGTACACTAGGATAGATCTCTTCCGTAGAACCCTCCCAATGGTCTTTTTTCTTTGTTATATTCTATGGGATTTGGGCCAAAATTCTTATCAGCCATCAAGGTTTTATATTCTGCTCCCCTCACCAGATTAAATCTTAATGGCACTCTAATCCCATTTCTTTACATAGGGGCACCCATCAGGGCTGCCCATTGTCTCAATTGCTGTTTGCACTAGTGGTGGAACCTTTGGCGTGTGCAGTTAGGTCAGCCTCTAATGTTTCTGGAATCAAAATTCATGATTCTGAATATAAATTATTGCTTTTTGTGGATGATATGTTACTGTTTTAATTGGCTCCATCTACATCCCTTCCAGAACTGCAACATGTGCTAGATTCTTTTGGGAGTTTCTCTAGTCTACACATAAATGACTCAAAATCTCAATTGCTACTGCTCCATCTTTCTTCTTAGGATATAGAAACAATTAAAAGCTCCTTTAACTTCCACTGGGTCACTTCCTTTTTGCCTTATTTGGGAATCAAAATTCCTCTGACTCTTGCCAACTTGCTGCATTTAAACCATCAACATATGCATAAAGGTCTAGCACTAACCATCTTTAAATGGAACAAACTAAATTTAAATTGGTTGGAAAGATATGATCTTATTTTTTTTTTTAATCTTAGCGATATGTATATATATATTTCCAAATGATCCCAATAAAATTTCCCCCTCTGATGTTTAAAACCTGGCAAAACATTCTAACACGTTTTTTATGGGCAGGGGGAAAGGCTTGAATCAGCTTTAATATTTTGTGCAGACCTACGACTCAAGGTGGCTTTAATTGGCCAGATCTCTCTACTTATTATAATGCTATTCTGTTATCTAATGTAGTTAAGATGTTGCACACTTCTCCCCCTGATTGGGCTTGACTTTATAATGATACCTTACATCCTCACACATTAGAGGAAATGATCTGGTCAGGCAGACACTCATGGCCTCAAGAACTAAATCAGTATGACTTGATTTCTCCATCTGTACAACTTTGGAAACTTAAAGGTAAAGTTCTTCCTCCTGAAATTTCTCGTCATACCACATTTATAAACTAACCTTGGTTTCCACCTGGAAATGATTTGGAACTATTCAAACACTGAAGACATGCCTAAAAGACATTTCTTCAAAAAAAGGGAATTCTAGAAAAAACTATAATTGAATGGAAACTGGGTCACCCAGTTCCATGGTTTCTTTATATGCAACTGAATCATATGTTTACCCAGCTTAATCTGCCCTCTCTTTTTACAAAACCCATGACTCTGGAATTTATTTTACAAATTTATGATGACCACAATCGGAGTTTAATTTCAACTTGCAGGCAGAGGGATTGCTATACTCCCCTCATTGAGGAAGTCTGGACTCTACATATTTCAAGTCCTCAGCCATGTCAGTCCACTTTCAGACACTTAAAATCATGACACGTTGGTATGCTACTCCTCACAAACTTTCATTCATTTCCCCTTTGCAGTCACCAGATTGTTGGAAAGGCTGTTATCAAATTGGTACATTTGCCCACTGTTGGTGGAGTGTGAACAAATTCAGTGTTTCTGGACTAATATCTCTCACATTAAATTGATCTCTACAATAGAGGTTCCTTTCACCCTGGAAACTCTTTTTCTTGATCACTGGCTAGAAGGACTCTTAGTCAGTCACCATGAGGCTACTGTGGATGTTCTGTTGGTTGCGCCAAAACCGCATTTGCATCTTATTGGAAAGACAGCAAAGCTTCCACTGTTATGGTATGGTTCTGCAAATTATGGGATCACTATCTCATGGATCTTGTCCCTGACAAACTGAATGTGTATCTTACTCACCCCAAACAATCCACTTTTGAAGACAAATGATCTCCCATTTTGGAATTCTTGTCTCAACATCATTATTTTTCTGCTGATTGGTCACAAATTCATAAATGTTCTTGAGTCCAACTGATATAATCAAACAACTCTCCTTATATGGAGATTTGTTTTCATCTTCGCTGTGTAGTAATGCGATACCATGGTAATGATAACCAACTTATTATTTTGTCTCATTAATGTCTTTTTTTAACATTAAGGTCTAAAATGTTCTAGATGAATTCATAGATATCTGATTAGAATTACTGCTGGTTGCATAGATACTTATTCTTCACTCACATCTGTTATGTTGTAATTCTTGAGCTTTTATATTTACCTGCTGTACTATTTAACTATGATTACCTGTTATTACTACTGTACTCTTTAACTATGATTATATATTTATGTGTCAAATATCTTTTTAAAATGCTTTGAAATCTTATTTTATTTTATTTGTATTTTTAAAAACCTATTTATTTTTCAACTCAGAAAAAAAGAAAATGAGACTGAAGCCTGTCTGACTATGCCCAGGGTCATTTTGAAAACCCCACATGCATCTTACTTAAAAAAAAAAAAATGAAAAGTTTCTTTGGATTTTTATCTGAAGGAGCAGTGCTCATCTGTGGAGATATTGCCCCCAAATGCCCCCATGGCTATGAGTCTGGCTGGCAGTGGCAAGAAAGCATGGAGAAAGGTGGCTTGGGTGTATATCATAATCCAGAGGAGAAAACAGGGGCCAGTAAGAGAATTTCCTCATGAGTTTATCACAGATCCTCACCTGTTACATATATAATATGCATATAGCATTGATTTGTAGATGCATTAATATTTTTGTAAAACTTTGCAGGAAAAATTCAGTGCAAGGGAACAGAAAAAGGCATGAAAATAAAGACTCATGGGTTTGATTCAGACATAGGAGAAGGACAGTTAAATTGGGGAGCTTTGCTCTGAACCCGTAAGTTTGCAAAACTGGATAGCACCCCAGTTCCTCAGCATTTCACTCATATCTGTAGGTGTAGACACTGGCTAAGATTAGTCTGTACTTGCTTCTTCACTGTGAAAGTTATTACAGGCTTCTCCCATCAACAAATGATGAGCATGCATGTATGACCTTGCCATTTAAACTAACAATGATCTGGATGTGCACCAGCAGGTCAGGGAAGTGTGGAAGGCTACTGAGCTTGAGCCCTATGAACAATCAAAAGAAAGGTAAGCCATAAGAACACCATCTGTTATCTTGGAAGTTAAAAACTAGCAACTCCCTGCAATTGTTAATGCAATTAACATTTCATACTATAGCCACACATTGAAAATGACAGTAACAGCTTTGTTTAACTCAGTAAAGCTTAGTACATTAGGCCCAATAGATAGTTACCTAATGAAACATCTTTTATATTTTTCTTCTTGATGAGATAAATTCCAACTAAATGATTTCCCTGCCAGATTACTTGGTTGTATGCTCTTTCACACCTATGTTCATTTTCTCTTGATGCCCCACACTTCCTCCCATTTTTTAAAATCTGAAAAGCTTCTTTCAGGATGCTTTTGTATTTCAGACATGGACTAGGCTTAAGTTTGTGCAGAGAGGGAATGAGTACACTTTTTAGATCATTAATGTGGTATCTTTTTACTTCATTTCTTTATTTCATGGCCTGTAAAACGGAACTATTCTGCTGGGCTTTTGGGTAAGGCAATGGGCACCCAGTCATTCCATCTATTGGCCTCCTCCTGCTGAACCTTATATTGATTTTATATACTACATCCTACATTCTAAAGGGTAGGGGTACAGGGAAAATCTATCTCTAATTTATGACAAGAATATTTTGCAGTGTAACAAATATATATATCACTCCTACATAAATAGTAGTAAACATAGATTTATAAAAACAGTGAGATCAATCCACTATCTGCTATTGTTTAATTATGCTAAAATCAAGTATTTTGAAATTCAGAACAAAACGTCTATTTTTTGCACTTTTTCTTCACTTTTGGTGTTTTGGGTGCTGCTGCTCCTTTCTCTGACTCAGATGTTGAGTTGTTGGAATCACTTGAAGAACATCCCGATTCTTCCTTACTGGGCTCCTCTCCTTCTTCTATAATTAGATCCTCATCTTTATCTATGCACAATTCTTTTTTCAAAAAGTTTTTGGCTTTTTGAACTGAGAATTTTAATTTTCTTATCATTGTATTTGAACACAAGTCCTTCTGGGAAGCTCCATTTGTAGATTATTGCTTTGTCTTGTAGGAAGAGAACTAGGTCTTTGTATTGTCATCGTCGCTTATGGATTTCAAATGGAATGTCTTTCAAGATTTTAATTTATTCTTCATTAACTTTTAGTGATTTCCCTGCTGTAGCTTTTAAAACATTGTTTCTCATTGTTCTCTTAGAGAATTTAATGTACATTTCTCCTGATAGTTTATTTTTTCTTATGAAGTCAAGGTAAGTACGATAAGCAAAGTCCATATCACTTTGTAGATCCTCTTTTTTAAGGTCTGAAATTGAGGCTATCACTCCACTTATCATTGCTTTAATGTCTTCTCCCTTGTGTTCCGGAACTCCTTGAAACTGAAGAACATGCATGGCTTTATCCAGCTGAAGTTGAAGTAATTGATTTTTCTTGACTTCTTTTAATTGTTGCTTACTATCGACAGTCCTTGCTTCAACTTTCTCCATTCTTTTATCAGTCTTATTAGCTCTCTTTTCCGTATGAGAAAGCTGTTTTTGCATGGAATCTAGCTTGATGTTGATAGTAGCCATTTGATCCAGCAGAGGGTGCAATGCTGCCGCAAGCATATTTAGAAAGTCTGCAGCTGCTTCCTGAGAGTGGGTGGGAGTTGTTGGCGTAGTACTTCCTGGCAGAAGTTTCTTTTCCACTGCTGCCGTTCTCCTCACCCTCCCCACCATTTGTTTACAGTGAAGAAAAGTTTTAGTTTTAAAGTAAAGTCTATCTGAATTCCACATTCTTTGGCTTAAAATGAAGCTTGCAAGCTCAAATGAAGTCTCGTACAGTTAGTTTCATTTTATCTTTTTTTTGTGTGGTGCTGAGAAACCATTCCATTTCGGAGGGGGTGGATTGCCAGCCATTTCCTGCCCACCACTTCTTCTAAAAATGATCTAGTGAACCGAGACTTCTTTGCTTATGTAGAGGTTTGATTAACTCACTGTTTAGATGGGTTCGCTTGTTGCGAAGATTAGTTTCACTTATTTTCTTGTCCACTTGTCCAGAGGTCGGCTCTGGGCACCATACTGGCTCCTCGGCATCAGGACCTCTCGGGGACAGGCAAGCCTCAATCCCTTGGCTGTCACCTTGGGAGAGGCTTATCCCAGCTCCCCAGGCTGAGACTCTCCTACAGAGACTCCTGGGAGGGCTGGAACCAGCCATTCTGCTGAGCTTTTGGGTGAGGTGATGGGCACCCAATCATTCTATCTATTGGCCTCCCCCTGCTGAACCTTATATCTTCAATTGGCCCATCAAGTGAAGACCAACAATCTGGTCTACAGCCTAGCAGCTCCAGCTTTGAGACCACTATACTAAATGCCGTACCATTTGTTTAATTTATAGTTTTGTTTTAATCTGTTTTAACTATTGTGTGAATGATTCTTATGCTATGTTTTAACTTCTACTGTGCAATGTTTTAACTTTTACTGATATCTTCCGCTCTGAGCCCGCTTGTGGGGAGGGCAGAATATAAGTCAAAATAAGTAAAATTTCAAAAACAAAATAGGGTTTTTTTGGTTTTCTTTCTCGCTTAACTCATGAGATTGTACTTATGGGATGGGAACATGGCATTACAAGTTCATATCAGGCCCAGAAAAATCATACCAGGGATATAGAAATGGGGACTACTTTCAAGTACACAATAAATAAAGAACACTATGGGGAAAAAGGGATACAAAGAGATACAACTAATAGCCAATTAATACATTCAGCTGTTCTGCAGGCTACGCCATGTCAAAGGGTGGAATGCACACTTTATGTAACTAGGGAGGTTGTTCCTCCCCAAACATTCAGTCTTCTATCTGTATTTTGAATAGCATTGTTATAGGGAGGAAAATTTCATTTTTCCATACAGTGTGCTAATTTCTGAACATGAAAATTTCCTCTTAGTGTTCTTCCTTTCTTGTAAGTTAGCAGATCTAATCCATGCTAATTTTAGAAACATTTCTGTGTACTTCAGAATTATTACAGACTAGGAATAAGACCCATTGTGGAAACAAATACAACAAACTCTAGAAAGAGGCTCTGGGAGAGTGTCCCAGCCTTGGGCACTCAGTGTCAATTTGCTGTGGCAACTTCAGCAGGGTATAATGACACAGAGTCCACCATTTTCTCCAGAGAAACTGATCTTTGCTACCTGAAGAGCAGTTGTAATTTTGAGTGATCTCCAGCTCTCACCTGGAGATTGGCAATAATTGTTATCCAGGAGGAAATGGCTGGTTTGGAGGGTGGAGTCTATGGCATTGTACCTGTCTGAGATCCAACCCCTCCTCAAACCCCATCCTCTCCAGGCTCCACCCCTCAAATCTCCAGGAATTTTCCAACCTAGAGTTGGCAATCCTATCTCCCTCCCAGCCAACTATCAGCCTACCTTCACCTGCCCCTCTGACTTCAGCTTTCCATCTCCTCCCCCTCCCTCCTAGAGAGCAGTTGTAATTCTGAGTGATCTCCAACTCCCCCCACCTGGAGATTGGCAACAATGGTTCTCCAGGAGGAAATGGCTGGTTTGGAGGATGAAGTCTATGGCATTGTACCTGTCTGAGGTCCCACCCCTCCTAAAACCTCACCCTCTCCAAACTCCATCCCTCAAAACTCCAGGAATTTCCCACCTGGAGTTGGCAACCTTATCTCCTTCCCAGCCAATCATCAACCTACCTTTATTTCCCCCTCACTCTTCAGCTTTCCATCTCCCTCCTACACCTGCAGCCTCTACCGTGCTCTGAAGCCCTGACTACTACATCACATTGGCTGTCATGGGGGGGGGCATCTCAGCAAAGTATAAGGACACAGAGTCCACCATTTTCAGGGGAACTGATCTCTGACATCTGGAGAGCAGCTGTAATTCTGAGTGGTCTCCAGCCTTCACCTGGAAATTGGCAACAATGGTTTCCCAGGAGGAAAAGTACAGTCTTTCTCTGCAATGGGGACCAAAGCAGCATACATCATTCTCCTCTCCCCCTTTTGACTTGCACAACAACCCTGTGAGGTAGGTTAGGCTGAAAGTCTGTGACTGGTTCAAAATCATCCACTCAACAAGAACCTGGGTCTAGCAGACCCTGCTCTGAAGCACTGACCGCTTCTCCTAGGGTAGCCAACCTCCAAGTGGAGCCTAAAGATTTCCAGGTATCACAACTGAACTCCAGACAACAGATCTCTCCCCCCGCCCCTGAGAAAATAACTGCTTTGGAGGGCGGCCTCTATGGCAGTTTTCTCCCAAAGGCCAAAATAGGTGTGGAAAGGGCCTTTTACTAACAGAACCAAGCTTGGTTGCCTAGCAACAGGCACTGAGAGGAAAGTAAGTTCCCAGCTCTGAATAGGGAAATACCTGGAGATCTGGGGGGTAGATCCTGTGGAGAGAGGTGTTGGTGGGGAGAAAGGACTCAGCAGGTTATAATGCCATAGGGTCTACCCTCCAAAGCAGCCATTTTCTCCAGGGGAACTGATCTCTGACAACTGAACTCCAGGCAACAGATCTCTCTCTCCCCCTGGAGGGTGGCCTCTATGGCATTCTGTTTAGCTGAGGCCTCTCCCCTCCCCAAACTCTGGCTTCCTTAGACACAGACTGTCCAGGAATTTCCCAACCTGGAGCTGGCAACCCTAGTCAGGACTGGCCTTAATGAGTTCCTCACAAAGGCCTGGAAATGGTTTCTTTCCTTTGTCTTTTTACTGAGAGAACCAAGCTTAGTCACCTAGCCACAACCACTGAGGGAATAGTCCCACAGGAGCCAAGCAGCCATTGTCAGTTATTCTGACAGGGAACAGTGGCTGAAGTAGGAGAGGGCAGGGAAGAGGAGCAGACCCAGAACCCAGCCAATGGCATGCAAGTACTCTTGAGTGGTGACTGAGGGGTGTTAGCCAAATTGCTCTATTTTAAATATAGCAATTGGTTTTATTATTATTATTATTATTATTATTATTATTATTATTATTATTATTATTATTATTATTATTATTATTATTATTATTATTATTATTATTATTATTATTATTATTGGTTCTCGCCTGTATATACAGAGAATGCTGCTGTTTTGTAATGGTTCCCAGTAAAAGACACAGAGACCAGGTATAATTAATAAAATATTATTTTACTGAATATAATCCTTATTTATCCATTCACAAACACACAAACAGTATTCAAACATTCACACACATAAAATAGAACTAAGAAAGCAGAGGGGATTGATGGCTTATGGAGAGGTGATACTACCTGTCAGATGTGCAGAAGTCCATGAAGAAGGATTGTGGCCTAAACCCAGAGGGTTCAGGGGTGGGCTGCCATTTTGGCTCATGGCAGAGACACACACTCTAAGGCCATCTGTGTGCTGGGATATACCCACTGTAAGACAATGCAGCCCAATGGGTGGCCCAGGGGGCTGGTCTCAGATGAGAACAAAAGATTTCCTGGACCAATGATGAGTCCCAGGGGTGTGTGATGTCAGTAGAGGCAGACCTTAGGTATGACCAATCAGGTTCCAGAGAGGCAGGGTCTGGATTAAACAATAGAAGCCAGGTGTTGGGTGGCTAGTTGAATGGATTATAGGGACTTGCTGGCCAGGTAAACAAAAGGTGGGAGACTTCCCTGATTGTCCCTGATTAGCATCAGGAAGGGTCGTTAACAATTTGAATGCTTGATTGGGTAATCCCTTCATGGACTGGCAGAGGAAAAGTCCTTTGTCTGCTGTATGGCCCTTAATCCATGTAGGTGACATGCAGCAGGTATGTAATGGAGTCCCTCAGAGTAAAAAGACAGCTTTTTCCTTTCTCTATGGGCTTCTACCTTGGCATCCATTTTACAGTCTAGACAGACCATGTGGCAACAGCAAACAGTCCATAGCAAAGCCCCATAATGGCATCGGGGCTAACATATCCCCCCCTTGCAGACGTGGCAGCGTCAGATGACATCGTCTGCACATACACACTTCGATGGAGACTTCCCGGTATCTTGAGGGACAGAGGCAAGAAAGACAAAGAAACACCAAAGGCTGGGTGAGGTGCTGAAGAGTGCCAGGTGGCTTCTAAAGACTTACCTCTGGAACTCATTGTTATTCCATGAGCATAATCTCTGCTGGGTGGAGGGGGAAGACTTGCTCTGAGGTCACCTTATGAAACCTGAATATGAAATCCCTTTTGCAGACCACTTGCAGCCCAACTCTGTGGTCAAGCTGAGAGTGCCTGGCTTTTGGGGACTTTGGTTCAGGTTAGAAAGTAGGGCACCCCTGTTTTGGGGCTACCCAAGTGCCTCTGGTAACAGGGGCCAGTGGCTGATGGGGCACATTGCACAGCCAATGGGAGATCTGGAAACGGCCAATACACTAAAAGGATTATTATATAGAGATGCCACCAAAGCTTATATTCCCCAGACTTGGCATGTGAGTTTTGGTGAGTCATAGTCCTTGCCTTGAGAACTGTACTGAATTGTATACACAAGCCAAAGAAGAACACTCTCCCTTCCTTTACCCTCTCTCTGCCTTCTCCTCCTCCTTAAGAACATAAGAGAAGCCAACGTTGAATCAGGCCAATGGTCCATCTAGTCCTACACTCTGTCACACAGTGGCCAAAAATACCAGGTGCCATTAAAAGGTCCAGAAGTGGGGCCAGGACACTAGAAGCCCTCCCACTGCTGCCCGCCCCAAGCACCAAGAATAGAGTGCATCACCTGCCCCAAACTGAGAGTTCCTATCTATACCTTGTGGCTAATAGCCACTGATGGACTTCTGCTCCATATGTTTATCTAATTCCCTCTTGAAACTGTCCATGCTTGTAGCTGCTGCCAGCTCCTGTGGCAGTGAATTCCATTTGTTAATCACTCTTTGGGTGAAGAAGTACTTCCTTTTATCTGTTCTAACCCAACTGCTCAGCAATTTCATGGAGTGCCCACAAGTTCTTGCATTGTGAGAAAGGGAGAAAAGTACTTCTTTCTCAACCTTCTCAATCCCATGCATAATCTTATAAACCTTGATCATGTCACCCCTCAGCCGTCGTTTCTCCAAGCTAAAGAGCCCCAAGCGTTTTAACCTTTCTTCATAGGGAAAGTGTTCCAACCATTTTATCATTTTAGTTGTCCTTCTCTGCACTTTTTCTAATGCTATAATATCCTTTTTGAGGTGTGGCGACCAGAACTGTACACAGTATTCCAAATGAGGTCGCACCAATGATTTATACAGGAGCATTATGATACTGGCTGATTTGTTTTCAAATTCCCTTCCTAATAATCCCCAGCATAGTGTTAGCCTTCTTTATTGCAGTTACACACTGTCTAGACATTTTCATTGAGTTATCTAATATGACTCCAAGATCTTTCTCTTGGTCAGTCTCTGCCAGTTCAGACCCCATCAATGTCTATTTATATTTAGGATTTTTGGCTCCAATGTGCATCACTTTGCACTTGGCCACACTGAACCCCATTCACCCATCCTCGACAGATCCCTTTGGAGTGCCTCACAAGCCTCCCTGGTTCTCACCACCCTGAACAACTTCGTGTCATCTGCAAATTTAGCCACTTCACTGCTTACTCCCAATTCCAAATCGTTAATAAACAAGTTAAAAAGCATCGGACCGAGTACTGATCCCTGTGGGGTACCACTGCTTACCATCCTCCATTGAGAAAGTTTCCCATTTATACTCACTCTCTGTTTCCTATTTATAAGCCAGTTTTTGATCCACAAGAGGACTTGTCCTTTTATCTCATGACTATTGAGCTTACTTAGGAGGCTTTGATGAGGAACTTTATCAAAAGCTTTCTGGAAGTCAAGGTAAACAACATCTATTGGGTCCCCCTTGTCCACATGTTTGTTCACTCCCTCAAAAACCACTAACAGGTTAGTGAGACAAGATCTTCCCTTACAGAACCCATGCTGAGTCTGCCTCAATAGTTTTTGTTCATCGATGTGCCTACTAATTCTTTCCTTAATAACAGTTTCCTCCTACTTATCCGATATCGACATCAGACTGATTGGCCTGTAATTTCCCAGATCCCCCCTGGAGCCTTTTTAAAGATGGGAGTGACATTAGCTACCTTCCAGTCCTCAGGAATAGAGGCAGATTTTAAAGGAAGATTGCATATTAATGTAAGGAGATCCACAAGTTCACATTTGAGTTCTTTCAGAACTCTCAGATGAATGCCATCCATGCCTGGTGATTTATTAGTTTTTAAATTGTCCATCAGTCGTAGGACTTCCTCTCTGGTCACCACAATCTGATTCAGGTCTTTCAAACCCCCTCCCGAAATCGGTGGTTCTGGAGTGGGCAAGCACTTCTCATCTTCTGCAGTGAAGACAGAGGCAAAAAATGCATTCAGCTTCTCAGCCATTTCCCTGTCATCCTTCAGTAGTTCTTTTACCCCTTGGTCATCTAAGGGCCCCACTGCCTCCCTGGCTGGTTTCCTACTTCTAGTGTATTTGAAGAAAGTTTTATTGTTGGCCTTTATGTTTTTTGTGATATGCTCCTCATATTCCCTTTTTGCTTGCCTGATCACAGACATGCATTTTATTTGCCACAGCTTGTGTTCCTTTTTATCAACCTCACTGAGACTAGCTTTCCTTCTTATCTTTTACAGCTTCTGTTACTTTATTTGTTAACTATGCAGGCTTTTTCTATACCTATTTGTGCCTTTCCTAACCTGTGGTATATATTTTTTCTGAGCTTCTAGGATTGTCTTTTTAAGTAGTTTCCAAGCTTCCCTAATGGTTTTGACCTTTTCCACTTTTCCTTTCAGTTTCTTCCTCACATGTCCCCTTATACCAGAGAAGTTACCCCCTTTAAAGTTAAAAGTGGTTGTGTCAGTCTTTTTGGGCAACTCCCTATTTATACAAATGTTAAACTCAATAACATTATGGTCACTGTTCCCAAGTGGTGCAATCACTTTTACATCTCTCACCCGGTCTTGGGCATTACTTAGGACCAAATCCAGGATTGCCTCTCCCCTGGTAGGATCTGTGACTATCTGTTCCATAGCACAGTCATTGAAAGTGTCTAAAAATTCAATCTCTTTTTCCCGACTAGAACTCATATTGACCCAATCAATGTGTGGGTAGTTAAAGTCGCCTATTACGACACAGTTATTTCATCTAGCCTCTATCTTTAATTCATTCATCATTTTATAATCCTCCTCTACCTTTTGATCTGGTAGGCAATAACAAACTCCCACTGTTAAGCCTCCTTTTGGACCTACTATTTCAATCCATAGCATTTCCAGAAGCGAATCCAATTCTCTTACCCTCTCAATCTTACTGGGCTGTATACCCTCTCTGACATACAGAGCCACCCCACCTCCAACCCTTCCCCCCCTATCCTTCTGATATAATTTATAACCAGGAATCACCATATCCCACAGATTTTCCTCTTCCCACCAAGTTTCTGAAATACCCACAATGTGTATTTCCTCCCCCCCAACACCAAGCATTCCAACTCCCCGATTTTACCTCAGAGACTTCTAGCATTTGTGTATAAACACCTATAGTTTCCCATGCTTGTTAAGCCCACAACCTTCCTCTTGCTGCCTCGAGGCCTTGCCAGGCAGTCCCTATCGTTAGCCACAGTCTCAGTGGACAATTGAAATCCATTTCCTTGTACAAAAGTAACAGCTACCCCTTCATCTCTTTGAGATGAGCCATCCCAAACCAGAGACTTTTCATCTCCTGTCGGCTTCCCCCCAATATTCAGTTTAAATCCTGCTCTGCCACTTTTTGGATTTTGAGCACCAGTAGCCTGGATCCTTCTCGGGACAAGTGGAGACCGTCTCTTTTGTACAGCTCCCTCTTGTCCCAAAAAGCATCCCAGTGCCAAACAAACTTGAACCCTTCTCCCCTACACCATCTCTCATCCACGCATTGAGACTCCTGATCTGTGCCTGTCTCTCTGGCCCTGCACGTGGAACAGGTAGCACTTCTGAGAAGGCTACCTTGGAGGTCCTGGCCTTGAGTTTCCTGCCCAACAGCCTAAATTTCTCCTCCAGGACCTCACAACTGCATTTCCCCACATTATTGGTGCTGACATGCACCACTACCACTGGCTCCTCCCCAGCACTATCTACCAGCCTATCTAAAACACACGTAATGTCCGCTACCTTCACACCAGGCAGGCAAGTCACCATACAGTCAGTACTCCTTCCTTCTTTCCTTTCCCTTTTTACCATATTGTGGTAGTACCTGGGCCAGTTGGCAGTGCTTCCTGAAGATATTTCCTGGGGTGTCATGAAAGTGCCTCAGCTGCTGATGAAATAAAGTCAGAAATGTGGGAAGGGGGGAAGAGGGGAGATGAGGAAGAGTGAAAGGGAAAGACTTCCTGTTTGACCATCCATCAGCTACCTTGCTTCCTGCCACCACCACCACCAGTTCTGCTGCTACAAGGAGGAAGAGGAAAATGTGAATGAAGGAGTGAGGGAGGTCAATAGGCATTCCAAGTCATTGTATGTTTGGGATTCTGATCATGCCTATGGATTCTATTTGTCTGTACTAATCATTAACAGTTATACATTATTTTCTCTGTCTTAAATTCACTAGTGTGGATTGCAGCACATTCCAGGTGTTCCTTAAATGTAATCTGAGCGATTTTGTCTGGCATTCTAGAGTACAGTCCAATCTAGGAATTGAGTGAGCTGTTGTAATTTAATCTGAACTGGCCTAATCCCACTGTGCTCTATTTTAATGAGAGAGCTCTCCATGGCACAATTTAGTATTGCCTCAGAATTTATGAGCATTCTCTGTGAGCATTCAGAAAACTTGTTTTGTTTCAGGGAGTCCTTTGTCAGCATGTAGTGGTGTTGCCTGTATGCTGATGGTGTCACATGACTTGCCCATTGGAAATTATAATTTGGTCATACCAAATGCATGATGATAGTAGCAGTAAATCTCATGGTGCAGTGCTCAGACACTCCCCTAGTTTGTTTGTTCATGCTAGAAAACTTTACATTTCTTTCCCATTCAGTAAATTCACAGTTGCAAAGCAATATATGACCTGTTTTATAAATACTATAAAGTTAGCAATAAAGAACTTTGCCTCACTTGCTTGAAGATCAGATGGCTTTATGTGCCTCGCTTGCTAACTGCTGACCACATATACACAGAACCTTCTTTAACAATGTAAGCCAGAGAATTACCAATTGGAATAATCGTGCATATTGGTGCCATCACAGCTGCTAATGGGGAGCATACTGACAAATCTAATTAATCTATCTTATTACCTTTTAATTAGTAAGTATAAACTACCTGGAACCAAATTACTGACTAGGATCTATTTTATTGGTTTGCATGGCAGAAGTTTCCCTGCACTTATGAATACAATAAAATCCACTGCAATGCCAGTAGCTCACCCAGGAGGAAACTGATGCCTAGGTTCATTGATAAGCCCTAAACACATAACTGCTTTTCAGAGAGACAGTATTGGCTAAACTCATGGACATGAAGTCTATTAAAAACAGCACAAGGACTGCCCTCCCTCTGACATAGGGTTGCCAGGTCCTACTTTCTATCCAGTGGGGGGCTCCCAGGTCCTTTCTGCCTTCAAAACCACAGAGTTTGTGCAAAACCTAGAGCACCATCCCCTGACAACCCCAATGTGATGATGTCACTTCAGGATGGGGCTTCCTCTGCCAGCCAGATCTGACCCCCCCAAAAAAGCAGGGGAACCCCCACTGGGAACTCAGGGATGGCAACCCTGTTTATAGTCTTCTCTCCTAGGAGAGAGACTGACATGAAGTTCCTTATGACCTGTTGTTGCAATTAAGAATCTGGAATTATTACAGCTAGATTCAAATCCAGTATCATCTTAGAGACCAACAAGGTTTTCAGGATATAATGTTTTGACAGTCAAAGCTCTCTTCACCAGCTTTATTTCATTCATTAATTCATCCGAATTTATATTCCACCCTTTCTGCATACGGGCTCAGGGCAGCTTACAGGCAACAATTGGGCCATTTGGCTGTACAATACAATAAAAATAAATAAGCAGTTAAAACATTATAACAGCAGTTAAAACAGACTGCATCAAAGCTAGTGCCACTGAACTCCAGTTGATTGAATCTGGGCCATAAACAGATGGTATCTTCAGCGGGGGAGGGGAAAACTGAGAGCCAGCTTGGTGTAGTGGTTAGGAACGCGGACTCTAATTTGGGAGAACCAGGTTTGATTCCCCACTCCTCCGCATGCAGCTGCTGGTGTGACCTTGTGTCAGTCATAAGTTCTTTCAGAGCTGTTCTCTCAAGGGCAGTTCTCAAGACGGCTCTCTTATCCCTGCCTACCTCACAGGATGTCTGCTGTTGGGAGGGGAAGGGGAAGGGAGATTGTAAACCACTCTGGGACTCCTTTGGGTAGTGAAGGGTGGGGTATAAATTCAATCTGTTCTTCTTCATCATCTTTTGGATGCCTGCTACCTCAACCAAAGAACTGGCAGAACAGCTCCATTTTACAACTCCTGTGGAATGTTCCACCAGGCTGGGACCAGGGCAGAAAGGCCCTGGCCCAGCTAAATGGATGTCCCTCAGGCCGGGGACATCCAGCAGATCTTGCTCAGCAGAGTGTGAAGCTTTTTGGAGCATATATGGAGAGAGGCGGTCCTTAAGGTATGTAGGTCTCAGGCCATCCATCAACAGATAGAGCTAGGTGTCAGATGATACCCCAGCCCGCCCACCCCAACCCAAACTTTGACTCTTGAAAGCTTATGCTCCTAACATCTTGTTGGTCTTTAAGGGGTCACTGGACTTGAATCTAGCTGTTCTACTGCAAACCAAAATGGCTACCCTCTGAAACTATTTTCAAGAATTATTAAGCTTTCTCCACAGTTGAATTATCCCCCTACCCCATGTTCCCATTACTATTGTACTTTATTAAGGATTCTGCATCAAGACTAGTATCATAGCAGCATTAATAGACAGGTGGCTTGGTTTACTTATCACACATTATCATCTTCATATAACTACATTGGTAAAGTTTGCTAAATATTTGAACTTGCTCAGGACAAAAGTCATAATGTCTTTGATACAAAAAAACCTGCCATCATTAGGTCCTCGCAGTCATAAAGTTACACCCAACTCTATAAATACCTCACTCTTTCTCACATACACACAAGAGGAATACAGCATTTTCACAACAGTAATTATTAGCATGATAGCCAGTTTCAAAATATCCCCTGCAAAGTTCAAGAGCTGTGCCCTAAACCCATTTTGCTTCATGGAAGCTGTTGAGCCTAAATGAGACAATTGCTTGTGAACATCTTGAAATGTATTTAGGCACACAAACAGTTCAGAAGTATGATTTGCAAAAGCAACCTGCAGAAGATTATTGAAAAATGTCTAGTGAGGAATACCTCTTCTTTGATTATGTATATTTTAATAACCCTTCTTAGGGATAAGCTCAGGGTAGAAAGGCAGGCTTTAAATGTTTTTATTAAGATAAATATAAATGAATATATAGAATTTGAGTCACCATTATATGAAGGATAGGGCTGTTCCCCAGATTCACAAATGGTGCAAGTAATCATTGGAATGGCATGTTCCACTGGATATTTCATGTAGAACCAAACTACAGCAATGTATCCCATACAGCCTGTTCACATCCCACCATCACTATCTCCCTTATTGTCTTTGTGGCAGGGAAACAGCTGAGTTGCAGTGCTTAAGCAATAATGTCATTATAGTGATCTAAAATTATGTCATCACAAAATGATGAACACCCTCCCTTTCAAAACAAACTCCCCTACAGAATACGTACACTGAGAATGCACTTCAGCAGCTCTGATTGCTTCTCTGAACCTCCTCACAACTGACTTAGGTTGCCTCCTCAGCTGGGAAAATAATGACCATATTTCTTCAAGGGAGACACTTCAGGCGCAAGGTTTACTCTAACAGCCACTGCCTCTCAGATGAGTTCACCTTAGTATAGAAGCTTTGAAATTTTGTTACATAATTAATGTGAAATAGGTTTTTGCTGAGCTTCATTGGCAAGATCCCTGGAATATTTTGGAATGCAGATAGAATTTAAACTGGGAAAAGGAGATATGGGAATGCATGTTATTCTTGCAAATGTGTTGTGAACCTAAACACTCCAACAAGCTTAAGGCAACCCTTTGAAATTTCTTTAATAACCATAGTAAAACCAATTGTTATGAAATCGGACCAGCCAGTTAATTTTCTGGGTCAGATTCAGATTGAAGGTATAAATTGCTTGAATTTTATTATGAATAGCATTTGGGGCCATTATAATGTTCAAATGCTCTTTAACCAACATGCCTTAACTAATGAAGCCATAATATATGACAGAATATTGATGCATCTAGGTTCACCTATATAGTTATAGAGTTTTCAGGGCAGAAGCTTAGTATAGATTTATATCATCATAGTTGTATTTAGGTGTGCTGAGACCTTCACAGCAAGCTTGCTCAGCTAGCAGCAAACCTTGTCAAAATGCTTTGACCTGCTTACAAGTTTTGTCTTGGATTGGTTTTTTCACCTTTGCTGTTCACTGCCTAATTTAAGCACCAATCCAGGCAACTGTGCAATAGCCATAGTAGAGAATTTGCATGCCTTTATGTCTTGCAGCCCCCTTTTTGCTTATGCAGCAAGAGAAATCAGTCTCCCCCCAGAGTCAAGGTTGGATCAAGATACAACTCATGCTATGGCACGGCATCCTTTTATTATATTTACAGTAAATATAATGATTTGAATGATACAGAACTAAGACTTACATGAGGCTTTCTGACAACACACATATGTGAACTGCTCTAGAGCCAGAAAACTCTACAGCCATAGACTGTCACATAGGCATGGCAAGAAAAAAAATCTGTTTTCTCAATAATTCATTTAAAAAGCATTTGGAAGCAGCACCCTACAGCATGCTGCTGTGCTGGAGGGAAGGTTAATGTGGATAATGCATTTCAGTGCAGATGCAGAGATAACATTTCTAAGGAGGGCATGTTGAGTTGCTTAAATGCAATCTGGATAACCTGTAGAACTTCACTTCCAGTGATCACTACACACAATGGCAACAGAAGCCATGCCAGTGGGTGTACAAGCATGTTAAGATGTGTCAGTTACCTTGATTTCATATAACCCTCATTTTTTTTCAATATCATAAATCCTTCATGTCTTTAATGAGAGCCAAAATAAAGAAAGTTCCTTCTTTTGGTTGAGGAATCCTAAGGGATCTGTGACTAAAAAGAAAATCCAAAGCTTAACAGTTTCCACACAAAAGCCCATGGAGTCATTTTTAAATTACCCTTACCACATGGATTACACAAATCATTTGGAGAATTTCTACGCTGGCAGAAGTGCAGGAACTCTATGTATTTTGGGTATCCACATTGTAACACACACACACACAGACAGACACAACCCCCCACCCCCGCTGTAAGCTCATATGACAGCCATAGTATTTGAATTGGCCCTAAGCCTGCAATAGTAACCACTTGGAGTTAAAACTTAATGAATTCATCAACTAGATATGTAGGTAAGACTGCTTATGCCAATGAAGTCAAATGCATACTGGGTGGTACCAAAGAGACTTGCATAAAGAGAAAAAGGGGGTAGTAACATTCTTCAATTTTTCATTGTTTAATCTGCAAGTATAGCACTATATGGACTTAGATTAATTTCTAATGATACCACATGCTGCTTCAGTCACGTCTAATAATAATGTTAGCAACATTAATAAGCAACTGTATCATCATCCTGTCCTTCTATGTTTATTGATGAACCTACATGGCATTAAGACTTGTGGAAAAACTTAACCGTTCTGCTTGTATGTCATGCAAAGAGTCTCAATAGTCCACATTCCCACCACCTTGAAAACTGTAAATATAACAAATGGTTTTGGTTTTTTTTTAATTATTAAACTTTGAAAGAGAGCAAGCAGCTGGCAGGTTAAAGGACAAGGAGATGCCTTCATGGGAGCTTTATTTGTGGCCTACCACATAGAGCTTCATTACATCAAACCTCAGTGATCTACATATAATGGTGCACTAACGGAACAACCAAGGTACTTAACCCCAAATCCTTTGGGACCACTATATCATCCAAGAGTTCCACAAGAACTGATGCTGAAAGACCCCAGTGAACAATTGCAACCATCTTCATCTCCTTTTGCCCTCTACATTTCACAGCTGCAGAATCCCACCTGAATTAACACATTGATTTATTGAAAATAAACATATTGATTTTGCATTACCCTTCTCCCAGCTGTGGACTTCCACTTCCTATGCATTTTCTTTTTTGCTCTCGTTCACAAGAATATCTTATATTCATATCCCATCTCTTGGGCTGCTCTTCAAAGTTATAGTCTCTATGTCAGTATCTTTCAACTTCCCTTTTCAGCATGGGGTGAGACTTATACGTCTCTGATGATGTCAGCAACAGATTCTCTGGTGACTGAACCAGTGAGATAAACAGGGTCAGTGAAAAAAGCTAGAGACAAACCAGCAATAATTTTTAAGAGCTTCTTGGTCAGAAACAAAGCCCCAGATGAACACTCAAGGCAGTTCAGTTGATGAGTCATTCCACAGAATAGCTGTTTTGACTGAAACAGGTCATGTCACACATTGCAAACGACATGATACTAACTAATAATAATGAGTAGGAGGAAGAAGAAGAAAAATTACCATTGGGTTACTGTGACACAAAATAAACCCTAGGAAATAAAATTTCAAGGCAATTTAGATTACTCATACTGCAAAATAGACTCTAACAGTATATGCAAAATTCAAAGAATATATATAATTTGTAGAAATCTGAGAACAATTTTAAAAGGCCCAACTTAATAGGTTCTTTTGCATGCCATTGACTTTTTTATCTAGACTAATGTGAATATGGCTGTTGACACTTTCTTTTGCATGCCATTGACTTTTTATCTAGACTAATGTGAATATGGCTATTGACACTTTCTAGTAGAAGTTTAGGAGGTCTCCCTAGCTTTTGTAAAGTGCCTGCTGTAAGATCAATGGATAAGGAAAATGTATATACTAAGAAAGAGTGAGAATGAAGCTGGCACTGGGCTGGATAATTATGAGCAAAGGCTTGCCTTAAAAATGCCCTTTCCACCTGTCAGAATTAAAAATATAAATGGTGACAGACTTGTTGCTGTTTGTAATATGTATAACCAAGCTCAGCAAACACATCTGTCCCAGAATCCACTTAATTAATTCTTTGTCTGACTTTTTTTTCAGGACCCACATCTAGACCTCAATGGAATATGTATCAGAATGTGACTTTTGGACTTCTGAACCCATGAGATAAGAACATAAGAAAAGCCATGCTGGATCAGACCAGTGGTACATCTAGTCCAGCATTCTGTCTTGCATGGCTAACCAGATTCTCTGGAGGGCTAACAATAGGGTATAGAGACTGAAGCCTTTCCATGATGTAGCCTCCCAGCAGTAGTGTTCAGGGGTTTATTGTCTCTGAATAGTCACTGTGGATGGTAGCTGCTGAGAGACCATGAATCTGTCTAATTTCTGCCCTGGCCCTGGGCTGGTGGAATGTGTTCCCACTGGAGATCAGGGCCCTTCAGGACGTATTACAGTTCTGCAGGGCCTGTAAAATGGAGCTGTTCCACCAGGCCTTTGGGTGAGGCAGCAGGCATCCAATTGCATCTACTGGCCTCCCTTGCTGAAGCTTCCATCTTTGTATGGCCCATCAGGTGAAGTCCTACAGTCTGGTTTACGGCTTAGTGGCTACAATTTTCAAGACTATTGTATTGAACTGCAATGCTCTGTCCTTAACTCATCATTTTTTGTTGTTGTTGTTTTTAACTGTTTTGACTATTTATTGTGAAATGTTTTAATACTGATTATGGATTTGTTGCCATGATCTGCTCTGAGTGGAATACGTTGAAATTAATAAATAATAAATAAATAATCCCCTTTTAAAGCTGTCTATGCTTGTGACTTTCATTACATCCTCTGACAGCAAATTCCACATTTCAATCATTTATTGAATTGTTTCCTTTTTTCACACAGAATCTACTGCCCATCAACTTCACTAGATTCCCCTGAATTTTAGTTCTTGGGGGGGGGGGAGTTTTCCGTCAATTTTTTCTACACTGTGCATCATGTTCAAGATTCTTCAGCCTTTCCTCTTAGGAAAGGTGCTCCAACCTATTAATCATCACATTTGCCCTCTTCTTTACTTTCTCCAACTCTGCAATGTCCTTTTTGAGATACAGTAGCCAGAACTGCAAACACTATTCCAAATGAGGCTGGACCATAGTCTCATACAGGGGCATTATAGTATTGGCTGTTTTATTTTTAGCACCTTTCCTAATAATCCCTAGAATAGAATCTGCTTTTTTTCAGTGTTGCAGCACGTACTGGACTGACATTTTCATCCACCTATCCACTATGACCCCAAGGTCTTTTTTACTCTCAGTCTCAGTAGATTCAGTCCCTATTAGCATATGGTTTTTTTTGTTCCAGTATGTATCATCTTACCCTTACCTAAACTGAACTTTATTTTCACATTGTTGCACTCTAACCCAATTTGTTGAGGTCCGCCTGAGCTCTTCACAGTCAGCCTTGATTTTCATCATCCTGAATAATTTTGTGTCATCTGCAAAACTGGCCACTACACTGCTCATCCCCAGTCCCATATCATCTGTCAAGAAATTAAATAGCACCAGCCCTGACACCAGTCTTTGTGGTACTTCACTGCTATCTTCCCTCTATTGAGAGAGCAGTCAATTTATTCTTACATTGTGCTTCCTAACATTTAACCATTTTTTTAATCCATAAGAGGATGATTTCTCTTATCCCATGGCTGCTAAGGTTACTCAGGATTCTTTGGTGAGGTACATTGTCAACAGGCTTTGTTCCTCTATGTGCCTAATAAATCTGTCTTTGTTTACAATTTCTTCTAATTTGCCTGGGACAGAAGTTAGGTTAACTGGCCGGTAATTTCCCAGTACCCCTTTGGACCACTTTTTAAAAATCAGAGTAACATTTGCTTCTCTCCAAGTTTTCTGGAACATATGTATATAATCAGCATCTTAGTGGCAAGTTACATAAGCTGATTAGTAGATCAACAATCTCACACTTCAGTTCCTTAAGGGCCTCAGCTGTATGCCATCAGGACCTGAAGATGTAATGGTTTTTAATTTCATCAATAGGTTCAGAACTTCATAGAATCATAGAATCATAGAACGTTAGAGTTGGAAGGGACCTTGCAGGTCATCTAGTCCAGCCCCCTGCACTCTGCAGGAACACAGCCAAAACCCCTACATACCTACAACATACCCAAAAGATGGTTGTCCAGTCTCCTCTTGAAAACGTCCAGCGAAGGAGCATCCACCACCTCCAGAGGCAGTCTTCATCTATTGTCACGTCAATTTGACTCATTTCTTCAGATTTCCTTTCTGAAAAATAGTGGCTGTGACCCACATACATGCCCCATATGTCCCACAGTGAACACGGATGCTTCTTTGCCATCTCATCATCTTCCTTTAGCACGGATGCTTCTTTGCCATCTCATTATCTTCCTTTAGCAATCCTTTTTATTCTTCCAAAGTACCAGCTGCTTCTCTGGCTGGTTTCCTGCTCTGGGTATATTTAAAGAAATGCTTATTGTTTGTCTTGATGCTTTTAACAATCCATTCCTCAAATTCTCTTTTCACAAGCTTAATTATTCACTTGCACTACTTTTGCGAGACCTTGTACTTTTCCTTGTTCTATGCAACTTACATCTACATGTGAAATAAATATCGTCCCTGGAAAAGGCTGTAAGCACTTAGATTGTAGCATGAAGGAGATGGTAAAGGACACAGATGATTGCAGATGACAGTTCACTTCATTGGGCAGATCTTTCACTTTTTCAAGACTTTTTGCCTTTTATGGCTTCTGTGACTTGTGTTATTAACTATGCAGGCATGACAGAAATGACAGAGAGTACGGGAAGCTGCTGCTGTGCTCTATGGCAATTTAGACAGAGTATACTGCAGCACACAGGGGCTGTGGTGGCTCAAGTGGTTAAGATGCTGAACTGCAGACCAGAAGGTAGGTAGTTCAGCAGTTTGAGACATGAGTGCCGCAAAACGGAATGAGCTCCCATCTCTGGTCCGAGCTCCTGTCAACCTAGCAGTTCAAAAGCAAGAAATTGCAAGTAGATAAATAGGTACTGCTTCGGTGGGAAGGTAACAGCATTTCATGCACCTTGGCATCTAGTCATAGCGGCCACATGACCACAGAAATGTCTCTGGACAGTGCTGGCTCTTTGGCTTGGAAACAGAGATGAGCACCACATCCCTAGAGTCAGACGCAACTGGCTTTCGAGAAAGGGAAACCTTTACCTTTACCTATACTGCAGCACAAAAATAACAAGAAGCGCATCAACAAAGATGTTCCTTCCACTTTCAAAAGTACCCTCTTGTCTGATCATTGGTCCTGTGGTAAATCAGTACCTATTATCATCAGCTGTATTTGTTTTCCTTTTCCTTGTTCTATGCAACTTATATCTACATGTGAAATAAATATCATCCCTGGAAAAGGCTGTAGGCACCTAGATTGTAGCATGAAGGAGATGGTAAAGGACACAGATGATTGTTTGGCTGAGTAAAGATATGTGGTCAAGATTTTACTAATCAAGATTTAACCCACAACCGCATCCATTCTTTAAAATGATTGGCCACTTCTTGAGTTAACAGTTATTCTGGCAGTTTTCTATCTGCTCTCAGTTTCATGTGTTGCAGCTGACAAAAAAAGGCAGCAAGGGTTGAGAAAGACTTAGCAGATATGCACTTGTGGAATGTTGACTAGGTAGAACTGTTTACTAAATTTCCTGCCAAACAAGATCCCAATGTACAGCATTTCCACTGTTCAATAATCATTGCACTGTCAACGGCTTGAAAAAGGCTTTCTGATTCTAGAAAGACATCAGTGCTATTTTCATGACTGATTTTGTTCTCTGGAACTTCTTTCTATCTGTTACGTGGAGAGCAAGTATGGTGCAGTGGTTAAGAGTGGCGAACTGTAATCTGGAGAACAGGGTTTCTAATATTCCACATGAAGTCTACTGGATGGGCCAATCACAGTTCTCTTAGAATTCTCTCAACCCCACTTACCTCACAAGGCATCTGTTGTGGGAAGAGGAAGGGAATGTGATTGTAAACCATTCTGAGACTCCTTAAGGTAGAAAAAAATGGGGTATAAAAACTTCTTTTTCTTCCTCCTCTTGTCTGTATAGCCACTAGGTTGAATCCTCTCTCACTCACAGAATTCCACCCACATCAGCCTGCCCTTTCCCAAGAGTCAGACTAAATGGCACAAGGTCTGCTCATTGCCAGAGACAGGCCTAACAATTGGGTACTCTAGTCTTTCTCAGAAGTAGAGCTAAACCACTCTGCCACACTACAAAGCTGAGATGCCTTTCATTCTTTCCGCTCTTTTCCTGAGTTCTCACTGCTCTTTCCCTGAGGCCGAACTGAACTCCTCTTGCTGTCTTTCCCTCCAACCTTCTATCCCCCTTCTGAAAGGTGATTGGATGTTGGAGCAGCACTCCCATAGGCTCAAGTGAGTGGCTGTTTTCTCCTTCAGGGGACAGGACAGTCTCCTGTCTATCACAGTAACCATTATGCTTTTCCCATTTCTGAATGGAATGCAAACCTCATATTGGTGTACTGGTTAGGGTTCTTAATCCTTATGCAGCCCAATTTACTGGTTGAGGATCTTGGATGAGGTATTAATGGCAGGTTCACTACTCCAAAGCAAGCTTTTTTGCTGCAGCCTGGCACCCCCAGGAATTAGCTGAGTAAGATCTTTTGGGACTCCCTTCAAATTGGTCTGTAAATGTGTGGGTTTTTTTTTGGTTTTTTTTGCACATTCTGGCTTGTTCATTGGAGTAGAATAGATTATACTTAGGCCTACTTTTTGATTTGTTAGACCATAACTAGTGAAGGTAGGAATTGTGCTGGTATCTTTCAGGAATGCTGCCCCCAAGCCATATAGGGCTTTAGAGGTCAATAGAGGTGTATTGAGCCCAGCAGTAACTGGGACACAGTGTAGATGACACAAGACTGGAGTGATACGATCCCTTCAGTGCACTCCAGTCAACTTTCTGGATGCAAAGTTCTGTACAACTTAAAGCTTCTGGACAGTCTTCTCACCTAGGAAACTGGTTAAAGGAATCCCTGGCCTTTGCTGCCACCTGTTCATCCAACAGTAGGCCCAGGTCCAGCAGTACCTCCAAGCCGCAAACCTGCTCCTTTAAAGGGAGTGCAATCCCATCCCAAACAGAAGATATCCTAATTCTTGGGTCTAACCTTCCTCCCAGCAGTAGCACCTCTATTGGGGGGGGATTAAGGATGTGGTCACACACTGTGATGGACATAAAGATCTGGGACCAGCAGAAAGTAAACACAGAACACTGCTGAGTCACATGACAAAGTGAGAAGGGGGCCATTTAGCTCGGAACCCTCAGTGATTGACATTTAACAGACCAAACAGTCCATCTGGAATTGTCAGTTGAGAAACAGCAGTTAGTTAGTTGGTGGATGAAGAGTTATCAAGGAGTCTGTCAGCAAAATGAAGAAGCTCTGTAGCTCTGTGTGGAAGAACCTGGTTTACTGAGTTCCTCAGAAAGAAGGGGACAGTGACCAGATGGTTAAATACTAAATGCAATAGAGTCACCATTGAGACATCTCTCCTTAAAAGGAACTGGAGGTGGTTTAGAAAGGGCTAAAGAATGGTCTGGCAGGAGTCTGGAAAGCTGGTTTGGTGACCAGGGAGACTCAGAGGGACCTGTTAGTAAAAGCCCAAGGAAAACCACAAAGCAGTTGCTGGAGAGGAGGAGTATAAGCATGTTTAGAAAACTGATGAACATCTATGTATGAACTGAAAGTAATAAACATACAGCCTAAGTGAATGTAAGGGCAAAAGTTTAAGCCTGAAAGGAAACAAACTATCATCAGTATAAAACTTTCATCCCCCTGTTGTGTTTGTAAATAAAGCCTGTTCAGTTTTAAAGTTAACAAGCCATGGTGCCTATCTCTTTACTGGTGAAACAAATACACTTAGCAGTGGTTCTTACAAATATCCCTGACCAAGAAATAAATTAAAATACCCCAAAGAGACTATTATAGATTTGTATAGAGGACTGGTCAGGAAAAAAAATATATCAGCAGCTCAGACCAGGCACCACAAACAGACCCTCATGGTACTGTCATATGCACATTAAATAATCCACTTTCAATGCACTTTCAAACTGGATTTTGTCAGTTCACACAGTAAAATCCAGTTGGAAAGTGCAGTGAAAGTGGACTGAAAATGGATTATTTAGTGTGTGTGACCCCAGCCTAAGTTTCCACTTGCTAGCCCTCATCTATCCCAAAACTGCCTCCAGGTTCCTGTTCATGATTTCCATAGCCTCCCTAGGATCTTCTGGAAGTGAAAGATGGAGCTGAATGTCTTCCACATATTGGTGGGAACTCAGCCCAAGCCTCTGAATGACCTCTCCCAGCAGCATCATGAATATGTTGAAAATCATGGGAGACAAGATAGAACATTGCAGAACACCAGAGGCCAGAAGCCAAGGGGCAACGTAGCAGCCCCCCAGCACCACACTCTGAAACTACTTTTGAGGTAGTTCCAAAACCACTGCAAACCAATGCTTCCCAGTCCCTACCCCTGAAGGCAGTCCAGAAGGATACCATGATCAATTATATCAAAACCTGCCAAGAGGGCCAGGAGAATTAATAAGATTTCACTCCCCCGTCTTTCTCCCAGCACAGGTAATCCACCAGAGTGGCCAAGGCTGTTTCAGTCCAGTAACCAGGTCTGAAAAATGATTGGATTAAATCCAAACAATTTGCTTCATTCATGAATCCCTGAAGTTTCCCAAATACCACTCATTCAGTTACCTTAATCAGGAATGGTAATTTGAGACTGCACAGTAGTTATTCAGTTCTCCAAGGTTCAGAGTAGGTTTATTTAGGAATGGATGCACTGCTGCCTGCTTTATGGTAGGGGTAACCACCATCACTCTCTTGGAGACATTTACTGTCTCACAAACCCAGGAACAGGCCCATAGCCAGGATTTCTTAAATCGAGGGCTTTAAATAATTCAGGGAGCACTGAAATTAAAATAAAAAGGGTCTGAATTAGGAATTGAAAAAGAAATTGAATTCCAAAGAGTTGACCTCCAGCCCTGACTGAGTCCTGGTGCACTGTGGGGGGGATGGGTTTTGAAGTTCTCTTGTGCCCAGCTTCCCCTTCCCTTGCCCCCATCACTCAGACCTGGGCCTGAAGCATGAGTCGTCATCCTGGAGCCCCGGGATGAAGGACCATGCCCGCTGCCAGGGGTCCCCCTCACTGCTCTGGAAAGAGGGTCCACAGCCCCCACTGTGCCCACTCACCATCCTGTTCTGACCATCAGCACCCTGGCGAGTGGGCAGGCAGGCAGGGGCACTCAATCTGCCTGGAGTGGGAAGGACCAGGTGGGGTTGGAGATGATGAGGCAGCTGCAAGGAGCAGCCCAGCTGGGGGCTTAGCAGAGTGCCACAGGGTGAGATTAGGGTAGGGAGGAGGGCCACGCTGGGCTGCTGGGCACATTTCATCTGAGACCCACCTGGTTGCCTGCCTGCCTGTCCAAGGTAGTAAGTTAGGGGGCCCTGACAGAAAGTTGGGGGGAAGGCCCCAAAATGATCCAGTGTAGCTATGGGCCTGCTGAGGAACCCTCCTCTAGCAGGTTTAAGCAGCCAGGAAGGGCAAGAGTCATACAAGCACGTGGTAGGCTCTAACATTGAAGCATCCTATCCACATCCTTAGACTGGACAAGCTGAATTGATTAAGCCAGTCACATGGTCCAAGTTTGGAGCCAGGATATATTTGTACTCAACACTGTATCTGTTAGCAACACTTCACAGGTAAAACTAGGTAATGCTTAATTGATGATACAATGTAGATCAATGTAGATTAGAAAATTATTGAACCATCTGTTTGGTGTCTCAGGTCTTTATTTGGGAGTACAGGTACAGTGACTTTTGTCATGCAAACTTCAACAAAACAAGGAAACCATAAACTACAGACAGAGTAAAAGTGTATGATCAAAATTCTATCAAATTTCCAGTTAAGAATACTCACTATTAAGATAGGACGTTTATTGGGACAGGTTGTTTGTTTGTTTCATGATTCAAAGACACCAGGCCATTATTTGTTTGAAAATACTGAAAAGTCTGTGAGGTCATCCTTGTATATAAAGGAAGCAGAATAGTTCAGTGAATGGAAATAAGATCCCTGTGGACAACAAACTAAAAAAGATTTCCTGTTTAGGGGTTAAAATGCTGACAAAGGCAGAATGAGTATAAAAATAATAACTTTCTACTGAAGGCAAAGGATGCTACTAAAATGTGAAAAGTTATTGATTCTTTTTTAAAAGCATAAGACCACCTTTCTCCCAAACCTGTGACCTAAAGTTGGTATTTTGTAGAAAATAAAGTAAATGATGGATAATTAGGTACCTAGATTATGCTAAGTAGGGAACATTGTTATATCCTCTGAATTGCAGATATGCACTATTTAAAATGGGCATAATCTAAAGTCACACCAGTCTTTCTAATAGGGTTAAATATGTGCTTAACTCTTCCCTTTTCTATTCTAATAGATAGAACTAAAATGCTGAACTGTGAGTGGATAGTGTCCTATTTAAAACAACAACAACAAAAGCATTATCTCTCCAAGGAAATTGAAGCCCTTCCCTTAACTTGTTTATTAATGATTTGGAGTTGGGAGTAAGCAGTGAAGTGGCTAAATTTGCAGATGACATTAAGTTGTTCAGGATTGTGAGAACCAGGGAGTATTGCAAGGCACTCCAAAGGGATCTATTGAGAATGGGCGAGTGGGCATCAACATGGCAAATGGGGTTCAGTGTGGCCAAGTGCAAAGTGATGCACATTGGAGACAAAAATCCTAAATATAAATACACATTAATGGGGCCCAAACTGTCAGAGACTGACCAAGAGAGAGATCTTGGAGTCATAGTAGATAACTCAATGAAAATGTCAAGACAGTGTGCAACTGCAATTAAAAAAAGGTCAACACTATGCTTGGGATTATTAGGAAGGGAACAAATCAGCCAGTATCATCATGCCCCTGTATAAATCAATGATGCAACCTCATTTGGAGTACTGTGTACAGTTCTGGTCACCACACCTCAAAAAGGATATTATAGCATTGGAAAAAGTGCAGAAAAGGGCAACTAGAATGTTAAAAGGCTTGGAACACTTTCCGTGTGAAGAATGGTTAAAACACTTGGGGTTCTTTAGCTTGAAGAAACGACGGCTGAGAGGTGACATGATCAAGGTTTATAAGATTATGCATGGGATAGAGCAGGTAGAGAAAAAAGTACTTTTCTCCCTTTCTCACAATACAAGAACTTGTGGGCACTCAATGAAATTGCTGAGCAGGCAGGTTAGAATGGATAAAAGGAAGTACTTCTTCACCTGAAGAGTGATTAACACATGGAATTCACTGCCACAGGAGGTGGTGGCAGCTACAAGCATGGACAGCTTCAAGAGGGAATTAGATAAGCATATGGAGCAGAAGTCCATCAGTGGCTATTAGCCACAAGGTATAGATAGGAACACTCAGGCTGGGGCAAGTGATGCTCTGTATTCTTGGTGCTTGGGGGGGCAACAGTGGGAGGGCTTCTTGTATCCTGACCCCACTGCTGGACCTCCTGATGGCACCTGGTATTTTTGGCCACTGTGTGACAGAGTGTTGGACTAGATGGGCCATTGGCCAGATCCAACACTGGCTTCTCTTATGTTCTTATGAAGCCCTGTAGCACACATACAAAATCCATCCACATTAGTCATCTATCACAAAACAGTGGGAGGTATCAAACTTTTTTCATACAGGGACAGAGGTTTGGCAGTTTATGCACAGCACCATTCATTGGTAAAAAAAAAGGTACAATGACTTTGTGTGAGCTTAGAGGAAGTTTAACCAGTCACAGAAAAGGTGTTTCATTAACTAAAGCTGCTGAAGAGGTTATCTTTCCTTTCACTTTCTTCAATGGACATTCCAAAAATTCGGTCATTGAGGAAAAGTATGGACATGTTTCATAACTGTAAAAAAAAAATGGGGCATTCTGAAATGATCATTTGAAGATGAAAGACAAGCAAGGACAAAGACATCCTGTTGCCTTTCCATGACTCTTTCAGAACTTTTTTCTGATTTGTAATGCTGCCAGTAGTTATAAAAAATACCCACAGTGCTCTTGAAAATGTACAATCATAAAGGAATGGCCAAAATAAAAGACATCTTTCAAGAATATGAATGGGTGGTCCAATAAATAATTTTTTAGCTGAGTATCTGGAAAAACAATTAGATTTGCTGTGAGCCACAGCACTTGACTATAGCAAAATGCTAGAAAGATATGCAGGAAACATTCCTCCACTAGCAATAGAATGTACCAGAGTAGTTCATGTTCTGTTTCATATATGATACCTATGATTTAGTCATAAATTGTCCTCATGAAATTGGATGGTTTTATTCTAGCCCATACTGGCTTCTGAGGAAAGGTGCAATACATGTTTGCATGCAATACTGTAAACTTCTGAATCTTAGACACTTACAGCAAGGTCATTTTTTGTTGTATAAGTTGCATCTTGTACCAAATAGTGCTTTGTGGCATTAATTTGATCACAGTGGGGTGAGAGAGCAACAGAGAGATATGGAAAGAAAATATAGTGTTGTCCCCCCCCCAAGCCTAGGAATTCTTTTTCATTCTGCTTTGAAGCCTAACTCTTATTCTTATTTTAGAGCAATAAACATATTTAGCTGAAAAAGTAAACATCACATTCTGACTTAATGAAGAAACTGTTAAATAACTGAAAATCGCAGTGATAGAGAATGTATTTCTGACTTTGCATTTACTACATTTTCCAAGGACTGTGTTTCTGATGATGTGTTGTGTGAACCTCTTCGATCTCATACTGATCTGAATCCAAACATTCTTTTTTTCTTATTGCTTATTTTCTTACTACCCTTGAGAAGACAGCTGAAGTAATCAACATGTTTTCATTGCTAGCAGAAATATCTGTGTCACTAGAGGGCAGCCATCATCTGTTGGAGAGCAGGACAAGATCTCCACTGAAACGGAGGCCTGGCTTCAGATGCAGAGGATGTGATTCTGGAGCACTTGGCTGTCTTGGTTTTACTAATTTTCATCACAAGGGATTATCAGCATTTCAGGTTTGTGGCTAGGGATCATCCACATGGTTAGGCTTGTTGCTGTTGTTGTCTTTTTGAACATTGCAGGTTCAGATTGGTCCATAGCATTCAAAATCAAATATTTGAGTGCATAGATCACCCAGAATAAATGAATGCATACTATCCTAATAATTTCTACAGAGCTGCCTGTCCTTCTGGAAGTCAAAGCAAGTTAGTGATTTTTGTTTGTTTCATCCATAGAACACTTTCTGCTCATTTACTTGAAGTGTCTCACATGGCAGCACAAGACAACTTCACTAACAGTGCAATTCTAACTAACTTCACTAAACAGAGCAATACCTGTCTAAAGCCAGGAGGATGTAAAAGAATGAATTGTACCTTGGTCTCTTTAAATTTAATTATATTAAATTATGAGGCTGGACAAACACTTCAGCTTAGCACACAGTACACTGTTCATCTGGCCTGTGGTCTCCTGCTGCAGTAGAATTCTGTGGTCACATCCAATATCAAAAGTAGGCATATCTTTTCTGTTTTAGAATTTTGAACAAAATGCATGTTTCTTTGTGCCCCCCCTCAGTAATAGGAAAGTTCAAAATTCTAGCAGTTATTCAGCCAGTTAAATTACAGAATATCTAATGGAGAGGATAAGATAGAGTAGAAAGAATAGAAAAGCAATGCATAGAGCAAATGTGTATGTTTTTGTGTAGCCATACCTCTGTGAGTACTTATAAAATAGAAAGTATACTTTGCAGATGTAATCAGAAAAATGTGGAAGTCCAGAATACGCCCTGTTGGAACCCTTAGTTACATTTACACTGGCCCTGTTATGTTCTGCAATAATGTAACAAACCAGTTGAATTACCTTCAATTATCCATCCATCATTCATTCCAACTCAGTTTAGCTTTTGAAACTGTCAGGAAGTTGCTGGATGATTTTCCTGTGAACCAAATTGTGCTGTGTTTGCAAAAGAAAACAGAAACACACACACAAAAATATGTATTCCATTTTGTGGCACATTGTACAACGGAAACCCACAAAAACAGAAGAAAACAACATTTCAGTGAAACAACATTTCGATGAAACAATTCTTATTTTGCAGCAGTTCTGTATTTCACACCCATTTGGCTGAATATGAAGTGGCTTCCTCAATTTAATATTGAACTATTGTCACCATCTCATGCATGTACACATGGTCCATGTGTGATATGTGCTTTAGATATTATGCACGATTATATTTAAATTATACTTTCCAGAACAGAAAAAGTTAAAAAGCAAAAAAAACCCTTGTAGCGTTAAAGTTGTGAGCAACTCTACATTTTACTACTGTGTAAATTATTTCTAGATTATTTCCATAACCTTGTAAAAATCTCAGAATGATTTTTTTAAACTATATTTAAACTATATTTTAAGAATAATTTAAACACTATAAGAAATAGGCCTGGCCTCCAGAGAACAGGTCTACCCACCCTAATCTATATATCTAATTCCCAAGTGGCCCCCTGCGTGCGGATATCTAAATCCGCACATCGGGGGCACCTGGGGGGCAGGGAGATTTTCCTGCGAATGTGGGGCAGTCCCCACATGTGCAGAAAAATCTAAAAAGTTTTTAAAACTGTATGGGGAATATTTAAATCCCCCCAAAAGTACCAGCGTTCCCTGCACAGGCGCAGAGAATGCTCTGGGAACTCTGCGGCAGGCCAGCAGCTGAGACGCACTCAGGCCTCGGCACCGGCTCCCACGGGGGGAGGGAAACTCAGCGGTGGAGGGAGGATCGTCAGGCCCGGCAGCTGGGAGGCACTCAGGCCTCGCCGCTGGTGCCTGCGGGGGGAGGGAAACTCAGCGGGAGGGATCATTGGGCCCGGCAGCTGGGAGGCACTCAGGCCTCACCGACGGTGCCCACGGGGGAGGGAAACTCAGCGGGGGGATCGTCGGGCCCGGCGGCTGGGAGGCACTCAGGCCTCGCCGCCGGTGCCTGCGGGGGAAGGGGAAATTGGCAGTGGGGGGATTGTCGGGCCAGAGGGGGGAGAGAAGGCTTACCTGCAGAGCTGCTCCTGCAGACTGGGAGCCTTTCGGAATACTCTCTCCCCCCCCGTGAGTATCATGGGTGCTGCTTCTTGTCTACTATATTGGTAGGCTTATTCTCCAGAGAACCAGTCTACCCACGGCTTTCCATTATATTGGTAGACCTGCCTCCAGAGAACAGGTCTACCCACCCTGGTTCACTACCTGCCCCAGTCCACTATATTGGTAGACCTGGGCTTGGACCATTGCCCTGCGCTGAACTTTAGAAAACATATCAGCACTGGAGGGGGGTTAAACTCTTACAGTCTACTTTGTTGTTTTTGTTGCAGCTGCTGCTGCTGCTGCTTTTAAGTGAAATATGAGAACCAGCATTACAGGTCAAGTATAACGGAGGTGGAACAATCACTGTCAGAACCCTGCCTAACTTAACAAACAGAAAGTTGCTTAAATGTTATCAACCTGTCCAAACTACTTATGTATTCAAATATTTATATCCCACTTTTCCCTGTGACTCAAGGCAGCTTACAAATCCTACTGAAAAGTCTAATAGGGGTGTGCAAAAATTAGGGTTTTTTTTCCTCTGGCTCAATTATAGCCTACTAGGGAGTAAAGCCCATTGTAGAGGACAACAACGGGCCCTAGAAAGGTTGGTAGGGTGGGAGGATGGATGGATGAATGGAAGGGAGGGAGGGACAGAGGAAGGAAGATAGAAAAAGGGGGGCGAGAGAGAAAGGAAGGAAGGAAGGAAGGAAGGAAGGAAGGAAGGAAGAGGGGGTAGAGTGAAAGAAAGAGAGGGAGAGAGATGGAGAAAGAGAGGAGGAGAGAGAGAATGGAAGGAGGGTAGGTAGAGGGGAGAGAGTGAGAGTTAGAAAGGTGGGGGAGAGAGACAGAGAGAGAGAGAAAGGAAGAGTGTAGTGAGGGGGAGCAGTGGAAACGGGCTGCGGTGGTGGGTTCAGTGCTGTCACTGGCCTGCACTGCCCCCCCCATGCCACTTCAGGGGTGTGTGTGGGGAAAATGGGCGGCAGTCTTCACCGGGCCCCCCAATACCTCTGAAGGCCTCTGAAGGCAGGGGGGAGAACCGGAACAGGCCCGCGGTGCCGCTGTTGGGCTTCTCCTCCCCCCTGAAGGCCTCTGAAGGCAGGGGGGAGTGCCAGAATGGGCCCGCAGTGCTGCTGCTGGGCTTCTCCCCCCCCAAGGACTGTGAAGGCAGGGGGGGAGCGCCAGGAACGGGCCTGCAGTGTTGGTGTAGCACCGCCGCCAGGCTTCTCCTGCCTCCCCGAATGGCTCTGAGGGCAAGGGGGGGAGAGCCGGAAACACCCACGGCAGTGGTAGTGCAGGCAGGACGTGGGCTTCCTTCTCTAATTTGCTGTGAGATGTTGAGTAAGAGCGTGGCCCACCAACCACTGTTGGCACACATAGAACATTGTGGAATCAAAATTCAATTATTAATAAGGAAGGATGGGGACCAGTATAGTCAATGGGCCACATAAGCTATAATGGAGAATCGATCTGGGGCTATCTGGGGCTGGGGTGGGGGCTGCTTTTTTTTTTAGGTATGCTGCAAATTTGATGCCTCTCTTTAAAAAAACAAAAAACAAAAAAAAAACAAGTTTGAAAAAGATTGGACCATGGGTCCAATTCTATGGGCCCCAGAAGGAGGTGCCCCCATCCTCCACTGTAAGCTGAAGCAGAAATCCTCTTAGCTGGCCTCTGAAATGTTGTGTGCAAGCACCCCCTAGTGCAGCTTAGTGGGAACTGTGCCTGTAATCAAAGTTCCAGATTCCAAACACATTCAAGATTAAAATAAACCTACTTAAAATCAACAAGCAGCTCAAAATAAGTAGGAAATTATTATCATGTCTCTAGGACACAGCCTCACAGGGGCCCCTCCACATCCTTATTCAGACAAAATTCCCAGTGTTGTTTACTGGAAAAGAATGCTTTTTTCAATGAGGGATTGAAGCTGGGATGCATAATGGTAGTACATACCATAATGGTAGTACATACATGCCTTGTGAAAAAGGAATAGGAAAGATTATTTTAGAACTGCCAATTAAAAAAGGGGGCAGTGGTGAATTAGCTCTAGGGCTGTTAACCTCCAGATGGGGCCTGGAGTTCTCCAGAAATTACAGTTGATCTCCAAACTCTAGAGATTAGTTCTTTGGAGGAAATAGTGGCTTTGGAAGGCAGACTCTATGGCATCATATCTCTGCTGAGCTCACTCCCCTCTCTTACTGAAACTCTGTCCTCCCCTAGCACTGTCCCCAAAATCTCTAGAGATTTTCCAAGTTGAAGCTGGCAATCCTTTTTAACACCATGGCCTGGAAATAAAGAGAGAGAGAGAGAGAGAGAGAGAGAGAGAGAGAGAGAGAGAGAGAGAGAGAGAGAGAGAGATCCCCCCAATGCTTTTCTCTCCAGCAAAAACAACAAGCAAGTAACAGTCCAGAAGAAACACTGCAACCAGTTAACATTATTTCGTAAGCAACATGGTATCTACATTCTGGGAGAAGCAGGGACAACTGACAAGAAATAAATGTCCTTTAAAAATGGGATAATTTAGAGATTTTCTGAGGGAAACAGTTTATTTTATTTATTATTGTATTTCTACCCCGCCCTCCCCACGAACGGGCTCAGGGCGGCTTACAAAGGGCATCATGTGCCTACATAAAAACAATAGAACAATAGAAACAGACAGTCAATTTAACAAAATAAAGTGCTCACTAGTTTCAGTCTCTCTATATAACAAGATGGTATACCGAAATATTATAAAGCAGCGTTACTCCTTCACCAAGGCGGATATGTCCCGTAGATGTTACTCATCCCCATCCCACAAATGTTCATAGGGCCATCCTCTTACCCCATTGGTCCCAATGTCATTGGTGGTGGCGGCGGCTCCTACTCAAAGGCCTGGTGGAAGAGCTCCATCTTGCAGGCCCTGCGGAGTTTCTGAGGAAGTTTCGGGGGAAGTTTTGGGGAAAATTGAATAGTTGTGGCTCAGCAAACAGTAGGGACCCTGCCCATTCAGATAAGAGCTTTTCAGCATGCTTCTTCTATTGCCAAGGAGCTGCAGTTTTGTTCCCCCTCACTTCTCTGCTCACTCCACATATCTCTTTATTGTCCTTGTTCATCAAACACTGAGATACGATGCCAGCACTGCTGCTCAGCTCTAAGTCTGACTATGGCCTCCTCCCATTGTAGTTCTCTAAACCAGGGGTGTCAAACTCATTTGTTATGAGGGCCAGATCTGACATAAATGAGACCTTGTTGGGCTGGGCCATGTGTGTCATAAAATGTAATGCCAGGTAGTGGAGATAAACTTTATAAGGGACACAGGCAAACACAAAGTTTTTTTAAAACTTTAAAACATGCTTAAAACACTAGCACTCTTGCAATATTTTGCCTATTTAACAGTCTCTGATAACTGACACCTCTTACTCTGAATTATTACATCAAAATGTCTGTGCTGTAGCAACCTTGAGTATGCTGTTCAGGCATGTATCTGTAAGCTGAAAACCTACTTTTGATTTATTGACATTCATTATAGAAATCTCATGCTCAGCATTCTGAGTCAGTGACCCAAGGGAAAACATGAAATGGCTGGGCATTGCAACCTTTTGTACATAAGTTGCTTCATATGCTGGTCAAGAACATGAGAAGGCATCCTGACACAGAATTAGGACTGTTTGTTTGTCTGCAAAACTATAGTCTTCCCCAGAAAAATAACTACAACTTCCTACAAAGGAAATGTGCTGGGTGAACTTGGTCTGGATACAGATTCCCAGTCTAATCCACCTCACTGGCTTGTTGTTATTCCTCCTTTAAAATAGTTCACTTTGCTTTCTTACTGAGAAAGACTGGATCAGGAGGGCATGAACACAGTGAAAAGGGGGAGGAAAACCAGTTGCACCCAGGAGAGCCCTGGCATAAGGAGCCCAACAAAGCAGACATACACAGCATAAGGAGCCCAACAGAATACACACACACTGTAGCAAGGCACACAAAAGCTCATACCTTGAACATAATTTTGTTGTTCTTAGAGGTGCCTGGTATTTCTGCCACGTGATTGAGGCAGCCCAGCAAAGCAAGCTCTCACTCATTCCCTCCCTCCCTGCCTCCCTTCAGGGAGGAATCTGAGCCAGTGGAAGGACAGAAAGGCTTCCCTTTGTCTCCTGTATATGATTGAGGCATCCTGGCCAGGAAGCAAGATCTGGCTGGTTCCCTCCCACCTCCTGGGGGGAGGAGGGGGAGGAGCCTCAGCTAGTGCTTTACCAGACTCTCTCAATTGTACAGGAGAGGCTTGCCTATCTATCTCTCCTGTGCAAATGAAAGAGTCTGGTAAAGTAAGATGAGATATAGCAGCAGCAGCAGAACTGGAAAAGGAAGCAAGAAACAGCCAGGGCCTTGTGGGCTGGATTATAGCCCTCCAAGGGCCTCATCCAGCCCCCGGACTGCATGTTTGACACCCCTGCTCTAAACTATAACTATCATGGAAGCCTGCAAAAGATAGCAGTGGCGGCACCATGAAATAATGGTTTCAAAACATACAATTAATCTACAGAAGGAGTGGGCAGAAGGCCACTTGGGAGTGACAAATCACTTCCCAAGAAATTGAAAGTAGCTTTTCACCCCTCCTCCAAAGCTACTGTAATAATATTATTTGTCCCCTTAAAGCTACCACAGCAGTTTCTCTCCTTTAACCTTCATGTGAAAGAGACACATGCATGCATGCACCTTTGTGCCAAATGAGAAAATGACAACACCAGCACCCTTTCTCTCCACCTCTCCTCTTCCTCCCTGACATATGCAACCTTGACATATGCAACACATGAACTGGTTGTAAAGATGGTATTACTGATTCTTTCTTTCTACATCAAAGCTGCTATTGGCCTTTTCCTGGGGAAATATATAGGCAACTGTATATTTTTTTTCTGCAGTATTACAGCTGCCACGACAGGTAGCTCCTAAGGTTCTTGAAAAGCATTCAGTAGTTCCCAGAAATATAACATCTTCTGCTCCCTGATCAACAGACCATAATGAGTTCCATTTTAACAAAGAGTAAAGTTGCTGATATACAAATATCATTTGCAGCCAGTGTCTTTGTTTATATTTTATACTCTTCAGAACATGTAGAAGAATGCTTATATTTGCTGTACAGTGACACAGGGGCTGAGTTCAGACTGGCAATTTGCTCTGGGAGCCAGTCGCATCAAAAAAGCCCCAGAACAAACTATTCCGGGATTTCCTGTTCACACAGCCCAGGCTGCTGCCAGAGCATACTGGGAGGACGCATGCCGGAGTGTTCAGACTGCTGCCCCAGAGGTGCACTATATGCAGCATTTCCCCATTAATTCAGCTGTGGGTGTATAGGTGTATGTGTGCATGAGCACTCATGCGCTCATGTGCATAAATGAATTTTGCCAATTGGGGGAGGACCCCACAGCACCGGCACCACATTGGGCAGTAGAGCAGAGCACGGCCAATCATACTGCTGCTGTCTTCTGCCCAACGCGGGTTGCTCCCAGCTTATTGGCGGAGCGTTCATACTTCCAGGAAGCGGACAAACATGGGACACAGGCACTCTTCGGGGATTTGCTATCACTTTTATGAGGTATCTATTAAATGCAGGAAGAAAGTGGAACAGCCCAGGTTGCCTACAGGTGGGGAACGCCAGGCAGATGTGCCTGTGTTAATTCCCCCTTTAATACGGCTTTAAAACATCGCTGAAACAGGGCTCTGCTGGGGCAAATTGCCAGTCTGAACTCAGCCAGGGCCAACACTTTGACATATCTGTTGGATTTAGTGCTATTCCACTGTAAGGTTCAGGAGTTAGAGGAATACTGGATAAAATCAGAAACAGTGGTCCAAAGAGTTATGGGAAAACTTTCCTGGACTATGAATATTTCGCATCCATCTAAAAACCGTCAATTAAGTTCATAAAACACTGACCTGGATAGCCTAGTCTAGGATGATCTCATCAGATGTTGGAAGCTAAGTGGGGTCAGATCGGGGCCTCTTATGCATTGGTGTTTTCCCTTGCTTTCACTGTGCATGTCCATCAAGTTGTCTTTATCATTCTGCATTGATATCCTCCCTTCACTGCTCAGTTCACTTTCTGGTCATTGTTTTCCCAGTTTTTCTGAGAGTGCTTTTGTACAGATTTTTCCCTTGTTTCACTTCCAAGCCAAAGGTAATCCAAAAGTGTACAGATTCCCTTAGGTTCCTCCCTGCCTTTTTGCCACTCCTTGAAGATCACTCCTCACCCACATTGAGGTCATTCTGTCCATGCTGCACCTTCCACCATCCTCCCCCCTTCATTGGTGTACAAGCTCCATTTTCCCTTGTTTTATTTTTTTTTACAAGCAGCATTAGTCTTGCAATATGAGACTATCACTAGTCTTGGATCACTGAAGAAAAAAAAATAAAATGATGGGGGAAAGTGTAAAAAGAGCTGCACAAGGTTTAGTTCCCTGCTGGTATTGACTTGAAAGGGGGATAGTAGAGGCAGAAGATGGCAGTGTCCCCACTGCAAATTTTTTTTAAAAAAAGGTTTCAGTGCTGCATGCAAACAAAAGGGGGGGGCGGATTGTAAGCACAGAATGAAATTGACATGAGATGTGAAAACAAAGAGAGACACTGGGATGGGAAGCCTAAAGCTTTGGAACATTTTTCCCTTTAGTGCTTTAGTGAACACAGTTTTGGGGGGGTCCATTTTGACAGCATCTGGAAACCTAACATTAAAATGACAACTGAGCCGCATGGACCTTCTGTTACTATGCAGCTTCACTTGGGCATTGGCAAAAATACCCACCATTTTTTTCAATTTAGTGGCACAGGACTAAAAAAGCTCTCTATTCTTGCACTGGAAATTTTTGCAGCTAAAATAAGACAAGACCCCCAAATTGAAAGTAGATGGAGAGGAATTTAAATTTAAATGCTATGCCGATGACATTGTTATGACAATTTCTAACCCATATATAAGAAAGAACAAAAGTTGTCTCTTGGGATTTAAAATTAATAAATAATCTCCAAACTTTTAACAAAGCAAGATAAGGAAAACATTAAGAAAATTACAGGATGTGAATTAATGATAAGTCCAGTTAAATATCTGGGCATAAATTTAACTGGGCAAAGCAAAACATTATTTAAAGATAATTATGATGTGGTCTGGAAAAGAATACAAAAAGTTATGGAAAGATTACCCTGTCTGGGAAGAATTTCAGTAATCAGATGACTTTATTACCAAAAATAATTTTTATTCCAGATGATACCAATTAATATACAAGAGAAAATTCTGAAAGATTGGCAAAAGCAAATAAATTTGTTTATATGGAACAGCAAAAAAACCAAGAATCAGATTTAAAGTGTTACAAGATGAGAAAAAATAGAGGAGTTTTGGCAGTATCTAATGTTAAGCTATGTTACCAAGCAGCAAGTGTGGTCTGGATTGCAAACTGGATTAACAATCCAAATGACAGACTAATGAAATTAGAAACTGCAAAGGGCTACACAATCTCCTTTGGGTAAAGAAAAAAATTGAATTCTTAAAACATGTAATTAGAGATAGCTTATTTAAAACCTGGGATTCTTTAAAAATAAGGATTAGTCCAACAACTACACCAATAATGTCACCAATAGATGCATTTTATGAGAGAAGAACCAATGACTTTATGATTTACCAAGATATGCTGAATCCACAAGAAGAAATTAAATTATGCCAAACAATAAAAGAGGAAGGAAAGAAAATACAATGGCTGCTATATCTCCAACTAATTTCTAGACTCAAAGAAGCTGCCCATGTTTGCAGAGGTCAGACAAAAGACCTGATTGTGAAAAAAAATACTCAACAGAAAGATCATCTACTAGGATGAATCTACAAACTTTTACTCCAATATGATACAGAAACGGAACAAGTTAAAATGCGTATGTTGAGATGGACTCAAAATTTAGAAATAACATTTCAACAATGGGAAAACTTATGGATGAGAGGCATAAAATTTACTGCAAGTCAAGCGTTAAAAAGAAACTGGTATAAGATGTTCTTTCAATTGTATGTAACCCCTACAGATATTAAAAATATGGACAAGAACTGTATAGGGACCTGCTGGAAATGCAAAGAGGGAGATGGCACCTTTTACCACATGTGGTGAACTTGTAAAAAGACAAGAAAATTTTGGAAAGATATACATGCAGAGATTCAGATTTTAAAAACCAACTTTGAAATCAGAGAATTATACCAGACAATATTGAAAGAATATTTCATGAATTGCAAGACACAAACTGACTGTGGCCAGAATAATATGGGCAGCCAAATGAGAAGTCCAAACAACAAAAACTGGAGAGATAAAATGGCAGAATATGCAATCGTGGCCAAGTTAAAAAATTATATAAATAAAAGACCAATTAGAAAATTTGAAAAAAGATTACTATGCTTATTATAAGTAAAGATGAACAATGAGTGATTTATATTAAAGTTACTATAATGTTTATTTTTATTTTTCATCAGTATAATGCTAGCTTAGGCACTAATATAACTGCACTAATATAATTAAGGTTATTATAGTCAATAGTACAGTGGTATAAGTATAAGTGTTCTCTGAAATAATGTTATATTCGAGACCATAAAATAATTTTAGGTGTATATGAACCTAATTTATTGTTATCTTTTCTATTTTTAGAAATACTCTTAAAATGTGTTTTTGATTATAGTTTGATTACGACAACCATAGTGGTATTAAGATGTAATGGAACATATAATAAAATACCTAATGTCTAACTGTTAATATTAATAGTAATAATCATAACTAATTGTAATAAATGCTAGGCTTTAATAATAAATATATACAGTATGTAAAAACCTTTAAATGTTTGTTAAATGTTCTATATTTACTCAGATGTTGATTGTCCTTGTTATGAATACGTTATACATTATTATAACATCTATATTTCTCTTTTTCCCTTTTTTCTATATCCCTCTTTTAATAACAGTGTCGATCATGGCTAATTAAAGCTGGCCACGAAGGGTTCCAGGGTGCCTTGTGGGAGATCATCAACAAGTCCCTCTCTGAGGGGCTGTTCCCGGAGGCACTTAAGGAAGCAGTGGTGTGCCCCCTCCTGAAAAAGCCATCTCCGGATCCAGCCAAATTGGCCAACTATTGGCCAGTTTCCAACTTGTCCTATTTGGGCAAGATAATAGAGAGGGCAGTGACAATACAGTTACAGGGCTTTTTGGATGACACTTCCATCTTAGACCCCTTCCAGTCCACCTTTCGCCTGGGTCATGGGATGGAGACAGCACCAATCGCCCTCACAGATGACCTCCGGAGGCATCTGGATCAGGGTGGATCAGCAGTGCTGTTTCTGTTAGACCTGTTGGCTGCATTCGACATGGTCGACCATCAACTGCTGACCCACTGCCTCTGGGCTGGGGGATCAGCTATCTAGAAGGCACCCATTGGAATGTGGAGTGCCTCAAGGGGCAGTTCTGTCCCCAATGCTATTCAGCATCTATATGTGCCCTCTTGCCCAGGCTGACTGGAGGCATGGGCTGGGTTGTCACCAACATGCAGATGACACCCAGCTCTATCTGTTGTTGAACGGCCAGTCTAACTTCAAACTGGAAGACCTAGGTCAGATGTTACAAGCCATGGCTGGTTGGCTTAGGCTGAGCTGGCTGAAAATGAATCCAAAGAAGACAGAGGTCCTGTGCCTGAGTTGGAGCAGTCTGAGGTTAGGGATACTGCTCCCGACCTTCAATGGGGCACCACTCATGCCAGCACTGGAGGTTAGGGGTCTGGGAGTGCTCCTAGATGTCTCCTTAACAATGAAGGCTCAGGTAGCAGCCACTGCCAAGTCGGCCTTTTACCATCTTCGGCTGATCAGGCAGTTAGTTCCCTTCCTTGAACACAGTGACCTGGCAACAGTGATTCATGCAATGGTCACCTTGAGATTGGATTACTGTAATGCCCGCTACATGGGGCTGCCCTTATCGCAAATCCAGAAGTTTCAGCAGGTGCAAAATGCCACAGCCAGGTTGTTGATGGGAATCCCAATTCCAGAGCACATCCAACCTATGCTAGAGATGCTGCACTGACTGCCTATAGCACACCGGGTTCGCTTCAAGGTGCTGGTTTTGACCTTTAAAGCCCTTTATGGCCAGGGACCTGCATACCTGAGGGACCGCCTTTCCCCATATGTATCCCAGAGGATGCTGCAATCTGGGACCCAGAATCGGCTGGCTCTCCTGAGCTTCAAGGAGGCCAGACTGGTGGTAACTAGGGCCAGGGCTTTTTCGGTGGTGGCTCCATTCTGGTCAAGTAAGCTCCCAAAAGAGACTAGGGCCTTCCGGGACCTCTCACAGTTCCACAGGGCCTGTAAAACAGAGCTCTTCTGCCAAGCCTTCAGCGCCACCACCACTAACACCTCTACTGCCAACAACTAATATCTATGCTGACGGAACCCTGGCTTGCTGGTCCCTTCAACACTGCCCAAGCCAATCACCCAAGGCAGCTGCAGAAGGCCGAAGAGCTATCTGGGAACAAGGAATGTTACTAGCACATTATGTCTGAGTTTTAATATTGAATTTATTAATTTATGTGATTTTATGTGATTTTATGATTGGAATTTTATTCTGTTTGTAAGCTGTCCTAAGCCAGTCTAGGCCGGGAGGGTGGGATAAAAATCAAATAAATAAATAAATAAACTTCCTTTTGACCAGCTAGATATGCATAATGTGCAAGTCCTCTGGGAAATTATATCCATCTACTGTAAGGTTAGACAGGGGCCATTTCCTCACAAGTGCAAACCTCCTCATTGGCATTGTTAAATAATTAAAGTTTATAAAACTTACCATGCAATTTTTTGCCTCCCCAGGAGTAGAACCAAATTTAGGACCCCATTATCCCAGTTTTTCCTAATCCACTTTAACTGTGATCCCCCCCCGCCCCTTTGGATCTGAACACAGTTTTCAATTGAGGAATTCCCAATTTCAAATTTTGTTTCCCACTGTCCTTTTGTGTTGTCAATTTGTTCATCTCCCCACCCTCAGGTTGTCCCTTGAGCAATACGCTAATTTTTAAGCATAATGTTGATGGTGTTACAATGCAATTTTCTAAATTATAATATAGCAATGCTATAAGTAAAGGTAAAGGTTCCCTTGCTCGAAAGCCAGTCGAATCCGATTCTAGGGTTGTGGTGCTCATCTCCGTTTCAAAGCCGAAGAGCCAGCGCTGTCCGAAGACATTTATGTGGTCATGTGGCCGGCATGACTAAACACCAAGGTGCACAGAACACTGTTACCTTCCCACCAAAGTGGTACCTATTTATCTACTTGTAATTTCTTGCTTTCAAACTGCTAGGTTGGCAGGAGCTGGAACTAGAGACGGGAGCTCACTCCATCATGTGGCACTCTCGGGTCTTGAACTGCTGAACTACTGACCTTCCACAGCCTGCAATGCTATAACACTGGCACAAAACAGGCAGCAAGGTTTTTTGTAGCCTCCTCTATGCAACTACCCATCCATTAAGTTCTTTTCCTTTCAGTTTTTTGGGTGAGTAGGTTTTAACTCCACACACTTGTATTGTTTCTTCACACACCCCCTTCCCCTATAGCTCCCAGTGTGTTTTCTTTTTTTTTTACAATGCTATGATGTTATAACATTACTGCATATGATGATAAAGTACATGAGGACACATTTAGCATGATTCTTAATTATTGAATAACACTGTTATGAATTGGTGTATCCAGTTTGACGACCAAAAATGGAATACTATTTTCATTAGGATTTTGTGGGAATTTTTGCCAGCCATTTCCTTAGCTGAAGAGCATGGGACCTTTAAAATGGTGGCAACCGTGCTGTTTCCCATGATACATCCAGCCTTTTTTTAACAATGTTATGATTTTATAACATTACTGCATATACAAAAAAGGAAGTTCCATTGCTAATGAAGTACATGAGGACACATTTAGCGTGATTCATAATGATTAAATAACTGTTTTATGAATTGGTGTATCCAATTTGATGATCACTAGCCATTTTCTTAGTTGATGACTAAGAAAGAGCAGGGGACCTTTGAAATGGTGACAATCATGCTGTTCCCCACAATACATACAGCCTTTTTAAAAACAATGTTATGATGTTATGAACCAAAAACCCCAGGAGGTTGTGTTTCTGATGAAGTAAATGAGGACATGGCTACATAACGGCTGAGTTCAGACTGGCAATTTGCCCCGCTATAGCCACATTTCAGCCATGTTTCCCAAGCGGATTAAAGGGGGCGTTCACACAGGCACAGCTGCCTGGCATTCCCCACCCGTAGGCAACCCGTGCTGTTCCGCTTCACTCCTGGGATTAAAAGATACCTGTTGAAAGTGGTAGCAAATCCCAGAGAGTGCCTTTATCCTGCTGCATTCCGCTTCCAGGAAGTGTGAACACTCAGCCGAAAAGCTGGAAGCAACCCGCATTGAGCATAAGACAGCACCGATATGATTGGCTGTGCTCCACTCTACCACCCAATGCGGTGCTGGTGCAATGGGATCCTCCCTAAATCGGCTGGATGCCTATGTGTGTATGAGCGCATGAGCGCATGAGTGCTTATGCACTCATGCACTCATACACACATATGCATCCAGCTGATTTATCCGAAAAAAGCCGTTTACAGCCACACCTCTGGGCCAGCAGTCTGAATGCTCCTGCGTGCCTCCTCCTGGTATGCTCCTACATCAGTCGGCCCCGTGTGACCAGGAAAACCCAGAACAAACTGGGTTTTTTGCCACAACTGGCTCCCACTTCAAACTGCCAGTCTGAATTCAGCCAACCTCTTTTCAAAGGAAGTGCAGAACACACAGGGAGGGTCAAATCCAAATTCATGAAAAAATCCCCCAAAATAAACGCTCTTTTGTGGAAGGGCTGACAAAAAGTTGGAGCATCAGTTGGGGATTCAACTAGCCATGAAATAGCAGCAACTCTGAGGTGCGGAAAAGGTCAGGGTGAGAGTGAGAGTGAGAGAATAATGAAAATTAATTTGTCATGCTTGTGACAGATGGCTCATGGTTACCTGGAAAATAGCTGAACTGTACATAACTGGCTAGATTAAACAATGGTGGACCTAATTACTGTATGCATTGAAAATTAGTTCTTAGTATTTTTAAACTCACTAGGAGCAAAGTAACCCAATTCAGATAGGGAATCACCTCATCCTGGACTCAGGCTGCTGGTTCTTAATGACTGCTCTTGGCTGCCTACTGGTGGCCGGGGCAGCTGACTTCCAGCAACAGCATGTGGTTCCTGCCTACCTCACAAAGGCAAGTTCTGATGTCGTATTGAATTATAATAGGATACAAGCAAAATGGGCAAAACAATGCCCACATGTACATCTTGTGGAAAATACTCTTGCATTTATTAAGTAATGTTAATCTGATTTTCTCAACTGGACCAAAGTTAACATTGCCTCAGTCTTTTATTCTCCAGAACCTTGCAGATAAGAACATCCTTGGAGGTCTCCCCTGATTCTGTTGATTAGAAATATAGAAATATGCCCTTTCACATTTCTGTTTGGTCTTGTTTGTTGTCATTGTGAGCCTTTTTGTTTTGCCCATTTTTATTGCTGGCATTCTCAACTTGTGTCTTTTTATGCCATGCTCATAGAATTGTTGTAAAAATAATACAATAAACTGCATGGATTTAATGGGGAAAATTATCTCCCATATTTCATAGTGAGATAAAAATCCAGTTGGGGATGGACCCTTTCCAAGACTATGAGATGCCACAAGTACCGCGCCATGACAGATCCTGAGACCAGCCTTGCTTTTTACTGCAGTGAAGAATTCTAGGTAGAACTGTAAGATTTTCATAGATTACTTTATAAAACAATATTCCTTTTCTATTGGTACTGTAATACAATTATTAAATAATGAATCCAGGAATTCCACCTAAGTATATATAATTTATTTATCTGTTGTATTGCAATGTACTTTTTAGCCACAAATTGGCTCCCAAACATGACTTACAGTAATTTTAAAGGCAGATATAAATAAAATATAATAAAAGTTGTTCAGGAATGCAGTTCTTAACAAGGTATAGACATAATGAAAAAGTGCATAGCTGCTGTCTCTTTTTCCTGTTGCCTCAAGAATGAGACTTGGGATTAGGAAGCATCTACTAGAGTTGGATCTAGGAATGATGGAGAGTGTCTGATGGCTTTCTTTTCTCCATCAGAAATCAGCATAACAGAAGCTGGGAGGTGGTGAATCAAGGGAAGAGTACCAGGTTGCTTCTCCTTTGCCTCAGGAAATAAAAGCTTACTTCATCATATACTGCCTGGATCAGTTACCCAAATATTTCCCAATAGAGAATGGTATCCTTTTAGAAGGAAATCAACTGCTATTTATAGATCATGTAGTACTCTTTAAGTTGAGTACTAAATGTGGTGTCCTATATTGTTTTATGAAGTTTCAGGGGGTTTATCTGTAACAGTAAAGTCAAATAAACTTAGTCTCAAACTGGGTTTGGTTTATGTGCAGGTTATAGGCATAAAATAGGTATCCTTCTGCTAGTGACAGAAGGATTATTTACATTCTGGCTTTTAAAACAAAACAAGTAGAACACATTTAAGAAGGTGACAGTTGTCCAGGAGAACATATCTAAACCAATACAGAGGGTCAAGGTAACAGCCAGGGGGAAAGCCATTCCCACTGTCAAGAAACTGGTCCCTTTAAGCAGTTTCTTGTTCAATTCAAACCAGTGGTTTCGTTCTCTGAAACACAGCTCAAGCTGCTTGTAGCTTCAAAGACTCAGGTAAGGGAGATGGGAGGTAACCCAGGTGTGGGTCATCCCATCTCATTAGCATCTGAGCTCATAGGTAGGAGAAGGTGTTTATTCAGTTGAACCCAATGCATCTGTAGGATGTTTAATTGGCAAAACCAACTGATTGGTCCTATCACCTGGTTAGCAACAGACCTGATGGATCAAATGACAACATTTCCTATACATTTTATCAGTTGACTAGAATCAGGCCAATGCAGGTTGTTGGGCATATAGTAAAGACTTTTCATTCTAGGTTTGCCCAGTGTTTGGAATAATCTGACTTGGGAAAATTTTGTTTTATGTGGGTCATACTGAGTGGAAACCTTGTCTGGGACTCTGGAACCCTATTGGACTCAGTCGTATGGGTAATATCGGGATCTTGAACCAATGCTTGTAAATGTACTTAGTTTAGACTTCTAGCTTCATTATTTTTATGCTCACTGTTCACTGCTTTTTTATTGACTATTTTTGCACAATTTAAAAATAAACCACTTTACTTATATTTTGTGGAGTTCTTTAATTCAGGATGCTTTAATTTGAATCCAGTACCCCACTGGCCACAGCGACCAGATAGTTTTGTGAAACTTGCCTTGTAAGCATCCTACCTTGCAAAGATAACTTCCTTGACCTTAGCCCCAGGAGGGCTGGAGGCTTTGTTCCTTGGTTTCTGGTTATCTGGTTAGAGGAAAGGGGTTGGTGATGGTACTACTCTGGGGTGTCACACTTCAGTCTTTTTGCTTTGGTTTTGTTTGACTTGCCCCCTTCCAAGGGATCCTGGTTTATGGTCCCTTGACACCCTCCCTAAAAAAGCTAGGAGCATTTTAATCATTTGATGAATGGTTTTACTGACAGAAATTTAAACGTATAATGTGTTCTTTTCTTCTTGTGATAAGCTCTCACACATCTCCAGTTCAACAGTAACCAAATCATTTTCTTCTTCTGAAGTTTAAAATAGAATGGTCCAGATCTTCAAATCAATTGTTTCTTGGGAAACAAGGAAAATGAGTATAACCTCATTAAGCATATGATATGCTAGGAAAAGGGTTCACTAACACTTCCATTTCTGTTACAGAAATCCTGGGGGTGATCCAGCTAAAAGTATGTCCTGTTTATTTCAGTTGGGAATTAGCACAAATCTCTTTCACTGAAATCTATGCTACTCAAAACGTTATGCTAATACAGGAGCAGGACCTTACCCTCTGAATAATTTCTCAGCATTTAAAACAGCAATGTTATGCAATAAATTGAGCTGATAGTATTCTTTTCCCTTATCTGTATTTCCCAAATGAAAATATTAATCTCATAATGGTTTCAGGGAGAGTGAAGCTGGATGGAATAATCACTTGAATTCAAATCTTGTTTTCCACTGGTGGTAGGCAGTGGCACTTCCTCCAGTGAAAGAAATGAGGCAAATCCACAGTAGGGTGAAACAGGAAGGAGGAGACAGGAAAGTTCCTTCCCTCATACTTAGCTCTGTTCACGGAAGTTCGAAAAAATTCCCAGTGGAAGATTTCTTGTAGTTGTTTAATCCGGTGTAACAGGCCGGATTCACCCCCCAGCCAGAGTAACCCCGGGATTTCTCTGGCCTAGCCTAGAATAACCCCTGCCAGGCCAGGCCAGAGTAACCCCAGGGGTCAATCCAGACAAACCTCTGCCAGACAAACCTCTGCCGGGCCACACCAGAGTTACCCCAACTGCACAACACAACAACCTGTACCCAGGCCAAAGTAACCCCTTGGGGGTAAAGTTGCCTATGCCAAACTATCTGAACCTGGGTCTCCCAGTCCCCGATATAGAGTGGTAAGTTAAATGTCATTGTAGCCAGCACAGTGTCAGCTTCTGAGGGTTTGAGGTCCATGAGAAACTTGTCAGCCAATCTGAGATTCCTCTGGGTAGTGAAGAATGGGGTATGAATCCAATCTCATTAGTCAACAGAGTCCGGCAGAGGTTTGTCTGGATTAACCCCTGGGGTTACTCTGGCCTGGCGCGGCACGGGTTACTCTGGCCGGGGAGTGAATCTCTCCTGTTATACCGGCACTCTGAGCACAACAAAACTGGTTAGCAAGTATCAGAAAGGAATAAAACCCCTTATGTGAACACTGAGGTAGACCTTAAATATCCTTTTTTTGCAATTCAATAATATCAAAGTATATACCTGGATCTTCAGATCCATGAAATTCTATAGTATATTTGATGGTTCCTTCAGTTTTGCCTAAAATTGGGGGGAGCTAAGTAGGGTTGACTCTGGCAAGTACTTAGATAGGAAGCCTCCTTGGAATACTAGCAGTTGGGAGGTGGGGGCAGGCTTTATTCAGCCACCTCTCTGAATATCCTCCAGGCCCCCAGGAGGGGTCAGTCACCAGAGGTCTCCATGACTTCCAGGTGCACACATGGTCAGTCACTAGAGGTCACCATGGCTTCCAGTTACACAAACGTGCACACGCACACACACACATGCACATATGAAAAATACAAACAATTTAAAAAAAGAAGATTTCATTCCTGGCTCCCACAAAAGAATTTGCTGAAGGATGAAGTGAAAGAACCATCTTCGGTCATAATTTGCCAGCAAACTGTACTAATATGTATTTCATTACATATCATAATGAGGCCCAAGCCTATGTTTAAACCTTCTAGCTAACCAATAAAATAATTCAAACAAAACCAACAAACCTTTCTAATACAAGCATTTGTTGTACAGTCATATTCCCAAAATATGAACTGTATGTTTCTGGCACAATTGGGAGATTAGTGGAATGCATTTCAAATGCATTCCACAAATATTAATTTAGCTATAATTCAGAGAGAAGACAAAAACAAATGTCTCTATAAAATAAATGGGCAGATTTGGTCTTGAAATGTCTTTATAGATGTATGCAAATGCAGAATCAATGTGTGTGTGCTACTAAAACAATTTACAGCAATGCAACATTGTACACTTTGGCCTATTTTCCATTCTGGATGTGCTTAATGAAATTACTAATAACCCTTCTTTAACCTGGTCATGGGTTTAGAAAGAGAACAGTGGAACTAGCCTGAGCACACATAGCAAAACTGTATCCTGATTCACTGTGAAACTCTATTTGCCTTTAAAATGCCCATGTGGTTGCTGCTGCGCCATGGGCTAGAATTTCACCATCTGAGTTACAATGCAGGGACATTACTTTTTTCAGATTAAATAAACACACAATTTTAATGTACATATTTTTGTTGAATTTTTATTTATCCTTTCATATATGTTTGTGTGTGTGGAATGGAGGAAAAATGCTAGATTGCTTGGAAAATAGTATGATGGCTGCTATTTGCAGATGTTGGCAAATAATTGTAGTTTTGTCCCACTTTAAGAAAATAATCCATTTCTGTTCATTATACCTCATTGCTTCTAAAAGCAGTTACCCTTAAAAAAAATCAAACAAACAAATGTTAGCTGACAAAGGATTGGGAAAGAAAAATTGGTTTTAAGAATTAGTTACTCCCTCTTTACTTTAGAATGCATCATGCAGGTACAGTCTTTGCAAAATGAATATTTTTAGTGTCATTTATTAAAGGTACAGATGGGGAAAGGGTGCTATCTCACAATATTTATCATGTAGATATCTTTTTTAAAAAAATAGTAAGCAGTTGGATGCTAACCTTAATAGCTATTAAAGTTCTAAATAGACATTCTATGTCCATTTCTGATTGATAAGATCAATAATTTTAAGATCAAATACTAGTACGAGTCTGTTTTTTTCTTTAATCATTGTCTTTTTGTTTTATACCCCTGCCTACAGCAAGATCCTGTTTTCCACATGTCGACACAGCTTCCTGCTGTGTGCTGTCGAAAGAATAAGAAGACAAGATGGAGAATCAATTTGAGGAAAAAAGCTTTCATTGACAAAGCTTTACTGTAGATCAATGAAATCCTGCTAGTTAAAATATCTGCAGTAGCAGAGATTTTTATGATCATATATGCAGGGGCATAATCAGTTCAGTTTTTTTATCCCCTGCAAATTAAACAACCCCACCCATCCAGTTTTCTATGCATACAAATTGCCATTATTATTATACTTCTTGTGTTTGTCATAAAATACACCACCATACTTAGTGCCTGATATACAGGAAATCTATTCCTCTAGCAGGTTTGAAATGCCACAGTTGTCACTTTTAAAAGTTTGTCCTTTAGCAAAGTGTACCAATCAAATCTTATTTATCCATGGAAGGCACTAATAGCTGTTATTCTTCTCAATTAATTGTTTGGGTGCTATTTTTCGGCGTGTATTCAGGTTTCACTACAAGTACCAAATGTCTAGACAGCAGCAAAGTACATGCATTTGTTTAACAGTTTTATTGAGAGATCTTATTTATTAATTCCACTGTATTCCACTGTATTCAACTATCTGGTATAGTTAGTTGTTAAAAATTCAAAACAACATCATGTGAAAATATTTCAGATATAATCTACGTTTATATTTCAAATAAAAATAAAACTACTACTAGATTCTGGTAACTGCTCATAACAAAAGAAAACCAGAACAAGTTTCCTGAATCTGAAATTTATGAGTAAATAATTTAGATAAGAAACTGATCTCTGCTCTGCAGCTAGTTTTGAACAGAAAAGGAATGATCTGATCCACATTGTTTCATGAACTTTGACCTAATGATACTGCAGGCTTACAGGCCTCCGATTTGAAAACTTCTTTAACTGCTTAGACATCATTTTTGCATCAAAATGCCGTCTTCTGATTTAATATTTCTTAAGTATGGAGATTCCAGAAATCTCAAGTGTAATAATTTTAAAAAGAAAACATGTTGGGGAAATGTAACAACAACATGAACAACAACATCATTGTCATCATCATCAACAACACCAACAGCTTCTCCTTTGGAACCAGCATGACTTACTAATATTGTTTTGGTCTTCTAGTATGGGGAGAAGAACTCTATTACTTGACCACATTATATAGCTTTACAACATAAACTGCTGCAAAGAAATAGCTATTGAAGTCCATGATGATTTACTTTTTCTAAGCATTAAATTTCATATAACTGCTTTTTTACTTAAAAGTAGCATCTGATGTTGCTTGGGACCATGCTAACGATTGAAGTATCATGTGCTACTGGTTAGAGGACTCGACTAGGATCAGGAAGATCCATGTTCAGTTCATTCCTCTGCCATGGCAGCTGGACTGACCTTGGGCCAGTCACTTTTCTAAAAAGTTTGAATCCTTCAAGATGAGGTAGGTTACAGATAATTTTCTATCACAGTCTTCCTCCCTTTAAGACTGTAGTTTTGTGCACGTTTCTGTAATACAACAGAACTTTAGCTACATAAATCCCTATCCTAGGCTGAGTTCAGACTGGCAGTTTGAAGCAGGAGCTGGAACAAACTGTTCCGGGTTTTCCCGGTCACACAGGGCTGACTGATGCGGGAGCATACCAGGAGGAGGTACATGGGAGAATTCAGACTGCTGGCCCAGAGACATGGCTGCAAATGGCTTTTTTCTGGTAAATTGGCTGGATGCCTATGCGTGTATGAGCGCATATGCGCTCATGCGCTCATACACACATAGGCATCCAGCTGATTTGGGGAGAATCCCATTGTACTGGTACTGCATTGAGTGGTAGAGCAGAGCACGGCCAATCATATTGCTTCTGCCTTATGCGCGACACAGGTTGCTCCCACCTTTTCAGCTGAGCGTTCACACTTCCGGGAAGCAGAATGCAGCGGGATAAAGGCACTCTCTGGGATTTGCTACCACTTTCAACAGGTATCTTTTAAACGCGGGAATGAAGCGGAACAGCACGGGTTGCCTATGGGTGGGGAACGTCAGGCAGATGTGCCTGTGTGAACGCCCCCTTTAATCCACTTGGAAAACATGGCTGAAACATGGCTATAGTGGGGCAAATTGCCAGTCTGAACTGAGCCCTAAATTCTTCCAAGTGGAGAATTAGGGACACTTGAAATCAGGAAATGGCACTATCCTTTGTGGCTTGCCATGCAACTATGAAGTTGCTTTGAGAAAGACATTCAAGACAGTATGTTTCAAGGTAGTATATCTCTCTATATAATAATGCTGCTTTAAAGTGGCAACATTCCATATGCTCCCATTGGCTGTGCAATGCCCTCTCTCAGCCACTGGCTCATCAGCCACCACTCAAGAGTACTCACGCACCATTGGCTGGGTGCTGGGTCTGCTCCTCTTCCCTGCCCACTCCTTCAGCCACTGTGCCCTGTCAGAATTCCTGGCAAATGGCTTTCTCTCTTGATGCAGACACTTCTACTGCTTGCATCCTGTGTGGGAGCAACTTTTCTCTCAGTGGCTGTTGGTAGGTGTAATGAAATGGCAGTTACCTGTGTTTGTAAGATGGCTGCTGTCTGTGGTTGTTTGTTTAAAATGTTCTGCCATAAGGTTTAATTGATCTGTAGTTCCAGAGAGGGGCCAGTAGGGGTATCACTCACTGGGTTGAATGGGGCTTCCTCATCTGCTGGACTACAGTTCCCAGCTGCCCCAAGGCAGAAAGGGTGGGAAAACAGAGACTGTCCCAATGCATGGGGTGGCATCAATATAGACTGCAGCCCATCCAGGGAGGAGGCCGTCTTTGTCCTACAGGAGGTTAGGAAAGGCTCCTGCTGCCTGTGCTGACCAGGCTGTTCAGGCCACAAGCCAGAGACGTGGGGGAACCCTGGGAGATAGCAGAAATTCAGCCACTCCACAGTCAGCTGGACTGGGGAATGAATGCAAGTTTCCCTGCTCTCTTGGGCCAGAGAGAGAGAGGCTAGAGCAGAGAGCCAGAGGCCAGTGTATAGGAGAAAGGATGGCATTTAACCCCTGTGGATTTATGCCTTGTTGATTCATAGTGTGTGCTTACTCCTACAGTGGGTGTGTGCCCCATAACTGTGTAAATAGATAAATTCTTTTATTTGGGCTAATAAACTGCATTGTGCTGTGACCACATAGTCTCCCCTGCTCTGCACAATACCAAAGGGAGGGGGTATCCCAGAGAAGCAAGGAAAGGCCAGACCCTTGGGTTGCCAACTTTCCAAGGATCTCCCAAAGATTGGGGATTCCATCTCCAAATAGGCAAATTCAGCCAGAGGGGTCTCACTGTCCCTCTAAAAGGGAGTGACAATTCAGTGAGTAGTGGCAGTGAATTTAAGGAGTGAGATACACATACAAGACAAGGGTAGGAGGCGAACAGCTGAATTGTAAACTGGAGCCCATTTCACCACAGTGGGCAACCAGGCTTGATTCAGACAAAGGAAGGGAACCCTTTGCAGACTTTTGTGAGGAACTCATTGGGGCCAGTCCTGACTAGGGTTGCCAGCTCCAGGTAGGGAGATTCCTGGAGATTTTCTGGTAGAGTCTATGGAAGCCAGGGTTTGGGGAGGGGAGAAGCCTCAGCTGAACAGAATGCCAAAAATCCCACCTTCCAAAGCAGTTCTCCAAGTGGGGCAGGGAGAGATTTTTTGCCTGGAGTTCAGTTGTGATACCTGGTGATCTTCATACTACACCTGTCAGTTGGCTACCCTAGGCATAGCAGTCAGTGCTTCAGAGCAGGGTCTCTGAGATCCAGGTTCTTGCTGTAGAAGCTGAGTGGGTGATTTTGGACCAGTCACAGACTTTCAGCCTAACCTACCTCACAGGGTTGTTGTGCAAGTCAAAAGGGGGAGAGGAGAATGATGTAAGCTGCTTTGGTCCCCACTGCAGACAAAGACTAATTTTCCTCCTGGGAAACCATTGTTGCCAATCTCCAGGCAAGGGCTGTAGATCACTCAGAATTACAGCTGCTCTCCAGATGACAGAGATCAGTTCCCCTGGAGAAAATGGTGGACTCTGTTTCCTTATATCCTGTTGAGACGCCCCCCATGACAGCCAATGTGACATGGCAGTCAGGGCTTCAGAGCACAGTGGAGGCTGCAGGTGGGGGGCAGAGATGAAAAGCTGAAGAGTGAGGGGGAAATAAAGGTAGGTTGATGATTGTCTGGGAAGGAGATAGGGTTGCCAACTCCAGGTGGGAAATCCCTGGAGATCTGAGGGATGGAGCCTGGAGAGGGTGAGGTTTGAGGAGGGGTGGGATTTTAGACAGGTACAATGCCATAGACTCTACCCTCCAAACCAGCTATTCTCTCCTGAGAAAACATTGTTGCCAATCCCCAGGTGAGGGGTGGAGATCACTCAGAATTACAACTGATTTCCAGGAGGGAGGGCAGGCAGAAGTCAGCTGCAGTCAAGAGGGGCAGATGACAGTATGTTGATGGTTAGCTAAGAAGCAGAATTTTTGCTCATAAGACTCCACAGCTTAGAAGGAGCAATTGAGGGTACCCAATTGTAGAAATGACTCCACAGAGACCTGTGTGCTGCATCTTCTGGCCCACATTGTATGTCATTGGACACCAGGTATTGTGTAACATAAGGTATGTGAGACTTTTCTTCCACATTTGTGTTTTCTATTACAGAACTCCTAATATATACTTAACATGCTTCCAGACCCATTATATTGCTTTACTGCTATTTTATCATAAAACTGAAACATAGTAGCTTACAATCACATGTGCAACTGAATCATGCAATGAACATATAGCAATCTTTGAGTTAGGAGCCAGGCAGGATGCCCATCTCTTGCCTCAGACCTGCCACTGCTATGTGGCATCCAAGTAGGACTATGCTGTGCCAGCCCCAGCAGTACCCTGAAGAGGTCAAACTAGGAGGGTCTGATTGGCTCTCTCATACCTATTAACAACCTGAAAACCTTTTTTCATTTATACAATATACATGTTTGGGGCCTGCCATATATCTGCAAAGAAGTTAGCAACTCCCCTCAAATCAAGCGCCAAATCTTTTCTCTGCTTCTGTTGGCCAGACTGGGCCAGGAACAGTTAATAATTGTTCACACTCTATGACCTTTGCTCCCTGAGTACAGCCTGATTAGAGCCATTTCTGAAAACTTTGAACTCTTACTTCTTGTTTTCTTAAATAAAAATAAAATATCTCAAATGGAAAGTTATGAGTTATGCTTACTTGGGAGTAACACCCATCTAAATCCACAGAACTTGCTTCTGAATAAATATATGTGGGATAAGGCTGCTAATTTGCTTTCTACTTCTTCCACCTTCTCCCAGTTGTTCCCAAGTTTTCCATGACTCATTTTTTTACTATATATGGAAGTATAGAAATACTTCCATCTTCTGTATTCTGATGGGACCAGAAGGTTTCTTAGCCTCTTTCCTTGACCCTATAGTTAGGCAAGCAACTGTGTTCCATCACAATGCTACATGTCATCTGAGGTCTCATAATACAACCCTTATAAAACCCATTACTTGATTTTTGAAGACAGCAATATCCTTGTAGCACTGACAGAAAGGCAAGGTCCTGAGAGGTAAAGTCCTTATCTTTCTTCCACTTGTCTTTCCTGTATCCTTTTCCTTTGTCTTTCTTCCCACACCTTCTCCCTACATTGATCCTCTTATGCCTTCTATTATCATTCCTCAGATAAAGAATATAATCTTCTGTGTTCACCCCTTCTTGACTATCATTTATAACAAATGCTTCAACAAGTTCCTTTCATTTAAAAACTCCTCCTGCTATCATAGAAGGAGATGATTGGAGAAGAACAGATCATGCAAGAAACCAAGAATCCTCTGAATCTCCTCTATCATTCTAAATGGCATTCAGTTCTATCAGGTTTTTTATTATTTTAAGACTCTTGAAATCTAAAGCAACAATAAGCAATATGACAAGATGCCTGATCACCCAATAAAGATACAAACACTAAATTCTTAAGGGTCATAGGTCCATGGCAGAGCATATGTTCTACATATAGAAGGTTCAGTCCACAAAATCTCAACTACCATTATGGCTCCAACATGGGAGAATGGAGAGCTTCTGCCACTAAGATAATACTGAGCTAGATAAGTAGAAAATGCAGGCTAGAAGAACATCTGGGCAAAACAGATCTGAGGATGAAAATGGCAGCTCCAAATGCCTACAGATTTGGCTGCATGCTCAGAAAGAAAATTTCATAGTGAATCTGTTCTATGCTTATTTATTCAGATTAGTGTTTTCCTGAGTTTCTGTTTGTACCATTCATGACACAGTTTCAGAAACAGCCCAAAACAACAGAGTCCTGAGCTGCAGTCCTAAATTCAGTTGTGTTTTGCTGCCTGGTACAACTGAAAGATGTTTGGTAAGGCAGGATTTCTCTTGATTGTCCCTTTATTTTAGTGTTTTTACAAAGGCATTAACAATTGTCATCCTATAATGTGTAAATTGCTTTTTTCACAGGTCCATCCTACATTCAAAGATAAAGGCGATTTAGAAGACCTTAGACAGACAGGAGAAATATGAATTTCCACAATGAACCCGTCTGGCACCAAATTAATCTCCCTAAATTGTAGGGGACTGAACAACACTGTCAAGAGAAAACACATTTCTACAGCTCTGCTAAAACAGAAACCAGAGGTGGTGTTTCTTCAGGAGAGCCAGTTTGGTGTAGTGGTTAAGTGCATGGACTCTAATCTGAGAGAGCTGCAGAAAGGCACATCGGTGTGTGGCAGCAGATGTCTTTGGCATGAAATAATCATTGAGCCGTGTCTTGATGATACTGAGAGGTGTCTCCAGCAATTTGGACAGAGCTACTAAGTCCCAAGCAATGTCGAATACAGCCTGGCCGCAAGTACTTAAAAAGGTGGTGCAGCAGACATTGTTTCCTTCAATACTGTTTGCTATGAGGAAGCATTTAAAATGATTGAGGTATGATTCCCAGTTCCCAACCTTGGGGTCAAACAGTTCGATACGCCCCTTGGATGCCATGCCCTTAGTGATTTAGCTCTAGGTACTCTTAGTGATTTCAGTCTGGGCAGGCAGAGGGTGATTTCCCCTGTTCGGTTAGGCCTGGAATCCCATCCTCATTGCCAGTTTTAAGTATTGAGAATCAGGAAATGATGAATCATAACAAGGCTTTTATTCCAGACATTACTCAGCTCTGAACTGCTCTGACAAGAGCAGCACCCAAATTTATACGATTCCATCAGTGAACTATATACAATGTAACTATATACAGATGGTCTGATTGGACCTAAGCATAGATTTTTGATATTGAGCAAACTTCAGAGGACAGCGGAAGACAGGAGGAGGGCCTGGCATAATCTGGTCCATGGGGTCGCAAAGAGTCGGACTCAACTGTGCAACTGAACAACAACAACAATAGCTTTTTGATAGGTTACCTTGGGTGGCTTCAGAACCAATGGATGGTCTTTATTAGTCAGCCAATCAGAACGAAGGGATTAGGGTACCAGAGGCAATCCATAACCAACATAACATATAATAAATTCAGAACATAACATAAAATATAGAGTGGAGAACAACAGTCATTTATGAAACAATAAGCTACTTAGCATTGGATGAAGTAACATTTCCATTATTGTTCCTTTTTTGTTGTAGTACATTAATAAAGGCATTGGTAGTTGGAGATGCCACATGACACTTATCTAAATACTACTTTGCCTACATATATCACATGAGTGATCTCATTTCATGTTCATGTTCTTTGCCAATATAGGTATGCAGAAGGGCTGACCTTTCACAAGACAAGACTGTTTGGTGACTACTACATGTAATGAGGTGCCCAGCTGTAGCCATGAAGCAGAAAATGCTCAGTTTGTCAGTATAACATCTGATGACATGCAGAATCTCAGCCACAAAATAAATACAGGAAGCCACTTGGTGAGTAACACATTTAATGAAGTGCACAATGAGACCCATGAACAGGACAAAATGGCCCTTAGTCAGTGCAGCATTTGAAGAGGTACAAAACTGAATGCATGAACAAATGACAAAGGAAACTGATGAGTAGAACATTTAATAAGATGCAGAGCTGAGGCCATGAAAAAGCAAGTGAGCTTTTGCTGAGTAGAAAATTTCATGAACTGGAGATATAAACAAGAAAAAATAAGCTGCTTGGTGAGTAGCACTTTTAATGAGGTGCACTGCACAAAAGGAACCGTGAATAAGACAAAATGGCCTTTGCTGAGTAAAACATTTGTTGAGCTGCAGAACTGAAACCATGAAGAAGACAAGTAGACCATTCAAAGATGTTGGCATTTATGATGAAATCTTACATAAAGTTATACACTTCACTGTCCTTTGTAACCGATGGGCTTAAAAGGATACAATTCTTTTTAGGATTGCAATGTTAATGAAGTTCACAATTGAAACCATAAACACAACAAGAAGCCACTTGTTGAGTAGAACATTTGAACTGTGGCTGTGAAGAAGACAAGAAGCAACTTGGTGAGTTGACAATTTATAAAGGTACAGAAATGAAGCTATAAATGACAAGAAGCCATTGGGTGAGTAGAACTGTTGAGTTACAGATCTGCTGTTCTGAACTGGTGAGCAGTATATTTAATGAGGAGTGGTGCAGCACTCTAACCATGAACAAAAATAAGCAGTCATGTGCTGTATAGCACATTTAATGAAGTTCAAAAGTTCAATCTTGAAGAACGGAACATTGGAATTTACCTGAAGGTTTCTTCTCTTCGGTGGGGCAAAGTCATCCAAACTGGTTAGGTCATGCCTCTTCTCGTTCCAGGCAAGGCTATGCAAATTTGTGTAGACTGTATTGGCTCATAGTGAAGCCAACCCTCCTGTCTTAATATAGCCCAGCTCCATAACAGATTTTACGTCTGACTAGATTTTATTCTGTTTTATTTTATTTTGGTTGGGATGTGGATGACTTCGCCCCACTGAAAAAAAGAAACCTTCAGGTAAGTTCCACTGGAGAAGGAAATGGCAACCCACAAATTTGGAAAACACAACAGTGGCCACAGGATTGGAAAAGGTCAGTATACATTCCAACTATATGGTTCCTTTCAGAGAAGCTTAAATTGCCTATGAGAAGAAAAATTAGGCAGCCTTATGCAGTCCCTCATAGAGTCCAGTGCTGCAGGAGTGCCTAAAGTCCTTTTGTTCCTGGTTTTTTTCATGCCAATGAATCTAAAATAGACAGAGGGTCCACTTTCCAATGGTCTCCTCCTTCTGTCTAAGACTGGCAATGGGGCCAAGCCTCAAGGCCCTTCCATCTTCCATACTTACAGGGTAAGAGACTCCAAGAGACTGGCTCTGGGTTCAGGCTCTACTGGATTTTTCCAATGCAGTTGGGGGCCAGCTGCACAAACAACCCAAAGCCTTGGGTCTGGCAGCGCTGAAAGAGTCCTGTGCCAGTCTCCAATGCCTGAATCCTCAGGTGGGAGAGGCCTGCCACAAATGTCTCTCACTGAGAGCAATTTGTGGCATTGTAGATGTTTCTATCGTTGGTCAGTCTCCGGTGCCTGGAACCTCAGGTGGGAGAGGCTTGTCTTAAAGGTCTCTTTTTTTCTTTTTTAAGACTGACGATGGAGCCTTTCTTCAAGGCTTTTCTATCTTCCATATAAGGCAAGAGTCTCCAAGAAAGCAGAGCTAGGCTCAAGCATCAGCCTCACTCTGAACCAATACAGTCTACACAAATTTGCATAGCCCTGCCTGGAGCGAGAGGAGGCGTGACCTAACCAGTTTGGATGACTTCCCCCACTGAAGGAGAATAGAAGAGTAGACACTGCTTGGTGAATATCCCATTTAATAAGATGCTGAAATGAACAAGAAAAGAAAACTTTTGTTAAATAGAAAATTTATGAGTTCCAGAAATGTGGACATGAAGACAAGAAGTGACTTGGTGCAAATTTAAGCTGCAATACTAAGAACTCTTTTCTGGGCGTGAGACCCATCAAATAACATGGGACTTGCTTCTACAGAGACATGTTAGGATTAGGATTAATCCTTTAATGAATTTCATAGCCATGAGCAAGGAAAGAAGTGTACAGCACATTTAATTGAAGTCAGAATTGCAGCATTAAAAAAGACAAGATATCACTTGTTGAGTAAAATTCTTGATACGGTTCAGAACGACAGCCAAGAGCAAGACAGGATGGCACTGGGTAAGCAGAGCATTTAGTGATATGCAGAACTGCGCCCATGAACATAACCAGAAGCTATTTGCTATGTACAAGTTTTTATGTAATGTGGAGAAGGAGCCATGAAGACAACTTAGGCCATTTACTGACATGCAGAACTTAATCTATATATAATGTTGCAGCACTATTACCCAGAGTTTTTTGTCTCTTCATACTGTATGTTTGCTCTTACTTCATCTGCCCATGCTGGATGCCAAGATAAGAGATATGCTCAAGAAGATCTAAAATAAACTGAAACAGTGCATTGCCTACCATTTAATCCAGCTGACTGTATTAACGAAGGAACAGTTTTTTGCCATCTCTCTACTGCCTTCATCCTGAGCTGCTTCACATTTGCTTGCAGTTGAGAATGAGTTAAAACATGGGTATTTGGGGGCTGACCCTTAGATGCATTACCATTCTCAATAAATAAAGTTGTGACCATAGTTTATATACAATTTAAGAAGGATATAGACAAGCTGGAACATGTCCAGAGGAGAGCAATGAAGATGGTGAGGGATCTGGAGACCAAGTCCTATGAGGAAAGATTGAAGGAGCTGGGTATGTTTAGCCTGGAGAGGAGACGACTATGAGGTGACATAATAACCATCTTCAAGTCCTTGAAGGGCTTGTCATATGGAGGATGGTACAGAGTTGTTTTCTGTTGCCCCAAAATATTGGACAAGAATCAACAGATTGAAATTAAATCAGAAGAGTTTTCGAGTAAACATTAGGAAGAACTTCCTGGCAGTCAGAGCGGTTCCTCAGTGGAACAGGCTTCCTCGGGAGGTGATGGGCTCTCCTTCTTTGGCGGTTTTCAAACAGAGGCTATATGGCCATGTGACAGCAATGTGGATTCTGTGAACTTAGGTAGATCATAAGAGGGAGGGTAGGAAGGGTTGCCTCAGTGCTTAGTTCTTGTGGCCCTTTCTTATACATCTAGGGAAATGCTGATTGCCACTTTTGGGTCAAAAAGCAATTTTCATGGAACAGCAGTCACTGCAGGAGTGGAGGGGGAGGTATTTGTGAATTACCTGCATTGTGCAAAGGGTTGGACTAGATGACTCTGGAGATACCTTCCAACTCTTTGTTTCTGTAGGACAAGGGACCAGTGAATGTGATTTATGATTGTGATTTTTGATATTTTTCTTGGCATGTAGAATGACAGCTGTCACTGTGCCTTATTAGGAGTCTGATTTAAGTGAACTTAGATTTTAATATTTAGCCCAGGCAGAAGAGCTGTAGAGCAGGATTAATTAGAGTATTATTTTAATGGTTAAAGGTCTTTTTCTTACAAAATAATGGAATGGAATGTACGTTTGAAATTACAGGGTTCCTGGTTGAAGGACATCCTGAAAGTATAGCTATGAGATGAAAAGCTTCTGAGTATTTTCAAAGCAAATATCTTTCTGTGTAGAGCTGAGCATCTGGCCCCAGAATGTCTGCCAAGAGCTAAGTTTTATGCATCTTATCAGGAAACTCCCTAGTTTCAGGCTGAAGCCAATAAGCCAGAAATTATGCCAAAAGAAGGCCCCACTGTTCCTTGATGTTTTCTAACTGTTCCGGGACCAGATAAGCAAACACAATTACTGACACTTGAGATCCTGATAGGGGTCTCCCAACAGAGAAGTGTCAGCTCAAATGATGCTTTGATGATGACACCTGTCAAACACCAATTAAGGATTTCTTTCTGTGTAAACTATGATGTCATAAGATCTACTGTCCTCCCCGGTTGGGCAGAATACAGCTTGGTGTTACTGGGTGCCAAGGTATCCAATCCTGTATTTTCCTGATTATTGCAATAAACAGATATTTGTCCTCTCACTGGACTCCAACTGTGCATTCCTTATTTGTTCCCAGGAGCTCACAAGGCACAGATTTGTGCATCAATTCTATGATTCTAAATACTGTTGTCTTGTTTTTCTTGTCAGTCTGTGGCAAGTCTCTTTTGAAGTTTGTGTTTAGGAAGACCTATTGAAGTCAACAGAACGTTGCTGCAATCCAAAGGATATGTGGATATAAATCCCATTGAAATGAGTTGAAATAACTCCTATGTATGCATGCATGGAACTTAATTCCATTCACTTTCATCTGTGCTTACAACTGCAGCCTTAGCTGCAAACAAATACTGTGAAAAGTAACAGACAATAACTGCAGCTAACTTTCATTAGTGAACAAAGCATTAGAAAAATGTGAATGCTGTTTTCAACTGAACTGGTTGGGTCGAATAAGCATTTTTCTCTCTCTGGTGACTTTAATGGACGTATATTTACTAACTTTTGTGCTATTTTCAAATAACATTGCTGGAGGCAAGATTTGGTTCTGAGGGAACATAGAATCCAGATTCAGATGACCCCTTCACTGCTCCCCAAAGCCACCCCAAACATTGCAGTCTACCACACTACCTAATAATAGACTTTTCGAATGAAGAAGCATGAGTGCTCTTCAACATTTCCTAAAGGAAAAAAAAATAAGGATATTGAGGTTTGAAGTGACAGTGGCTGAGTTCAGACTGACAGTTTGAAGCAGGAGCCAGTCATGGCAAAAAAGCCCCAGAACAAACTGTTCTGGGTTTTCCCAGTCACACTGCATCGACTGATGCAGGAGCATATTGGGAGGAGGTGTGCAGGAGCGTTCAGACTGCTGGCCCAGAGGCATGGCTGTAAACAGCTTTTTCCTGGTAATTTGGCTATGTGCGCATATGCGCTCATGTGCATAAGCACATCTGGCTGATTTGGGGAGGATCTCATTGTGCTGGCACCACATTGGCTGAGTTCAGCCTGGCAATTTGCCCCAGGAAGGGACCTGGGCCGACAACGATTCAATACCGGAGTAAATGGGACATTCACACAGGCACATCTGCATGGTGTCCCCCACCCGTTGCCTACCAGTGCTGTTGCGCTTCACTGCCGCATTAAAAAAACACCTGATAAAAGCTGTAGCAAATCCGAAAGTCCGCATGTGTCGCGCGTTTTTCCGCTTCCGGGGAGTCTGAATGCGCAGCCGAAAAGCCGGGAGCAACCTGCGTTGGGCAGGAGGCAGCAGTGGTGTGATTGGCTGTGCTCTGCTCCACTGCCCAATGCGGTGCCAGCATTGCAGGGCAAAAAAAAAAAATCGGCAAAATGCCCTTATGCGTATGAGCGCTCATGCGCACATACACCCATACACCCACAGCCAAATTAATGGGGAAACGGCGAATAAAGCACGCCTCAGGTGCGGCAGTCTGAACGCTCCCGCGCACCTCTGTCCCATATCTTCCAGCAGAGGCCCCCGCAGTGTAAAACGGGAATACCCAGTATAGTTTAATCCGGGGTTTTTTTTGCTACGACTGGCTACCGGAGCAAACTGCCAGTCTGTACTCAGCCATTGGGTGGTAGAGCAGAGCACAGCCAATCATATAGCTGCTGCCTTATGTGCAACGCAGGTTGCTCCTGGCTTTTCAGGTTGGCGTTCACGCTTCCCGGAAGTGGAATGAAGCGGGATAAACAGGCTCTCAGGGATTTGCTACCGCTTTTACCAGGTATCTTTTAAATGTGGATGAAGTGGAACAGCATGAGTTGATTACGGGTGGGGAATGCCAGGCAGATGTGCCTGTGTGAATGCCCCCTTTAATCTGCTTGTAAAACGTGGCTGAAACATGGCTATAGCAGGGCAAACTGCCAGTCTGAACTCAGCCAGTTATAGTAGAAAGCAGTGAGAGGAGTCAGTTGTACTAGGAGGGGATGTAAGAAGCCAACTATGTGAGCAGGACAAGAAAAAATAATAAAAAGAGAATGGTTGAGAGTGAGAAGGAAGACACAGTAAGGCTGCAGTTTGTCACAACATACTAGTGTTACCTATGTGGATTTAAAGGGTTCAATCAGATATCAGCAGCCCATCCTGCTCCATATTAGAAACAGAGTAATCGGGCACTGGGGAAAGTCCAGAAGTAAGGGATGGTAGCACTTCCACTCTGTTGTATCCAATGTCTGTACTCTCCTGGCACAAAATGAACCAGAAGGGTAGTGTTAATGGGCACTTCTGTCTCATTCATGGGTTTTGGAGCTAACTAGCAGAAGTGGTTGTTCAGTTATGCACTACACATGCACAATAGTGATCTTCCTGTCAAAGTCTTTGGCCAAAAAAAAAAAAGGCAAGCCACAGGCAAAAGTAACAATTTGAAGTATGTTCTTCCCCTACTGATACTGGGGGGCCTTCAAATCTTGCACAGATTTTTCACCCCTCACCCACTTTAAAAGCTCTCCCAGTCTGCCAAGATCTCTGTCTTTGCTAACTCAGATACCTCAACTGTGGAACTATGTGGCTAGCTAGAAACTACAAAAGGTTTTAAAGGCCACCACCAATCCTTTTCTGTGCCTCCAGTAAGGAGCCAAAGGACAGACTTCTGACCTTACCAGGATTAACTAGGGAATCCTCCCTGCGATGTTGAGTCAGAGCAGGAAACCCACAAAGTTACTATTAAGGTAGTGAACCACCAGTCTTGGCACCAGAATTCTTATTGCAGCTGCAGAAACAACAAACCAAAGGTTAGTGAATAATATATATATATATATATATATATATATATATATATATATATATATATATATATATATATATATATATATATATATTAAAAGGCAAAAATTACTTAAGTTACTGTGAGGGAAAACAATAAAACTAGATATTAAAAAAGCTAATGAAACACTTTAAGACATTGGTTTTCAAAAGGCAAGATGTTTCCCATTCAATGTTCTAGGTCCAAAGAACAACTCTTTCTCCAGAGTCCCAAAACCCAGGATGGTTGGCTTCAGCAGCAAAGTTTCAAGATGGTCTAAAGTGAGCAAGGCAATGCCAGAGGTCAGCACAACATTCAAGCCCCATCAAGCCCCCTGAATAGGCTTCAAGGCAGGTAATTTAGCATTTGAATCCTGAATTGATGCTAGGCCTTTGCACCAATCAGGGTTCAAGCAATGTCCTACAGTTACAGGTAGGTCAATCAGTAAACGGATGATTTCATTGGTTCTCTGGTCATGTCAGAAGAGCAACTGGTTTGATCTGCAGCTTCACACCACCCTGCCTCTCACAGGACTTAATTGAAATGGAGAGAGGAAGCTGGAGAGAGGAACATGTTAATTTGCAGGTGCAAGGTCATTCCACCTTTTCACAGTACATCTGTGTGAAACTTTGGAAACATAGAGACAACAATTTTAACAAACTCAGGCCGCAGCCAGACTGAACCAAACTGTTAGAACTCCATTTTGACTAAACCAAAGTTCTTGACACTAGAGTTCTAGTGTTAACCTTATCTAAAAAATCCCTTTCATGGGGAGAAATGTAACCCATAGATAGACCTTCATATAACAGGGTTCTAATCTGTGTCAATATAATCATAAGAGATGGAAAGTTACTATCTTCAGTTATAACATAACAGACTTCATTGAGGCAAATGTCATAAAATATATCTTCCTCTCCTCATGCTGATTTGGAAAATTGTTGCTAAAGGGATAAGAGGCTGGGTCACAAGAAAGTTGTAAGCATTTCCACTCTGAGAAAAGTGCAATGAAATAATGAAACAGATATATTTCTTGAAATAAAGATATCAACCTTCATTGATGTATTATACATTAAAGCCATTAGAGGAGACCTAAGATGGTTTAATGCAGTGTGGGTTAAAGTGTGGATCAGAAACACAGATATTTGAAATTACACTTGTTGAGCTGTTGTCTCAAACCCAGAAGTTCTTTGTGAGTGTTACAGGTTAAAAAAATTACTGCCCCCTGTGTAAACCATAGACAGCAATGCCAAGACTTAGATGTTTTTGACTGACAGTTACCCTGTAGCTGTTGAATTGTGTGACTTTGATTGAAAGCCTCAACACATGGGATTTAAATGTACTTAGAGAAGGGTTAAGAAGCAGACACAGCAACAGCTTGACATAGTTTGAAGATACAGAATGCTAGCAGAAACTTGAAGGCAGAACTGTCTGTCTGGAGTTCTGGCAAGAAACTTAAATTTGAATGCTTCTGTTTTCCTCTTGCTACTTTGCATTATTGTTTAAGCTACAGCAGTCTTGTCAAGACAATGGATGAAAAGTGTATCATACTACACTCTTAAGTTTCAGAGGAGCATCAAGCTGAATAAATGACATTCATAACTGGTGTTCCTATTACATTATTTTTTAAATGCCAGATAATTAGATATTCATACTATGGAAATAGTAATGCCAGATATATAAAAGGAAATTATGTATTAAATTATGTATTGCAAACACTTACAGGTATTTGAAAGTTAACTTAATACAGTTAATGTATGACAATATAATGGGACGTGTATGAAATTGTTTATTTGGACTGTATTTGAATTTTCTGGATACTTTAGATACATGGCAGTAAACATTTGTATGAGAATGCTGTAAAATATGATGGATACTTTACTATTTTTACTTGCAAAGAAATATTATTATTAGACTCTCCTAGATGCTTTATAGCATTGCCAGATAGTGTGGCTGCTCTCCACCCCAACCCCATCCATTGTGCAGCAATAAGAAGTTTGGTACCATTAAAAAACATAGATATGAGCTCTCTTGCCACATTTGGGATTAATTTAGAGTCAATATTTTGTAAAAGGATTATGACAGAATCTAGTGTAGGTCTTTTAAGATTTGCAGATTTATTTATTTAGTCGAATATTTCTACCCTGCTGTGATGGATTCCAGGCTTGAGATCAGACTGCAAGTCAAGACACCTGCAGTCACGTGACTAGCAGGGATGATGTAATCCTGATGCAGAACTCAGGGGAGGGTTCGAATGGGGGGGGGGGACAACCTCTTGACAGTTGGAGTTTGGCAGTTGAGCCTGACAGTTGGTTCTTAGGGAGTTGGTTCTGTGCCAGGGGACTGACAAGTCATGTCGGGCATTCCTTAGCTCAAGGAGCACAGGAGATTTCTCTACAGATTCCCAGATTAAGGGAACCTGAGAAGAGCCAAACGTAGTTATATACTACAGTGACAACTAAGGAATCTTAAAAGAAAGATAAACTCCTTGTGTTGAAACAAAAGATACACATTCATCTCACTAAGAGTTTGTACCCTGCTGGAAAGAAAGCCTGGTTTGTTGGATTTGGTGTGTACCAGGAGTGTTTGCTGGACTGGTGAGAGTCCAAAATCTAAATGGGGCACAGTGGAGGTCTTTCCTTGTAAAAGGGGAAAATACCTGAGAAGTCCACCCAAAACCTGGTTATCTAAAACAGCACAGGGGTTGAATTGAGAGTGAAAGCATCTTTTGTACTGTGACACCTGAACTGACTGTTTATAAAGGAACTAACTTAAAGCTGAACTATTCCATCTGAAACAACGTATCCATAAACCTAAGCTTCTCCTTGTATATACGTATTCCCTGCCTGCCTATCCTGTAAATAAAATCTTCAGTTGATTTTACTGTTCCAAATTGCATGTGCCTCAGTGTCTGACAGGATCTAAGTTAAGCATTAAGCTCCATCTTATAAAAAAAAAAGGCAGTGTTCATAAAAAGCCCCGGAGACAATGGCTGAATCTGCATTTGCATTTTTAAATCAGTTGCGTGCTGCTGTGACACCGTCTTTCTCTATGCTTGTTTGAATGTTGTTTGGAAAAGATTCTTTTAAAGCAGTGCAGAAGTGCAATGACAGTGGAGCCACCCTGAAAGGATGATAAACGTATGTGGACATGCGAAAGTATGCTAGCACTGTTGAGGTGTGAAAACAACATCAAATGTGGACAGTTTTTTTGAAGATGGAGTCAAAAGGTGGGGACACTGGTGGGAAAGACAAAGGCAGATTCAGCCAATAAGTGGCTTAATCTGAGATAGAAGAGTGAACTGTGTGTATTCCTGAGATACACAGGCTGGCAGACAGTGTCAGTGGAAAATAAGTCTGCTCCAGCCTGTGAAAGGTTAAAGGAACCAAACCCCACATACTCAGGAATAAAGGAGTTCCTCACACCTGCTTTCCTCTTACAATGTGTACTCAAAGTGGTTTACAAAATAAAATGCATATAAAAATGCAATTCAGACAAAAATATATAGCCCAAGAATCCCACCACACTATTTTAAAGCATGTGATGTTCCAGGGCTGTTGCTAATTATGCTGGCATAGCTCACAGAGGCCCAGAAGCTGTGAGCTCCAAGATAACAACCAAGGGCAAAAAACTTTTGGCTCATATTTTGGTTTGTGAGGTTGGGCTTGAAGTACCTGCAAAAAGGAAAGAGACCAGATGCTAAGCACAGATTTTACCCAGTTAGCTCAGACGTTCCTATTTTTTCCACTCTCATCACCAGGCCAGGCTTGAAGAACCTGCAGCAAAAAGAATTTTTCTTGCCAAAAATATCTATGCTTTGGTACCATGCCACCAGCAGTACATGAAGTCTCCCAATTCTCTGCAGCCTTTCCAGTATAATGCCTGGTCTTGTGCCCACATATGGTGCAACTTAAGTGGTGTTAGATATCATATGGAGATGATCTTATATGCAATTTCTTTAATATTGGTGGGACATGAGGACTTAAGCTGTTTTATGGTCATTTCTGAGCTAACATATTCACATCTCCCCCCTTCCCTACCTCTCTGGTTCTTATTTGCCTCAGTAGTACAAAATAATAACTCAAAAGCTGAAACTCTTCTTGCTTCCTTTAAAGCTGACAACATTCTATTAACTCAAGAATGTGTCTACATTTTTACAGTCACGGCACCATATTTTAACTTACTTAACATTGCCTTGTTATAAAGGCAACACACAATATTTCCCTCCATGATTATGAGCATCTAAACATGACCAAAATTTCAGCTTTTGGGTCGCGGCACCACAAAGTGGTAGGTGCTCAGCTTCTCTCCTGAGCCCCACCAGCTGTTCATTGCTTTTATTGGAACTCTGGGTTTTCCCAAGTTTCACCAGACCTCCCGTAGAGAGGGCTGGTGCAGGAGACTTGATCTGAGCCCCTCACAAGTGGCCACGAGCGGGTAGGAGCCAGATTGTCTTGAAGCAAGAGCACGTTCCAGCACAGTCACAGTCCACCATGACTGCTAGTGGTGAACACCCAGCTAAGAGAGCACCATATCTCACCTCCAACATCGGTGAAGAAACAGTGAGTACGTTTACAATGCAACAGCAAAGAAGCAAAAGACCCCTTGCCTAAACCCCCTTTGTATCCATGATGACGAGGAAAGGAGGAGGAGAAATTTCCATCCCCCTCGCCTCCATGCAATTGGCTAGCAAAAGCACCGGATAGAAAGCTTTCCAAAGAACTTTAAGGGGGGAAGAAAAGGGACATAAATAATCTTATCTGATCATTCTACCACCCATATTGGAATTACAAATTAGTTAAATCACTGGCTTTGATCAACAAGAAGAAAAAATACAGGCATTTTAAAAGGAACTTCCTTATATGGTAATAGACTTCCTGTAACAGCAGCCTGGCTTCTGAAGTTTTCTGGGCTCAGAAGACATTTTATTATGTCTGCTATAATAGCCTATCTGGTATTGTGGCTTAACTATTAGACTGTTATGGACTGAACTGTTTATACTTTTTTTGGCATTGAGGCTACAGAAATTGTTTTTAAAATGGATTTCCAAGTGGAAAGTGAATTAAAAGCTCTAAATACAGATGATACTGCAGGTGCTGAGTTGACCCACTTCTCATGGGATGCTCTTAAATACATGACTCGGGACTTGATTAAGCTAGCAATCAAAGAAACATGTGCTGAACTATATGACTTATGCTCAACTACTCTATTGAAATCTACAAGCAGTTCAGATAAACTGCAGGAGCAAGCTCTGAAGACACTGACTAAAACTCCAAGCAAGAGGATCTCGCTCCAGCTGACTGGAAGATACCCTACAAGAAGACAAATACACCAAAAAAAGCAACTCATGGGACTATGTCTTATAGAATCCAAGAAACAGATGTATGCAGGAGCAACTAATCTCTTCATGCAAGGGCCACCCCAGGAAGAGAAGAAGACAAAAAATATCCATTCAAGATTTACTTTAAGCTACTTACTGCAACCCTTAAAACAAATATATGCACAAAGGCAAAAGGCACAGAGATAAGATTCTTTTGAAGAGAAGATACCAGACAAAGAAAAAAGATGTTAAGCTCTTTGTATAAAACTATCATGAGGGGACATATAAGAATGCCAACTCTTTGTGACTCCATGGACCAGATCACGCCAGGCCCTCCTGCCTTAGTGAGCTTTTAATAAAGTGTAACTAAATAGAGTGACTGGTTTTGATAAGAAATTAACTGAGAGAGGTGAAAATATAAGGAGAAGAAGTTAAGCTTTATGTTTAAAAATATTAAGAAGAAACTTACCCTCTTTATATGTAAGAGTGCCTTAGGGAGGTTTTATTAAAGAGTAACTAAACAGAATGGCTTGTTTTGATGTGAAATCAACTGAGAGAAGTAAAATTGTTAGGAAAAGATGTTAAGCTTTACATACAAAAGTGTTATTAAGAAAATTCATCATCTCTACATAAGAGTGTTTAGGGAGTTTTTATTAAAGAGTAATTAAGCAGAACGGTTTGTTTAGACATGGAATTAATTTAGAGAGGTGAAATTGTAAGGATTATTAGTAAAACAGTGAAAAGTTTGATTTATAGGTGAATTACAAAGAAGGAGCCCTGATTTTTATGTTTTAAATATGGAAACAATTTAGAAGTTTGTTTTTATAATTTTATCTGGTTGATATTGTTTTATATTGTTTATATTGTTTAAATTCTTTATATTGTTAGCCGCCCTGAGCCTTCGGGGAGGGCGGGATATAAATCAAAACAAATAAAATAAATAAATAAAGAAAGAAAGAAAGAAAGAAAGAAGTAAAAATGATAGATTTGTTTCATAGCAAAACTTGAACTTATAAGGGAAAAGATAAGAATTGTTTAAGAAAATCTGAAATTTTATAGTAAAAGCCTCTGAACATATATTACAGGGGAAAATTATCAATAGTAGATTGTTTAGATAATGTTAAATGGAAGCATTTACATAGTCTTGTTATTTGTAATGGCAATTATTATCATGTTATTACATAAAGTTTTTGTTGTAAAACAAGTAGGTGAGACTTAAGTGGAATGTATCTAAAGATATTACTCTCATTTTATTTGTATTTCTGGAAAACCAAAAAAACCAATATATAAAAATGACCAAAAGTTCAAGCTTATTTGCACACAATTGTTGATTTCTATTTAGATACATATTTCCTTTTGGCTGATGCATAATTGATTAGAGTTGCTTGGATGGTAATCTTCACAGGACTCTGTTACTGATTATCAAACAAACTAACAAAAAAAATTCCCCCTACCAGACAGGGAGACTTTGAAAATCAGCTTAAGAAATATTGGTCCTGAATCATCTCTTTCTGGGGGCATATGTTTCATTGTCTAGCTGCTTTGCAAAGATAATCAAGTGCATTCCCAACAGATGTCCTCATCGCTATGTGCCACATGCATATGAAATAGTTCCAATGAGAGCCAGCATTGTGAAGTGGTTAGAATGTCAGTCTAAGATCTGGAAGACCTAGGTTAAAATTTCCACTCTGCCACAGAAGCTCACTGGGTTGGTGACTTTCCAGTCATTCTCTCTGAGCCTATCCTATCTCACAGGCTTGCTGGGAGAATAAAATTGAGCCTTGGGACCCCATTGGGGAGCAAGTGGGGTACAAATATCTAAATAAATAAAATGTAAGAATTCATTACTCACCTGATACATGAAAACACCTCTGTGGGATAACTTTATGCAATATACATTGCTATCATAACTTGTGGCATGTGTCCTACTTCCTCATCATATAGGTGTCTCTACGTTAAAGGTCTATAATCCCTGGAGGTTGCTGATGTGGAAATACTCAAGTGATAAGAAACCAAACTGGACATTGCAACCCTAAAAGAAATGACCATCACATAGACATGCTTCTCTATGGCAATTGCAATGTGTGCCACTTCTTTCTCCTCTTGAGGGAGAATGCAAAGGAAAGATTACTGCTTCCTTCCCTCACTCACTACCATATTCAAGAGGACACCTCACTAGTTAGTGTCTCACACCCTGGCCTGGTGAAAAATGCTCCCAACTGAGATCAGGGCCCTGTGGGATTTTGGTTGAGGCAGCAGATGTCAAATAACATTACCTTCCCTGCTCCAGCCATAGTGCTTTCATATTATTGGCACACAAAGTGCAATTGACCTAATCCATCCTGATCCATCACTAGTGTACATTGAAAGACACCAACTGCTGAATTGTTGTCTGGGAAACTAAGATTATTTCTTTAGATTATATTACATTTTCTTTTCAGAATTTAATGTTATTTGTATGGTGTTAATTTTTTTAGAATTGTCTGTTATCTTATGATATGAGCCACCCTGAGCCTACTTGCAAGGTAGGGATACAAACCACAAAAATAAATAAATAAATAAATAAATTTTACCCCCAGTACAATTTACACTTTGTGCAGAGCAAGCCTGGGGTTGCCTTTAAGGACACACATCAGTTGATAGCTAATTTTGGCTTCTTGGTGAGTATGCCTGTATGACATCCATGTTTGAAACATGTTTGGTACTATATTCACATGCTTGTGTAAAATTTCTCAAATGCACACTTCAAAAACATAATACACTATACATCATTTAGATGTACATTTTAAAATATGTATATACTTTAAAACATAACATGGTGTGAATATAAGTAAACTTTACTGTTCATTAAATTTGCAGCAAGTTCCCATCATATCTTACCTTAAATAAAGGGGGGTGAAATTGCAACTTTGAATTTTGAAAATAACCAAAAGGGTTTCACTAAGATCAGATACATCATTTTTTGCATTCCATATATCCATACTTCAAAATTATCTGGACATAGGAGACATCTGTTTCTACCAGCTGGTAAAAGAAAGGTCCATCTGGGCTACTTTTAAAATATAGCCTTCAACATTTGGTTTTGTTTTGATTTTTAGAAGTAATGTTTTTTATTGACAGCAGTAATCACAATGGCCTTTCATTTGCTTATGGGATTGATGAGATTTCTAAAACCTACTCACAAAGACTCATTTAACTATGTCGCTAATTCAAAACATAGCTTCTTGCCATGATGGGTGATCAAGTGGTGACATCTTTGAATAAAATAGGTGACTTTTTTATTTCATAGATATGCAGGATGTTGAAACCTGTAGCTGAAATAAAAAATCCAATGTGGCATAGTGGATAGCAAACAATATGGCATACATAGTTTAAATGCCCACTTAACCAGGCAGAACAATGAAGGATTTGATACAATCATTACTGTTCAGAGTTCCAGGAGCACAACCCAGGCTTCTTAAAGGATACAAACAACATAAATAATTTGAAACTCTGGTAATTTTTAAAACTTCTATGATATAAATTATGTGCAGCTTTATAATCATGGCTAGTTTATGCAAAGGCTCATAAACAAATAGTAGAGCACATGCTTTGCATACACAAGGTGCTGGGTTTATTATAATTTGTTAGACCCACCATTCTTCCAAGTAACTCAAGGTGGGGTACATGGTCTTCTCTCCTCTCCATTTTGTCAGGTAGGTTAGACTAAGAGAAGGGGACTGGCTGCAGGTCACACAGTGGGCATTATGGCAGAGTGAGGATCTGAACTTGGTTTTCCCAGGTTACATTCCAGCACTCTTACCATTATACAAAACTAGTCACAAAGCCCATTGTAGAATGAATACAATAGGCTCTAGGAGGACTTTGGGGTCAAGGGCCAGCAGGAGAAGCCCCAGAGAGAGATTTAAATATCTCCCTCTGAGCTCCTGCGGCCTTTCCAGCTTGTCTGCCTTGACGAGGAAGCTGGGAAGGGTGCAAGGGGGCTGTAGTGGGCTTCTCCAGGTGGGCCACTGCCATGGGCCAGCCAGAGAAGCCCCACAGAGACACTTAAATGTCTCCCCCGTGAGCTCCCATGGCCTTTCCAGCTCACCTGCCTTGGTGGGCAAGCTGGGAAGGGTGTAGAGGAGGCTGTAGTGGGCTCCTCTGGGTGGGCTGCTGAAGTGGACCAGCCAGAGAAGACCCAGAGAGTCATTTAAATGTCTGCCCCTGAGTTCCCACAGCATTTCCAGCTCACCCACTTTGGCGGGCAAGCTGGGAAGGGCGTGGGAGGGCTGTATGGGGTTTTTCAGGTGGGCCGCTGCAGTGAACCAGTCAGAGAAGTCCCAGAGAGACAATTAAATGTCTCCCCCTCAGCTCCCATGGCCTTTGCAGCTCACCTGTCTTGGCGGGCAAGCTGGGAAGGGTGCAGGCGGGCTGCAGCGGGCTTCTCTGGGTGGACTGCTGCAACAGACTAGCTGAAGAAGCCCCAGAGAGACATTTAAATGTCTCCCCCTAGGCTCCTGTGGCCTTTCCCGTGGCCTTCCCTGCAGCCTCCCATGGCAGATGAGCTGGGATGGGTGCAGGGGGGTCTGTAGTGGGCTTCTCTGGCTGTCCAGCTTCAGCAGGCCAGTCAGAGAAGCCTGCAGGCTCTGTCCATCACTGTTGTCAGCTCAGAGCACACTGAGTCCAACCGACTGGCTGAGGCTTCTGTGGGTGGACCCCTCAAGCCAGTGCCTTGTGAGTGGCAGTTCATGCGGCCAACTGATTTTGGCATGCATAGAACCTTACCACCCCAAATGGCTTTTATATAATAAGGAAGGATTGGTTGAATACTTGAATTTTTCACTTACATCATGAAACAGTACTGAGGGATTACAGGACTTTAAGGATGATGAAGAAGAAATTGAAATTGTTAAACATTTTCTATTCCTTGTTCCATCATCAACTAAAAGGGAGACAACACCCAAGAAATCAGATGGAGATTGAAACTGTGAAGGGCACCCATGAAGGAGCTAGAAAAGACCTTTAAGAGTAAGGACATGTTGCTGGCAACCACAGTCAATGCATTCTGTAGTACTCCCTATTACTATGTATGGATGTGGAAGATGGACAGTGAAGAAAGCTGACAGGAAGAAAGTTGAATAATTTAGAATTGGAGGAGAGTTTTGTGGATACTATGGACAACCCAACAGACAAATAAGTGGGTTCTAGATCAAATCAAGCCTGAACTCTCTCTAGTAGCTAGAAGGACTAAACTGAGGCTATTGTAATTTGGTCACATTATGAGAGGACAAGAGTCTTTGGAAAAGACAATAATTGTAGTAAAATTTGAAGGCAGTGGAAAAGAGCATAATCCAACATGAGATGGATTGGCTAAGTAAAGGAAGTCATGACCTGCAGTTTGCAAGACCTGAGCAAGGCTGTTAATGGTAGGGCATTTGCATGGTCATTAATTCATAGGGTTGCCATAAATCGGAATCCACTTACTGGCATTTAACACACGTCACAACAAAATTTTGTGAATTTTCCAAGTGGGAGACTTGTGGAACACATCTTGTAAAAATACAAGAAAGACCCATTTGTTCCTGTTTGTTCTTGGAATTAATCCTGTGATCCCAGTTGTGCACTGCAGGGTCTAACTGGCTTCACTGAAGGTTGTCATCTGGACATGGTTTTAGTGGATGCTTTTGTTCAATTTGCTTGTCATTACTGAAAGATCTGACCCTAGTGCCAAGGCATGATAAATTATCTTCCTGGTTTGGGGTGGGGGGGACACTTTTGCAAAACTTCCTGTAAAACACTTTGCAAGGTATAAATCTGTTGCTGCTGTTTTGGATATCTGCTGGAGGATGTACGCATTAAGATAAATGGATTGTCATAATTCTAGAACTGTTTAGTTTCACATTTTGGAGACCATCTGTTCTCTGATGGATGTCCTTGCATATATTGGTGTGAATGCTGTATAGGGTTTTAAAAGCATTCTAATAAATGCCATAACTAATTACTAAATAAAGAGGGTGGAAAAAATATCTCCCAGCAACTCTCTCTCCCTTTTTCTCTCTTTTGTATTATTTGATGATAAACAGATTCTGATGGATGGATCAAAGCTGAATATATTCCACGCTGACAACTCATTTTGGACAAGACACCAAGTGTTTCCTTTGCACTGCAAAGCAGCATTTTTAGCTATTACCAAGATCTTGAAACATCAGATTCTGAAGACCATAATTATAGGTTGTGTATGATGCTTTATTATGGAAAGTAGGAATATTACTCAAGTCAAGTCAGCCTTTATTGGCATAAAATTATCAATACAATTACTAGAATTAAAAACCAGTTGAGGCACACGAATAAACCAGGTGAAACCTACCTATAAAATTCTAAAAAATCCTTTGACACCGCTGTGAGACCAGGCAGAGAAACTTAGCGACCTTCTCTATGATGTCTGGCCTAAAATCCCTTAACAGCCTGTGCACCTTGGGTGCATCAGAGCAAGCTCCCATATTGATTAGAAAAGGATATAAGTATCTAATCCTTAGGTCCATATATAAATTGCAGTGCAGAAGGACATGAGTGATGGATTCCACACAATTCTTTCTGCATGGACAGAATCTGGCCAAATGGGGAACCTTATTAAATCTGCCAGATATAATGGCAGATGCTTTATGGTTCAGGGTAGGGGTGAGCATTCATATATTTCAGAACCAAATTATACCCAAACATTTGCTGTTTTGTTTCAGGTTGGGGTATATGAAACAGTAAAAAGCATCTCTGCATTTTGAGATATTTTCCCTGGTTATTTCAACTTTAGTGTAGACCTGGCATCTAAGTCCAAAGTCTGGATGCCACATCTATGGCCAATTGAAAATAGCTATGGTAGATGCTTTACCAATACTTGATATTCTTAAACCTGAAACAGTTACCTGAAACAGATCCTTGAAATGGCATCGGTACTCCCAAAATTTCAGCATATGTGTAATTAAGCCCTTTCTGAAATACCAAGATGACATTAAAATTAAAACTTTTGTACACACCCATTTCAGAGTCTCCCTCCACCTGCTCTGTTTCCCACAGCAACTGTATTGACTATTATTTCATCTGTAGACCAGATTGATGTATTTATTTCTGCAACATATAAAATTACACATGTACTAAAAGGAATAAGAACAGTTATTAGGGATATTGAACCTGCATCATTAACATGATCACCCAATGGATTTCCTTGGACTGAACTTCCTTGCTCATACATGAGTTAAATGAAACTGCTAAGTATGGAGGAAGTACACTACTGAATACTAGTTCCTGGGGGGAAATGGCAGGGAAGGGCTCTTTCCTTAACCTTTAGTTTGCAGGCTTCCCAGTAGCATCTGGCTAGCTGCTGTTGACAAATAGGATACTGTACCAGATAGATGTTAGGTTTGATCTAGTGGGGCTTTTCTGATGTTCTTAAAGCAGAACTTGGGGAATGGCTGCAACCAACTTCAGGGTTAGCAACTAATACTCAGACCTCGCCACCTGTCTGCTCAAATTTGAATATTTTCACCCCTTCTAAAGCAAATAATCACATCTTGAATGATGGCACCTGAAGGTGGTAAGAACGGGAAACATAAACAAGAAACTGGGCTGCGTTTAACAGAGTTCTTTTCAGCTACAGAAGCTAAAGACACTCCCTCCACCTCATCGGCAACACTGGGGAGCGGCGAACAAACAATGGAATAGAGTCCACTTACTACAAATTTCTGGGGTGGGTGGGCATCGGCTTGGGAATGGCCGATGCACTGTGATCAAGCTCCAGAGCCCTCTTATCCCCTCAGCCCCGAGATTTCATGCGGTAAGAATCTTGCAGCATATTTTGTTATGGGAAAAGCTGGTGGAGCCAAAGCAAAGCCTGCCAAAGTGGAGTTTTCGAACATATGTTCATTCTTTTCTCCTGACTCTTCACCGGCCTCTGTCAGTAGAGGCAGTTTAACAGAACAAAAAATGGTGGTGAGAGAGGCTCCCACTGAAACACACCCCTCTTAACTGACTAAAAAGGTCCTTCAAGAAATTTTAAAAACTTTTAAGAGAGAGATCCTAGAGAACATAAACAATATGTTTAAACCTATGACTGATCAACTAAACGAACTCAAAACAGCTATGCAAAAGATCTCACAATCTGCCGAGATGGTGTTAGAGGATTCTATTACCAATCAAGGGGATATTAAGAGACTCCAGAGCTCTGAAGCCTGGGCTAGAGATAAAATCCTCACACTGGAACATAAATCTCAGGAGCGCTTTTTGAAACTACGTGGTTTCGCAGAACAAGCAGAAGGCTCAGTGGACCTGATGATTTTTGTCTCCAACTGGCGGGCGCCGTTATGCAGTTGGAAGAGGGAGTTACACCCCTTATCCTAAGAGCATTCCGACTGGGCCCTGTAGCTTCTGATAGATGCAAGGGCCCATGGGATATTCTAGTGGAGTTCACTGACTTCAGAACAAAGAACAAAATTTTGCAGATGGCAAAAATAAGACAAACCCTCAAATTTAACAATGACAAAATCACCGTTTTTCCAGATGTCGCTCCTGAAGCCCTGCAAATTAGGTATACTTTAAACCGATTATTCAGTGCCTTAATGAAGCTGGGCTTTGATATTGTTGGTCTCCTGCCAGGTATCTACAGATTCACCATAGAGGGGCCACCTACCAAGCGGACGACTTCGACTCTGGCTCTTTGATCTTGAAAGCTCTAGGTTTGGAGCTGTCTCCCGACCTTCAAAGGTCTTGTAATATGAAAAAGAGGAAGCAGGAGTTTTCAAGCACATCACTCCAATGGAGTAAAATCCCAGTCCGCCAAAATACCATTGCTGATAACTGATATGCCCCACTACAGGGAGTAGTCTGCAGCATTGCATTTTGATCTTTAGCCTTCTTTGTTGTCCTTTAAGTAGTTTGTTGTAGTTGTTGGGGTATGAGGGGGGAGGGGGGCTGGGGGTAAGGTTCATGTTTCCCCTTTGGGTTGATATGGTTATTTTTCTTTTTCTATTTTTGATGTTTGGGGCTACCCCAGATGTAGGGCATTTCTTGCCTTATGAGGATGTAATCCTTACTCCAGAGGGTGAGGGTGTTCTTTACTGTATATATTTTCCACCTAAATTGGGTCTATTTTAAGTTTGTGTTTTACAGCTACATTGCTCTTGTTATGGTGGTTGTGGAAGGCAGAAGGAGGGGGGTGGGGAGTTGGGGTTACAGGGATTAGGATAGTGAGACCTACTTATTTCTTTTTCAATATTGTTGTGTCCTGGGATCGGAAAGCAGAGCTGGCGAAATACAGCCAAGCTTCGCTCTCTGAGAACAATAGGGACTAGGTTCTGAGCTCGCAGTAGAGAACCAATGGCAGCATTGGCGGGCGATTCAAACCCGCCAATAGGAATATGGGCCGTCCCCCAACTGTTATAGTTGCCTCCGGCCGTTACTGTTGTTCTTGTCCTGTGTGAAGTACGAATAAACGCGTCTCTCTTATGTCGTCGTCCGAGTCATGAGGCCCGAAACCCAGTACTTTACAAATATGCTTTCATTTTATCTCACCTGGTCACATGTTCTCTGGTTTATTGGATGAGGTTTATATAATTCAAGGTCTTGCAGGTTATGGCAAGCCGACTCTGCTGTACAATGGGGGGCCACATTACTTCCTGGCATAGCTGTTAAGAAGCAATTTGTTCGCTCTTTGTTTAGGCTCCCCGATTGCCAGTATTTCATATTTCCATTTCAGGTCACCACTTTTAACTTAGGTGCAATGTTCTGGGTGGAGTCCTATATATATCCTTATCTTTACAGGACCTGGGGAAAGTTCCTTACAATAGCTCAAAGGCCTGTTCTCTTGGGCTGAAGGAATTTAAACCTTCTCGACTCATGGTGTCTGCCTATGTAAAGGTTCTAACTCTAAACTGCAGAGGCTTGAACAATAAAATTAAAGCTAAGCGTATCTCTTCCTATTTGAGGCAGCAGAGAATAGATATTGCTTTCTTGCAAGAGACCTACATCAAGAAAGGTTCAAAGGTTTTTTTCTCCAATTGGTTTCCTCAGCAGTTTTTAGCATATGGCTCTTCCAAGTCAAGAGGAGTTGCAGTGCTACTTTCAAAGAATCTCAGGTTTCAACTTGCCCCTTCAGAATCAGATGAGCAGGGTAGATTGATTTTTTAAAGGGATCGTTTAATGGGCAACATGTGACTTTGGCCTCCGTGTATGCCCCTAACCAATCTCAAATGTGCTTTTTAAGGGCTATCTTTGCAAAACTACAAGATTTCCAAGATGGTTCACTTATTTTAGGGGGGGACCTTAACTACACTATGAATGCTCAGCTGTATAGGTCAAAGAATGCAATAAAATATCCCTCCCCTTACTCCCCTAGCTCAGGTGGAGCGCTTTTTGACCTGTTCACCCATTTTGGTTTGTGTGATGTCTGGAGGAAATGTAATCCCTCTGAACAAGACTATACATATTTTTCCTCACAATTTAGATCTTACTCCAGGATTGACTACCTGGTAGTATCCAAAGACTGGGTTAATTATGTTATTTCCTCAGATATAGGTACCTGTCAATGGTCGGACCATGCTTCAGTGGTGTGTAGTTTGCGTTCAGCTGACAGGGAGGACACTAGACCTCAATGGCACCTCAAAAACTTTTTATTGAAAAATCCCATTTCATTGCATGAAATACAAATTTCCTGATGCAGGCACTAGATAAACAATGCCAGGAACTGAGCAATGACATCATAGAAATTCTGAAACCAGCATTCAATGCATGGATGAGTTGGAAGAGCCTCACAGATAAACAAACCAGAAGGCAGAAAAAGCCCTCCAGAAAGTTACGGAGCTGGAAAGGCAGCTACCTGTGAGAACTTTAGACACTTGGACAAGGGAGTGTATCTTGTCTCTGGACCACTGCAGTCGTGAGCTTTCTTTGAAGTCCAGGGGGTTCAAAGCAAACGCTGCAGCTGGAACAGAGCTGAATATATTATCGGTAAGGTATGTGAGAAATCTACTTCCTCACTATATACTAGAGACATACTAGCAGAATTCAAAGATTTTCAAACGCGACAGGCCAGGGCAAGGGGCAGCCTTGACTTTCAGGGAGTGAAGATTCAAATCCTTCCAGATCTCCCCCCTGAATTTTTTTATAAGAATGTTACTGATTTTGCAATACTACAGGACATAGGGAAAGGATACTAATACCCTACCTCTAAGTCTATGGGAAATGGGGATAGGAAACTAATACATCAAAACTACTGGGGTGGGGAAGGAACGCTATAACCCTACCTCTAAACAATCTAATGGATAAAGGGAAGGAAACACTAACATGGTGACATGATCTGGTTTACATATATGTATATCTATGTGACCTAGTAAATACAGAGTTATTATGGCTTGGAAAAATTATACAGGAAAGAAAAAAGAGGTTGCTTTAGTTAACTAGTTAACTAACAAAAGCTGCATTATCAACAGGTTGGGTTTTTTTAGGGTCTTTTCTTCTTGTGTTTCTTTATTCTTTGAGGTTTGGGAGTGGCTGCTTTCTCTGATTCCAGCGTTTCTGAAGAACTAAATAGTTTGGGCCTGTTGCTTGATGAGTCCTGTGAGTAGGATTCTTCTTCTTCTTCTTTTTCTTCTTCCTCCTCCTCCTCCTCTTTAGTTTTTGAGTTCTTTTCTTTTTTATTCTGAGTTGAATTTAAGTATTGGTCCATAAACTTTTTTGCCTTAGGAACAGTGTCAATCATATTTTTTTTCTCTTCATATTTAAAACTCGGTCCTTCTGTAAGGTATTCCTCTTCTTTTTTTTTTTTGTAGAGAGAGAGTAAGTTCCCTGTAAAGTCTCCTCCTCTTCCTGACTTCATAGGGAATATCCTTCCGGATTTTTATCTTTTCGTTCTTGATTTTTAGGTGTTTTCCCTGTGTAGATTTCAGCACCAGATTCTTGGTAGACCGTCTCATAAATTTCAAATATATTTCTCCCAGGAGTTTATTTTTCTTTATAAAGTCAGGGTAAGTCCTGTAGGCCCAGTCCATTTCCTTCAGTAATTCTTCTTGTTTGTAATCCATTAATGGGGCAAGAGCTAAAAGTTCCTTTAAATCCTCATTCTTTTCTTCAGGAATTCCTTGGAAATGAAGAACATACATAGATCTTTCCAGCTGGAGCTGTATTAGCTGTGTTCTGCTGGTTGCTTTAAGCCCTTCCACTTCTGAATCCTAAGAAAACAGGGCTAGCAAAAGGAAAGAGTGTTTATCTCTCATGTCAGCTAAAATGACCCGAGTCTGTACTCCTGCAGACCATGAAGATTTTGAAGCAAGTGTGGACTCAATAGAAGAAATTGAGGAGTTGGGTAATATAGAAAAAAAATTGTTTTAGGCCAATGAGTGGTGGGATGTGGTGAATGTCTGGGTATGTTCTCTCCAGGACCCTTGAGGCCTCCAAGGACTGAGTTTAATTGTAATTATAATTTAGTTCAAGAATAATTTGTGACTATAATGTAAATTACTATAATGATTACATTACATTACATTTGCGATTTCTATACCGCTGTCTCCGTACAGCTCAGAGTGGTTTACAGAGCACATAGTTTTTGATCTATACTAGGGGCACAGTGATAAGGGGAGGTGTATGCCTAACACGACACCTGACAGCGGGATCTATTGGCTTCAGTGGTAGATTCTCTCTCTCTTTGGGCGAAGACATCTTGATGCCACGGCACAGATCTTCTTGCGATAGCGACTTTCTTCTGGAAACGGCCCCTCAGCACGTGATTGCAGAACTTGGCTTCTTGTCCAATCGGCTCCAGCCTTGCTGTGCTACCACGCCTCTCTGGGACCGGTCTCCGTGCTCGTGCTTGCCGCTCATCATTTACTGCTGTTGCTGCCGCCATCTTCGCCAGCCCATCGCCACTGCTTCAGTCACTGCTAGCACCGATCCCAAGGGAGGGAGGGAAGGGTGCCCCCCACTCATAAGGAGCAGGTACCCATTTATTTACTTGCCCGTATGAGCTTTAGAACCGCTGGGTGGGCAGGAGCTGGGACAATGGGCCGGGAGCTCACCCTGGCCGTGGTGGGATTCAAACAGTCATTGGCTGTACAGTTAGATAACCTTGTAGGCTTTAACACCTTGCACCACCACTCCCTTTTGTTGTTTGGAAACTTTATAAACATTATTTTGTAATGATTTTGGGAGAAGAAAGAAGGCATGAAGACAAAGCATGCATGTGAAGATTTTTTTATATATATTATTAATTGATTTTGATGGTGTAAAATTATAAAATTCTTTCTTCAATAAAATTGCTTTTTTTATGTAGAATACTGTTGCCATCTTGAAATTTGGATGCTAGATATAAACTTTTGATAAAATCTCCTATAAAATGGGAGACAAAGCAGCAGGGATTTCTATTGCCATTCACCTACTGAAGGTAATAGAGGGAGGAGATGAAAGATATTACTCAAAACATGTAGACAGTAGCCATCTATGCCTTCTCCCCAGCTTCAGGAGAGATTTAAAGACCCTGGTTGCAGAACATGTTCGCACCAATTCGTTCAAGTAGTTGCATGCTTTCATCTTGGTAAATTTGGCAGTATTCAGTGCCTTCTGCTTTATGTGTGCTCATTTTCATCATTGAACACCAGCAATGATAATAAAGGAGATGTTAAAACATGTTTAGGGAAAAAAAGATTAAAATTCCTTATTGCTACAGCTTCTGTTTTTTAATCTCATTGCTTTTCACTGCAGTTGCCAGAAGCCAGGCTGATCCACATATTGGTATTCACCCTGCTGTTTTAAAGGGGCTTGCTAGAATGTTAAATTTTCAGCAATTATTCAAAATACTTAACATCTGGCGCATATACTCAGGTATGAACTACATTTATATGGTGATCCATCAATCATGATAATAAAGAGCTTACAATGTCATTTCACAAACCGAAGCAGTGCACCTTTCGGGGGGGGGTGCTATGTAGTTTAAGCCAGGGGCAATAATAAGACTACTTTATCTTGGCTACTTAAATTAACTTAGAATATGTCAAAAAGCAGCATGCAAAGTTTACTAGTAGCAAGACAACCATTGCTAGTTGATACAGAGTATGCACTGTGTTCCATATATAAGGTCTCATTTTTCAGCCCTGAAATCTCCACTTTGAGGTTCTCAGCTAACAGAACTGGAAAATGTCTCTGTCCTGAGATCCTGAAGAATTGCAGGTAGACAGAATAAGCACTATTTGGTTAAATACATATTTGGTCTGATACAGCTCTCAAATTCTTAGAGCCTAAATTGCCTCTGTAAATGTAAAAGCAACACTATTGAAGTAGCCTGTATCAAGAAGCTGGGCAACCAATTGGCACGTGCAATCAACCTTCCTCCTTTTCAACCTTTCTTTATCCCTCTCATCCAAATCATCCTTATCCTTCTTCTCCAAATCCCTAAATCCCTAGAGAATAAAGATGACCACAAACTCCCCTTTGAGGACTTTCTCTCTAGTGGCAGCAGTCAGATGGTGACCCAGCAGCATAGCCACATCCCCTCACAACAATGCAATGAAAGGAAACAACCCATATGGGACACCAGCTGTGAAGGAAAAGGCCCATCCACTCCAGGGAGGGATCAGCCAAGGGAAAAAAGCCCTTTGTGGAAATGCCCAAGAGCCCTGTAGAGATGTCTGACCAACTACCCAGCCAATGTCTCTGAGCCTGCTGATGTTCCTGATTCTAAAAAGGCCACAGCTAGGGACAAGGAGGCAACTGCCTGACCCCAGGCTCCCCAAGGCCAGATCAGCCCATGTGATGTAGATGCATTCCATGGTGTTGCCTAGCTTGACTCTCCCTGGCTCACCAGCATGGCATCATTTCCTCTGCAAAGAGGTGAATTGAGCCTGTCCTCCAAAGCAGAGCCTGGCTAGCACACTTTTGTTCAACCATGCAGACTGGGACCTCCTAGTCATCCTCAGAATCTCAGGCCAACCCCTGGCTGTCATGACCCCCATGGCCCTCTCCAAAGCAGCCAGCCTCTCCATGATTAAGAGCATGTCCTACACCTCCTCATCCTCATTGGATGAGAATTAGTAGCCAATGCCCTTTTAGGCAGTGGTTTAGAAGTGGGGTGCTTGGCTTCCAGTTTGTGGTGACTCACAAGCAGACGTGCCTCCCAGTCGCTCTGGGGGCACAATCTGCACGCTAGTGGTCTGGAGGGGGGCAATCATCTGCCACCCCCTTGGAGCCTTTTGGGTAAGGCTCCTAGCCATGGGGCTTTTGAGGGGTGGCCTCTTCGCCAGTGTGATGCTGGGGAATTGAGACGCTCCTCTGCCCCGATGGTCCTGCCACTATGTGACTGTATAGTACCAGAGCTGCTGATCAGGACAAGCGTTTGGAGATTTAGCGATTTTCTCTGCTTGGTGTGATCCCAGGGGCTGTTTCAGGACCTGTTGGATCGATTCAAGGACTGATGAGTGAGTTTTCGTTGAAATGAGACACCAAAGCCTAGATGTGAAGTCCCCCTACTATAAGCAGAGGGGGGGACGGACACCCTTTCTCCTGACACTTAAGTGAATGTGAATGCATGATTGGAGGGACTGATCAAATTGTGGTGATGGACTGTAGCAGAGAGTTTTTCCAAAAGAAAATTGAGTATTTAAACAGACCTTAGAGACTTTGGCATTCTTTTTCGGTTAATGTAAACATCCCCAAAAGATGGCAACGAGAGAGAAAGAGGGAGGCGGGACCAATGCTTTCTTCAGGAAGGAGAACAGTGGAAAGCCAGGCCATGTGACCTAACCATAGACTGTCTTCAAAGTAAGGCCTCAATAAATTGGCCTCCCAAGCACTGCACTAAAATGACCACCCACCAAAGTGAATCCTGTTAAGCCTACACTCAAGGGAGGGGGAGTTGAGGAGAGATAGTGGGTACCTAGCTGCCTGCAAATAACAGAAATGGGGGGTTTAGACACTGTTTCCCTACTGCCACCCCCCTCAGCTAACCCCCTTCACAGTTCTCAAAACTCTAAATAAATAATTAATAAAATACCAACACCCCGTTCCCTGAGACTGATTCAACAGGGTAAGAGAGGGGCAGGTTAAAGAAACATCAGACCTGCACAGCTCCTTGCACAGACCAGACGCGGAAGCAAGCTGTCCTCCGTATCAGACACCCCACGGGCAGGTCACCAGGACAGCCTCCAGACCAGGCCAGCAGTGCAGCCCTTTAGAACATGCCACCGGGGTTAAAAATGGGCCCAAGCAGCCTCACCAACAGCTGAATGACTGTCACAGGCACCCTGTCCCTCCTACAAGGGGGGGGCATGTGTGTGCATGCTTTTTTTTTAACAAAAAAACAGCAAAGAGCTGCACCTATGGCCACCTCTGCTGCTTGCCGCTGCAAGCCCACTTCTGCCCGGGACCTCGCTCAAAGCCTTCCACCATCAGGGACTCCCAGAGGGTCCCACCTAAAGTGCCACTGCTGCCCCGGGACTCGCACCACCGCTCAAAGATGCTGCTGCCGCAGCACACTTCATCAGCTGCCCTATCATCCACGGCTGCTTCCTATCTTGACCGCCGGAGCAGCATCAACACTGCTGGGCCTCAAAGCCCAGAAAGGTAGGCCAGCAGCTCCATCTTCATGCTCTGTCTCCAAGCATGAGGCAAAGACTGAACAAGTGGGGCCAGGGCATGCTGTTAAGATGGAGCTAGCCCCACCCCCTTTTGAAACCCAGCTGCATGCAGCCAGCCTCTTACCTCCTTTCATGGAGGCAAACGCTGCTCCCCTCAGGACACCTTTGACATCTGCTGGGGAGCTGGATAACTTTTATTTATGGTCTGAACATGACACTGAAGAAAGTAAGAAAGTTACAATGTTTCACTCCCACTGAACTTTTGAACTGTGATCTTATTCCCGCAACCGGGCTTCTTTGTTTACAAATTGACTATTTTCAGCCTACTCTAAGCAGTTCTTCACAGTTCCCCCCAATCTGACCTCCTCTTTTCCTTCTCAGCTCCCCAACTGCCAACTTAACTGCTGCTTTCCAACTGTCTCTCACTCACATTCTGTCAGCTCTCATTGGTTGGTCTTTTTGAGAGACAGAACCTAACCTGTCCATCACAACCATATATGATATTTTGGGGCAAAAATATATATGAAGGACCCTGCCAGCAAACTGGTAAAAATCCAAGATGGGTTGGACAATTCTGACTGGTATAGAAAAATCAGCAATTAAGCTGGATAGAATATAAAAAATGAGGGATCTCCAGCACAGAATCGGTGAGAGAGGATTCAAGCCTCTTTCCCTTATTCTCTCTTTCAGGTACTCATCTGAAGAGGATGAACTTGATGAAGAAAGGGGCCTTCAAGTGAATAGCTGACTGAGCCCTTTCATGTGTGCTTTGCTGCCCTCTTCTGACAGATTGGTGAGATTACTGATTTATAATTAATTGTGCTATCTATCAATTCACAGCTAGGTTAAATTAAATCATATACTCTGAGAATCTTTCTGTGCTGGGATGCATTTTGAAAAATTTCTCATTGAATTAGTCGGAGGTAAAATTCTTGTTAAAGCTTATGTACCAATAAAGATGGAGCTGTGGTGGCTCAAGTGGTTAAGACGCTGAACTGCAGGCTGTGGAAGGTCAGTAGTTCAGCAGTTCGAGACCCGGGTGCTGCATGACAGGGTGAGCTCCTGTCTCTAGTTCCAGCTCCTGCCAACCTAGCAGTTCGAAAGCTAGAAATTGCAAGTAGATAAATAGGTACCACTTCGGTGGGAAGGTAACAGCGTTCCGTGCACCTTGGTGTTTAGTCATGCCGGCCACATGACCACGGAAACGTCTTCGGACAGCGCTGGCTCTTCGGCTTTGAAACGGAGATGAGCACCGCAACCCTAGAGTTGGATTCAACTGGCTTTCGAGCAAGGGGACCTTTACCTTTACCTTTACCAATAAAACCCCATTAAGATAATATAATCTGGTGTCCAGTTTCCTTTTTTCTGGAATTGCTATCCCATTCATAAAAATTAAAAGATCACTCTCACATGGCGGGTTTGGCTTGGGAAGTACACAGGTTAGTACCTGCAAATGATAAGACCAGAATGATGTTGCACATGAGAGGCATATGGCTTCCCACAGCACATAATGACTATTGCATCTCAGTGTACATATGTGAAGCTAGAGGCTGAAAAGAAGTAGGGCGGATAACACACTGGTTCCAATGAACCCTTTTGGAAGTCCTTTCCAGGTGGAGAACTGTCTGCACAGTAAGGAGGGTAGGCTATACTCAATGTTTGTTTGGCAAAATCTAAAAGAAATGTTGACTTTGAACCACAGTTTTGCTAAATCATTTGTGAACCTTAAATGTGATAATCAATCAATTGTTTAAATAAAATATTTCTGCTCCACATATTTTTTTGTGTAGATCATTGAGGACACCCTTTGCTAAACAGAGCTGAATATTTTACAATCTGAAACTTCCTAAGAATAAGCAAGTCTAAAGTGATTTTTTTTGTTCTTCCTATACTTTAAATATGTCTCTATAAAAGCATTTATGAGATATGAATGGAGGGTAGGTCACATATTCACTGCAGCTGTGTAAAGATCAACCATCCAATTACAAGGATCAGTGTGATAATTCCTGATAATAAGAGATCTCAAAGTGAATAAAAATCTGTAAGCCATTACTACCTTTGTGGAACCAATATCTGTGGCAAATGAGCATTTCCAAACAGCAAGGTATCTTTGAGCATTTCTTTCTTGATAATGTAATGGGAGGAAAGCAATGATGTGAACCCACCAATACTATGTGACGAAGTGTCAGTCATAGAAATTAGTGTTCCATATTGAGGATGACAGGTATTTATATAAAAAATGGAAGTATACAGGATTAGTATGAGAAAAAAAATCTGTGTAAAAATACCCCTGGGCAATCCTTTCCATTTCAAAAGGTTAGTTGTTTTCCTTTGATGAACTGTACAGAAATGAAAAGTGTTAAACTGGCTGCCTGGAATTGTATCTGAATTTATACATGGCATTTTTATTAGTTCCATACCAAATATTGATTGACTTATTTTTATGTAAAAATTCCATCACAAAATTATTTTTGCAGGATGAATAAAGATGAGCAATCTTCCTAAATGTTAAAATGGACTCCTCAACTTATTTGACGCAGTAGCTGTGTGTGAAGTTTTCTAACAACATTCACATTCTTTCCAACAGTCAGGAACCTCCAAATAGATTTATGCAATATAATTGCATTGTGTCAGTCTCCCTTTGAAAATTAGTTGTTTGTTGAGTGGCAGTCAGAGGGTGAGCACAGTTAGTCTGCAGTCATTTTTTTTTTCCTGGTGCCAAGTTTTACGTGCAGATAAAAGTTTGTGCCAGATTTCTCATGTTTTTGAACTCTTCCGTATTATGGATTTCCACAGACCCTTTAGGGCTCTTGTCTAACAAATGTTATGATAATGTAACCAGCTCTGTACTATTCGTTCAGAGAAATCAACAACGTTATTACAAAACAGCTGGTTTAACTACAGGATAGAACAACAACATTGGCCTGAGGTATGTGGCTACTGAGAAGCAAGCAACCAGAGAAGAAGCTGTGCCAAGGGAAAACACAGTGGCAGCTGCACTAGTGAGAAGGTGCCTTAGGACATAAAGATAGAAGACTAAACAAAAGAACTGTAAAAAAGATTAATAAAATCAAAAGCCCATAAAGCTATCAGGAATATGCAAGGACAATCCAAATGAAAGCAAGACTGATATTATTTTTAAATACTGAGGCGGGGGGAAGCAATGTCACCACATCTAAAGGCCAGTGTAGCATAGTAGGTAAGAGTATGAATAAGACTATGAACTATGAATCAGAAACTTTGGTTTTCCATCATGTTTTGGATTGGATTTCCTGACAAATCACAGTACACATGAAATTTACCCTCATACAGGTTTCCTTCTTTTATAGATACATTCTTCTCTTCTACGTAAAGCAGACGTAATCTCACTTTTTCCCACCAGCCACAGGGCCAGTTGAGGGAAGAAATTATGGTGTTTGGTTTAGGGAATGGAAGAGAGGAAAATAGTGATAACTCCAACCCACTTTGGGAGGGGGAGCAATTACCATTACACCAGGCACATGGGTCAAGGATGAGTGATGGCTTCCCACATTGGACCATCTCCTGAACTGCCCTTTACTGTGTCATCTAGCAAGTAATGAATACTGGGACTGTTGGGACTGGGACTGCTGGGACTGCTGATTTTAATCTAAGTTATATTTAGTTGTTATGTTGATTTTAAATGTTGTGATCTGCCCTGAGTGCTACTGTATAGGGAAGGGCAGCCAAGAAATCCAATTTAATAAATAAATGTGTGTGTGGGAAGTATATCTTAATTTATTCATTGGGACCTATTCCCAGAAAAGTCTTCTTAGGACTGCAGCCTTAAGCACTCAAACTTATGCAAAACAAAGCTAGAACCAGAAAGGGGATGGAGTATCCCTTTCCCCTTTTCAACACTCAGAATTTTCCTTCAGGTTGACTGGCTCTCTGTGGTGCTGTTATAGCTGCTCTTGGGGCTGCTGTAGGTGTCTAGAGGCTATAGCTCTCTTTTAAGACCTGCAGTCAACACCTCCATTCTCCTCAGATAGCTGTTTTCTTCCATTCTCTTCAGAATTCTTTCTCCCTCATTTTCCCTTCATCGGGCACCTTGTACAGTTTCCATGGCTGCTGAGAGGGGGTACTTGGGGTACCAAATTCTTGGGTCCCAAGTCATTTGGAGAGCCCCTGTGGGGAAAACTACTGTCTGATGCCTAGAGTGGAGCTACAGTTCTTGGATGTAAAGCACAGCTATTAGAGGGATGGCCATGTAAAATGCACGCATGATCCCTACTTCAAACAGGAGTTGAGATTGGGAGTTCAGCATGGGAGGTCAAGGTGAAGCAGGAGAGAACCCCTCTAATCCAAACTTCCTGAGAAGGGGCATACAAGCTCCATATCAGCAAGGTGGCTGGTGTGCTGCTAAATCCTTCCTGCTACAGAAATCTGCACAAGTTCAAGTAGGCATCCTATTTCACTCTAAGATATCTTTAAATGACTAACGGGTTATGAAAATAGAAAGCCAGCAGAGGAGCAGGAGCAATCCAATGTTTTACAGAGAGTGCCACATATATGATTATCTATGGCTAAGTGGAAAGCATTGGTGTGTGCTCACTGGATGGAGCTCTTGAGAGCCAGTTTGGTATAGTGGTTAGGAGTGTGGGCTCTAATGTGGGAGAACCAGGTCTGAGTCCCCATTCCTCCACATGCAGCTGCTGATGTGACCTTGGATCAGTTACGAGTCCTTTCAGAGCTGTTCTCTCAAGGCTAGTTCTCGAAAGAGCTCTCCCAGCCACAATGACCTCACAAGGTGTCTGTTGTGGGGAAGGAAAGGAAAAGGAGATTGTAAGCCACTCTGACTCCTTCAGGTGAAGGGCAGGGTATAAATCCAATCTCCTCCTCCTCCTCCTCGACTCTCAGGGGGCAGGTTCATTACACTGAGGCTAGGGTTGCCAACCTGGAGAAATTGAAGCAGAGAGAGAAGTTTGGGGAAGAAACCTCTAGGGACTTACTAGAACACTACCACTCCTGTTCTGATAGCTCTTCTGCTATAGTGGAGAGTGAGAGTCCCAAGATCAGAGGGTGTCCATATGAGAAGAAGGGATATGATCCCTCAAAAGAGACCTCTTCCTTGGGTGATGGACCAATATCCTCTTGTACTGAGGATACACCTCTGGGATTGTGGGGGAGGTGTGCTTTTGGTGGTGGGTGATGCTAAGAGGAAGGGTTTAAATTAGTTAAGCACTGGGAAATGGGGGACTTTCTGGGACAAGCTGAACCTCTGTCTGTCTGTCTGTCTGTCTGTCTGTCTGTCTGTCTGTCTATATCTGTCTAGTCTGTCTATCTATCTATCTATCTATCTATCTATCTATCTATCTATCTATCTATCTATGCAGTTCCGCACTGCAGCCACTAGGGGCACAGGGAAGACAGAGCACAGTAAACAGGAGTTGTTCTGATTCTGCTTGCCAGACCTTTCTGCAGCAGATACTAAGGCCCTTTCTGCATACACAGCTTACTGCAGTTTATTGCAGAGAATCTAAGCAGTCAAGCCATTAAACTTCACTTTGGATTTCTTTGCCTGCCATTCACATGTTCTTTATTCTCTAGTGGATACATTCTGCAGCTACAACAGAGAAACCCCTTGTGGCCATTCCCTGGTGCAGAATTTTCAGTCAGCCAAGAGACCCGACTCTCTTTCACTTTCTCTCCTCTCATATGATTCTTTATATCCACATCCTGCTGAACACACTTTCACTGTCATGCTTGTGTACCTTTTCAGTTCTTGTACCCATATAATTCCCTCAACAAATTGTAACCCTTTCTTTGGAAAAGGTTTAGTTGTTTCATGACTATTGGTAGCCTACTGGAGACACTTTGAGCTTGCTCGCTTGAACACTATTCAGGAAAAGATCCTAAATCACATGTTCTGCTCCTCCCAATTGGTGTGTCAGTTTTCCAAGGTAGCCAGGCTGTGGGCCGCCACCCCACTGCGAAGGAGAGCTTGTGAACAGCTATGCTAGCCTGATAGTTAGCAAACACATGCCACAACCACATAGGAAGGGGGCAAAGTGATGTATACCAACTGCCATCCACTGCTCAGATGTTTCTTACTGCTCATGATTATGCGTCAGGGCCATGAGTTCTTGCTCCATTCTTTCTATACTCAAGTGATACTTTCCATAACACCTAGGCATCTATTTTGCTAGCAAGAATAATTTTCCTGGGGTCCTTCTTTCAATTTGTAATTTTTTAAAAAATCAAATATATGCTTCAGCAAGGGCTAGAGGTTCCACAACATAAGAAACTACTTTTTCCTTCCTTCCTCTTCTGTGCCAGCAAGCACTTCTTGTTGACAGAAGAATTCATGCTAACTCTGAATTTCTCAGGCACCTAACAAGAAGGTTACAGATGGTATCCACTTGATATGACAAATGACTGGTTACCTGCTGGCATTTAAGAAGGGGAAGAAATATTTCCATCAAAACGCTACTTAACAGCTTTTCAGTCAAACAGAGAAAATATACCTAAGAGTCCTAAAGAAACAGAAGAGTGAAACCACAATCAAGGAAGAATTATTCATTACTGAATCACACTGGTTCCTAGACTAATGCAGGTAATAGCTATATCTTCATGTTGAAATCTAGACAGTGAGGATTAAATGGAAATTCTATACACAGGTGATGGATGGTTTCACCTGCTTCCTCTACCTCTCCAGTAATCTATTTAGGTTTTGCCACTTCGTGGAGTATAGAGATAGATTATCTGCTGGAAAACAAAAGAAAGGTTACTGTGTCTTACATGATGAAAGTACTAGCTTCTGAGCCAAATCAAATCCAACTATATTCACATTTAGTCATAAATCTATACTACTTCCAGAAAAAAAATGCAATGCCATTTGTTGGGGGGGAATTACTCAAGGTCACTGGCTGGGGGTAGGGAGGGGAAGAAAATATTTAGACACAGGATGTGTTACCTAGGAGGCTGCCTCCACAGGAACCCCTGCATTTGCTCACTCTGAAAGATCATCAATAAAGTATCCTGCTTGATATCAAATCAGAGGCCTGTGAAACTGGCAGGAGTTCCCTTGGGCACTTTTACTTGAAAGTGGTACAACTGCCAGAATGCTCCAAGGAGCACATTGATTAAAGGTCTTTTGTCTAAAGCCTCCAGAGCTCCCTTACTCCCACTGCCATGAGTAATTGATTCAAGTCTGCTGGACAATAACTTGAGACCCTTGAGTCCTCTCCACAATACAGTTTTCTCCAGTAATTCAATCACAAGCCCAGGAAAAGTCATCAGGACACTGCTCACCTTTAGTCAAGCTAGTCAGTCACACAGATGACCTTTTCACCCCATGTAAGTTGCTTCAGTGTCCCCTGTCATCCCACCTAGCTTAGTCATATTTGAACTTCCACTTCAACCCTGAATTTTTCTGCCTATGCACAATCAAAATTCAAACACATAAAAAGGAAACAAGACTCAACACCACTGATTAAATCCCGCTATGGATCCTAATCTCTACACAGAATTGGGCTGATGGATTTCCCCACTGAAGTCTAGTCACTTCACTTCAGCCTGTCTGACTTTATGTTGATGTTCCTGGACCTTCATCTGTCCTTGCTGAACTCACTGAAACCCCTCCTTCTACTCATGAGCTTTTGTCCATCAAGTGATTCTCAACTCCATAGTTGGTTTTGGTTTTGGACTTTAACTGTGGGAACCCAATCTTGGGACATCTTTTCCTTCTCCTGCACCAGCCCACATTGCATCAGCATCTTCTGTTCACACAGGCAACATATCACTTTCCATTCTCCCTTTACTTCCCTTTAGATGGAAATGGGGCAAAGGGAGGCATGACAGCAACACAGCTCTTGTGCACAATCAGTCAGAGTGAAACAATCCCAGATAATTTGCACCTCAGCACAGTATGTTACTACACATGTAGAGGACATGTACCAGGCCTGACATGGGGACTAAACAGCATAATAGATGTTCAAAATAGAAGGGTGGTGTTTTTTGTAAAACTTTCTTCAAGCTCTGAAAAATGTCTCCATGGGTGATTTTTCAGGTAAGGGTAGTTTGCAAGCAAGGGCAAAAGTGTTATACTGCTATACAGTCTCCACTCTGAATGAGGAGGAAGTAATATTGCTGAGGCGACAAAGCTTTCTACTTTACTCTAGTCAGAGTGAACATGGGCAAAGAAATCCCAGCACAACAAGACATCATTGGCCTAGTTGCTTTGGTAATGGGGATATATTCCCTTCTCTCTGAGGGTCATGTAGCCAAATCTATTTAGCTACAAAACACTGTAGCATCATCACAGCAACTATATGGTGCTAAATTAGCTGTGATCACTCTGTGAGGAAAAAGAAAAAAAATAGAATTGTCAGCTGCCTAGGGAAGTAATGACTGTGAACATTCTCCACCCTCACTCCTGGCATGTGCACACGCGCGCACACACACACACAAACACAAGAGAGAGAGACTGGAGCAACGGATTTGAGGAAAACCATTTCACCTTGGGAACCCCTTTAAAGCATAATTTTAAAATAAAAATTTCAAAAGTGAATGTCAGTGAATCCTTTGGCTTCTTTTTATATAAAAACTATCCCTGTGTACCTGACATATGTATACAGGGCAACACTCATGTGAGGAAGAGAGACTGAGTACATTTGCCTTGCTTCATCCTGAATCAAGAGTGCTAGCCTTCCCTCCCACCATGTATGGGCATTCACCCTTAAGAGGAGCACAGTGATGGGAGTTAGCATACTGGATCCCTCTCCCCCTATATGGCATGGTGGTGGAAAGTGCTGTCAAGTCACAGCCAACTTATTGTGAGCCTGTAGAGTTTTCAAGGCAAGAGACAAACAGAGGTGGTTTGCCATTGCCTGCCTCTGTGTAGCAACCTTGGACCTTCTTGGTGGTCTCCCATCCCTGTAATAACCCAGGCTTATCCTGCTCAGCTTCCAAGATCTGATGACACTTGGCTAGCCTGGGCTATCTATATATCATATATACTATATTGATTCAGTGTATAAGCAGGGCTCTGCCACAGTTTATTTCTTTAAGGTTTCTGTGCAGTAAGTATTTACACCGATGGAACTCAGTGATGTATATCCAGGTCACTTTTTACCATTGGGTATGCATAGCACATGGCCTGGGTTAGCCTGATCTCATCAGATCTCAGAAGCTAAGCAGAGTTGGCCAGGTTAGTTCTTGGATGGGTGACCACCATCCAAGGAAATCTTTTGCAGTCCTATGCTATAGAGAGGCAGATAGAGGCCTTGAAAATCCTACAGGGTCACCATGTCACTTGTGACTTGTCAGCACTTAATACCACCATCATGCAGAGTATATATAAATAATTCACCTCCCATCTAGTAAACAGCAATGCCTTTATATAATATGTTAAGTATGTGTTATGTCCTGGGATCAGAAGGCAGAGCTGGCGAAATACAGCCAAGCTTCGCTCTCTGAGAACAATAGGGACTAGGTTCCTGAGCTCGCCAGTAGAGAACCAATGGCAGCATTGGCGGGCGATTCAAACCCGCCAATAGGAATATGGGGCCGTCCCCCCCTAACTGTATATAGTTGGCCTCCAGCCGTTACTGCTTGTTCTTGTCTTGTGTGAAGTACGAATAAACGCGTCTTCTCTTATGTCGTCGTCCGAGTCATGAGGCCCGAAACCCAGTACTTTACAGTGGCGACGAAGGTGGGATTTCAACGCCTTCCGTGACTCCATGAGCGACGAAAAGGACACCGCCGAGCATCGCATCGCTGACCCCGAGAGCAGCACCGCACCGCTCGCCGAGCATCGCATCGCTGACCCCGAGAGCAGCACCGCACCGCTCGCCCCGGCGCACGCCTTCCCAGACAGAGCCATGGCCGCCTCTCATGTAACACTCGAGCGCTTCGACCCGTCGCAGCCAGAAACCTGGGATGCATGGGTCGACCAGCTCATCAGTTATTTGGAGCTCAACGAGATCTGCCACCCAGACAAGAAACGATCGCTCCTGCTGAACGCGTGCGGCACCCAAACCGTCCGCCTCGCCAAAAGCCTCTTGGTGCCCCGCACGGCCTTGGAAAGCTCGTTTGGGGAGATCCTGGACGTCCTCAACGCGTACTTCAGCCCCCGGCCGACCTTCCTGGCCAAGAGGATGGAGTTCCAGAGGCGAGTCCAGGCCCAAGGGGAACCCGTTGCCACCTTCCTGGCCGCGCTGAGGGCGCTCGCTGTGGACTGCGGGTTCCTGAAGGTGGAAGACAACTTGCTGACGCAGTTCGTGTGGGGCCTGGCGGACTCCAAGCTGCGGCGCAAGTTGATTCGCTACCGGAGGCTTTCCCTGGACGAGGCCATCGACGCCGCAACAGCCCACGAGGCCGCTGAAGGGGAACGCCCGGCCGCGGCCGCCCATATGGTCGGGAGGAGTCCCAGCCCCGGGAACTCTGATACCGAAGAGGTCTTCGCCCTCAGACCCCAACACCGCCGGCCGGCGCCATTCCAGCAGGCCAACAGGGAGCCAGCCAAGCCTTCCGGCAACCGGACCGTCTGTGCCAGCTGTGGGGAAGGCCACGGAAGGAAATCCTGCAAGTTCTGGGATGCTGTCTGTCACGGGTGCGGGAAGCAGGGACACCTCGCATGGGTCTGCCGGTCCAAGGGCCCCCGGAATTCGAGATCGTCGGTCCCACCGCACCGCGCACCGTCCACCACCTACGAGACGACGGAAGAGGTCGCCGAGCTGTACCATCTCACTGATCAACCGCTACATGTACTTCACCTCCCCAACCCCAATCTCTCCTCCGCCCTGAAGATCCAAGTAACCGTGCGGATCGAGGGGTCCCCCTGTTGCATGGAAGTGGACTTGGGATCGGCGGCGTCCATCATTTCCCTGGACACTTTAAAAAGTCTTTGCCCGTCAGGGGGACCCCCGCTACGCCAATCGCCACTAAGCTTGGTGGACTTTCAAAGGAACCCTGTCCCCATCCGGGGAGTCGGCACTTTCCGAGTGCAATACCGGGACTTTGAGGGGAACTTGGACTTGGTGGTGGTGGAGGGAAATCTCGTGAGTCTCCTGGGGCGGGCGTGGTTCGAGGGCGTGGTTCCCCAATCACGATTGGGGGAGTGAATAAGTGCGGGATGCGTGACTGGGGGGCAGTGTGCAAGGAATTCCCCGAGGTCTTTGACGGGAAACTGGGGTGTTATAAAGGGCCCCCAGTGTCGCTCCACTTAGACCCCACAGTGACGCCCATCCGACGGCGCTTCCGCACCGTGCCCCTGGCCCTCCGCCCTAAAATAGAGGCCGAACTGGACCGGTTAGTGGCCCAGGGAGTCCTAGAGCCCGTCCCGAACGCTCGATGGGAGACCCCGATTGTGACACCCGTTAAGCCAAATGGGGAAATCCTCATCTGCACGGATTATAAGTGCACCATTAACCAGGCACTTCAGGCGCACGCATACCCCGTACCCGTGGTCAGCCACGTCTTAGCCACACTGGCGGGGGCGCGCATATTTGGAAAGCTGGATCTCGTGCAGGCGTACCAGCAACTCCCGGTGGATGAGGCCACTGCCGAGGCGCAAACCATAGTGACCCACCGGGGGGCCTTCAGGGTGAAGCGGCTGCAGTTCGGGGTCAGTGTGGCCCCAGGGATCTTCCAAAATCTCATGGACGATTTGTTAAAAGGGATCCCTGGAGTGACGCCGTTCTTCGATGACGTCCTCATCGCCGCGACCACCCCTGAAAGCTTCGCTGCCCGCCTCCGAACTGTACTGGGACGCTTCCAAGCCGCGGGGCTGAAAGTGAAGCGGGAAAAGTGCCTCCTCGGGGTGCCGGAGGTGGAGTTCTTGGGGTACCGGGTTGACGCAACAGGCCTGCATCCGGCGAGGGACAAGGTGAAGGCCATCATGGAGGCCCCCGCCCCGAAGTCCAAGGCGGAGCTCCAGGCGTTCTTAGGCCTCCTGAACTTTTACCACGCCTTTCTCCCACACAAAGCCGCCATGGCCGAACCCCTGCACAGGCTGCTGAATAAGGCAACACCTTGGGCATGGGGAGTGAGGGAGGAGGCGGCGTTTCGGGGGGTTAAAGTACTTTTGATTTCTAACGCTGTACTCGCCCACTTTGATGAAAAGCTCCCGGTAATCCTTGCATGCGATGCATCGCCGTATGGGGTCGGGGCGGTCTTGGCCCACAAGCTACCAGATGGGAGGGAAGTCCCAGTGGCTTACTACTCCTGCACGCTGTCCCCCACGGAGCGGAACTATGCGCAAATCGACCGAGAGGGCTTGGCACTGGTGGCGGGGGTTAAAAAGTTTCACAACTTTGTGTACGGGCGGCCCTTCACGCTCGTAACTGACCATAAGCCGCTCCTGGGACTGTTCGCGGCGGACAAACAAACGCCGCAGGTACTGTCGCCCCGGGTGTTGCGCTGGTCCTTGTTTTTAGCGGGCTACCAGTACCGGTTGGAGCATCGGCCGGGCAAGGCGCTGGGTCATGCCGATGCCTTGAGCCGCCTGCCGCTGCTGCAAACAGAGGAAGATCCGGCCCCAGCTCCCACAGTATTGTTAATGGAGGAGCTGCCCAACCCCCCCCTTCAGGCTGCAGACGTGGCCGCCCGCACGTCCCGAGATCCCATTCTCTCCCGGGTCCTAAACTGGGTGGTGAGGGGATGGCCAGCGGAACAGACAGGGCCAGAGTTCACGGCATACAAAGCCAGGAGGGAAGAGCTATCCGCCTTGAAGGGGTGCTTACTATGGGGGGACAGGGTGGTCATTCCGGGGCCCATGAGACAAGGGGTTCTAGAAACGCTGCACGAGGCCCACCCTGGCATTGTACAAATGAAAGCTCTGGCAAGGAGCTACGTGTGGTGGCCCGGGATGGACGCAGAAATTGAAACCTGGGTCTGAGGGTGCACACTGTGCCAGGAAGTCCGCCCCAATCCCCTGAGAGCGCCAACCCAAAGCTGGGAGTCTACCCACAAGCCGTGGTCACGCCTACACGTAGATTTTGCCGGGCCGTTTCAGGGGCTCCAGTTCATGGTGACGGTAGACTCCTACTCGAAGTGGGTGGAAATAAGCCCAGTGTCTACCACCTCTGCCAAAGCGGCAATAAGGGCCCTGCGGAAAATATTCGCTACGCATGGGTTGCCAGATACGATCGTGTCGGACAACGGGGCAGCGTTCACATCTGCTGAGTTTCAAGCGTTCCTCGCAAGGAACCTAATCAGGCACATACGATCAGCGCCCTTCAACCCAGCAACAAATGGACAGGCGGAAAGAACGGTACGCACCGCCAAAGAAGCCCTGAGCCGCATAACGGAGGGGGATTGGGAGTTCCGGCTGGCCCGCTTCCTCCTAACACACCGCACCACCCCAAACCCCATCTCCGGGCATTGCCCCACAGAACTATTGATGGGCCGCCGCCCCACGACTTTGTTAGACTGGCTCCACCCGGACCGAGCCCCAGAGGGAAAGCTGGTCGAAACCCGGGAGGCGCCCCGAAACTTCCTCCCGGGGGAACCTGTCTACTTCCGGAATTACGGGGCGGGGCCTCAGTGGTTGGCCGGGCGCATCCTAAAACCCACCGGGCCAGTGTCATACGAGGTCCTAGCAGATGGGGACAGGGTCCTCCGTAAACACGTGGACCAGCTCCGGAGGCGGCAAGACCCCGACACAGGGATCCAGGCCCTGTTACCGGGAAACGCCGCGGCCGCCCCAGCATCCGATCGGCTGCAGGCACCGCCAGCGGAGCCAGCGCCTGAAAGACCATGGAGTCCGGAGGGGGTCCCAGAGACAGCTGAACTGCCGCCGCCACTGCCGCCGCCGTTACAGCCGCCACCGTCACCACCACAGCTACTACCGGAGATCCAAGCTCCTTGTGCGGGAGGACCACCCGATGGGGGCCCCGCCAGTCCGGTACTGGCCCCCCGACGATCACTAAGGGAACGGAGGTCACCGGCATACTTAAAAGACTACGTCACCTGATAGGAGACGAACTATGGGGGGAGGGGTGTGGTGTCCTGGGATCAGAAGGCAGAGCTGGCGAAATACAGCCAAGCTTCGCTCTCTGAGAACAATAGGGACTAGGTTCCTGAGCTCGCCAGTAGAGAACCAATGGCAGCATTGGCGGGCGATTCAAACCCGCCAATAGGAATATGGGGCCGTCCCCCCCTAACTGTATATAGTTGGCCTCCAGCCGTTACTGCTTGTTCTTGTCTTGTGTGAAGTACGAATAAACGCGTCTTCTCTTATGTCGTCGTCCGAGTCATGAGGCCCGAAACCCAGTACTTTACAGTATGTATGGGTAGAATCCAAGTAGTTAAGAATGTAAGAAGAGCCCTGCTGGATCAGACCAATGGTCCATCTAGTCCAGCAGTCTGTCTCACACAGTGGCCAACCAGTTCCTCTGGAGGGCCAACAACAGAGCAGAAAGGCCCCTGATGTTGCCTCCTGGCTCTGGGATTCAGAGGTTGGCTGCATCTGAACATAGAGCTTCCCTTCAGTCACCATGGCTAGTAGCCACTGATAGACCTATCCTTCATGAAGCTATCTAATCCCATTTTAAAGCTGTTTATTCCTGTAGCCATCACATCCTCTGACAGCAAATTCCACATTTTAATCACTCTCTGCATAAAGAAGTATTTCATTTTGTCTGTCCTGAATCTACTGCCCATCAGTTTAATTGGATACCCTTGAATTCTAGTATTTTGGGAGGGGGAGAAAAATTTCTCTTTGTCAACACTCTCTCCACCCCATGCATAATTTTATAAAGCTCTATCATGTCCCCCCTTAGTCATTTCTTTTCTAAACTCAAAGGTTCCAGATTCTTCAGCCTTTCCCCGTAGGGAAGGTGCTCCATTCTCCTAATATTATTGGTTGCCCTCTTCTATACTTTTTCCAGCTCTGAGATGTCCTTTTTGAGATACAGTGGGAAGAACGATACACAGTATTCCAAATGAGACTGCACCATAGATCTATACAGGGGCAGTTGTATTAAAATCAAAAACACTTAAGGGATAACTACTCACTGATTCTAACCTAAATGCACAAAGAACACTAAATAGGCACATGCTTTCTCTGATTCTTATGGGATTTTTCTCCCATCACTATGACAATTGGAGCATGGCTTATGGCACCACCACAGCAATACTCCCATAGTATTGACCACCATCCCATGAAGCTAGTTCCATCAAACAAAAGTATCACTTATCTCAGGCAACATGTATTCTTGCAAATGCTAGGGCATTATTCTATTATTCATGGAATAAATATACTAACTGCATAGAACAAGTTATTTCCTTACCAACAAATTTCCCTTGCCTATTCATTGAGTAAATTCAATCATGACCTTGTTTTCAGATCTTTATCAAGCTTAGAATGTCTGACTACACTTTTATAAAAGGGTTTAAGGGCTTTCCATCTCCATCTCAATCAAGCCATGTTCTATCAGACATATGAAGCTACTTTATAGTCAGACCATTGACCCATCTAACTGAGCACTGCCTACTCTTATAGAAGATAGGGTTCATAACCTACAGGTGGTGACTGGAGTTCTCCCAGAATTACAATTGATTTCTGTTACCATTGGAAAAGGCCTTGGATCAATATCTCTGAGTGTAGCTGGGCCCCCTGTATAGATCCCACCAGAAAGGCAATGCATTCTCTTTATTTATTTCTTAATTTGGTCTCCCACAAACCTTGGCATATAGAAAGGTATACAGCAATCTAATCTGGGAAGCAAAAGGGGATCTCCATGAAGTGAAGCAGTTCCATTACTTCAAAAAGGAAGAAGGAAAGCAATTGACAATTTGCCTGGGAAAGAATGCAACAACCCACCCACCATCCATCTGTCGTTATTAGCATTTGCAGCCTGTCTACCTCTCAAGCTGATATTTTTATTGCATTTGCCATGTCTCCCTCCCCCCCCCCAAAAAAATGATCTTGACAAATGGCAACAGTATAGTTCAGTTTGTTGTTCTGTTTGGGCTATAAACTCTATCAAAGAATATATCAGCATCCCCAATACCTCTCCTAGAAACTATACTTTCCTGCCTAGCTGTTATTTTCCCAGAACAAAATTAGAGTCCAATGGCACCTTTAAGACCAACAAAATTTTATTCAGGGTGTGAGTTTTCATGTGCACGCACACTTTGCCAGATGATGAAATGGAATTTCATATCATAGTTGTATATATAGGAGTGGTTTGTTAAATTAGCACGCAAAATAGTGAGGACACGTTTTTTTAAACAGGTCAGAAGAATGACAAGCTTAGTTCCAAGCACACGAAAACTCACACCTTGAATAAAACTTTGTTGGTCTTAAAGGTGCCATTGGACTCTAACTTTGTTCAATTGCTTTAAACCAACACAGCTACCCACCTTGAGCTATCTGTTATTTTCCCAATCTACTAATGATGTTTAAAACTTTTGTTTTCAATCCAATACAGTTTGAGGAGCATTTCCCCCACTGTCTTAGCACTTGTTGGGTATAAAGATAGCCTCAGGAACATTGTACTGTGTGGGAGTGTGTAGTGGTTATCTATGTATAAAGCTGCATCATCCCTGAGACTCAGCACAGCTGCCTTTAAGATAGTGATCTTGTTCCCATTTTGCTCCCTTCTTTGCTGCCTTTTCCTTAGTGTCATTAAACCTTCTTGGACTCCACTCATTATGGAGACTTGTGTATTTACTTCCTCCACCACCCTACCCATTTCTCTTTAGACTAGTAAAGTTGCTTGGGTTAGAATCTAGTAGAACAGGGGTCTCCAATCTTTTAAAGTCTGTGAGAACATCTGGCATTCTGATACAAGGTAGTGTCCGTGGTGACAAAGTGGTTGACAGAGGAGGTGGAGCCAATGACAAAGTACCTGTCACAAGAGGTGGAGCCAACCAGAAAATGTCAGAGAGTGAGGTCATGCATCACTCTTATACTAACTATTCAACTTTTCAGGCAGAGGCTCTGTTTAACAGAATGCTTTTAACAATGAACATATTATTTAGAAATATTTTATTGCATACACTCAACTTCACTGCATGGGGGAAGATCCTTGTTCTGTGGTGGTGGCTGCTGCCAAAGCAACTTTAAAAAGAAATCTACACAACTTATCAGATCTCCAACGGCCAGTCAGAAGCCCTACTGGAGAAAAGCCCCACTTGACTCTGCCCACTTCCTAAAAACACTTGGTGAGTGCCAAGAAAGGTGTTGGTGGTTTCCATAGCATGCACAGCTACCTTATTAGAGACCACTGTAGTAGAAGTTTGGATTCAAACATTCGTCATTCAGTGTCTCTCTCTGTCATTAGTGTCCCTGTTCTTCTCATATTCCTTTTGCTAATTCCCTACCCTCAGTAAATGTTCAAATTTAAACTCATGTTTAAAAAATCTGCAAGCTTTATATGCGGTGTTGCCCAAATTTTGGACCATGGTATACACCTGGCAGAAGATCCAAATAAAAATTACTCCTTGAATTCATGTATGTCTATAGACACGGTAAGGTGGTGCTCCTATAGTGTGCATGCTTAAAGCAGGGGCACAGAGGGTGCCGGAGAGCAATCTTGTTGATGGCTGTCGAGAGTCAGCTATGCCAGTCTTCTACAAGCTCATTCAATGAGCCGCCAGGGGGGCTTTGGATCCCGGAGAGCCATCTGAAGCCGCACTGGGTCCATTTGGCTCCGCAGGCAAGCCCATAGGCTCACTGCCCAAACAGGGTTGGAGTGGGGTATTCAGCTGTACCAGGTGAAAGTGGTAGCAAACCCTGGAGAGTGTATTGATCCTGCTTCCCAGACGTGTGCATGCTAAACGCTAAAAGTTTCAAGCCAACTTTTGTGCTCTCCTCCCTCACTCTGAACAAGAGGCTCTTTAGGTCCTCTTCACTTTCTGTCATTAGAGTGGTGTCGTCTGCATATCTGAGGTTGTTGATGTTTTCGCCAGCAATCTTAATTCCGGCTTGTGATTTATCCAGGCCGGCATTTCACATGATGTACTCTGCATAAGAATCCAGAATTAAGTAACCACTGCAGCCAGTGCTTTAATCCACAAAATAAAGCAAACCCCCCAAAAGCAAATCATAGTCATCACTTGAAGGCTGAATCAGTTACCAAGATGGTATGCAAGAGGTCTTCTCTCTCAGTATTTGAAAGCAGCCATGGCGATGGGTGGGAGCAATTTGGATTGGACCATGGCACCAAGACAGAGGACTAATTACCCATGCCATTTCTCCCATAGAACTCCCCCCCCCGCTGCTGTAATTTATTTGACATTCAAAAACTTGCATCTGCTGAGTAGGGCTCTTACCCTGGTAATGCTCTACTGGTAATGCTTTGCTGGTTACCCTGCTGGTAACATTAACCTGCTGGTACCCTGCTGGTTACATCTGCTGGTAACACTCTGCCAGCTCTCAGACTCTAATGGCTAAGTAACCAACATATATGGCTTTGGTCAGTAATTAAGCAAAACTTATATGTAGATGGCAATAGCAATAAAGAGTTTCAGGGTTCATTTCCACTATCAGAAGACTTTTGAGTAAGAAATAGGCAGGGCTGCCAAGAGGGGAGGACTAGGGGGATAAAATTCCCGGGGCCCAAGTCATCTGAAGGGCCCCTGAAGCTAATGTCATGCTGCATCCAGCTGAATGCATTTCAAAGCAGTTCTATGCTGCAGGGAAGTCTGAGCACAGCATAGGAGCAAGGCAAGGCAGCTCAGCTGATGGCTGCTACAGAAACTGCCAGGCTACTGCCTGTTAACAAGCATTGTCTTCAGCAGTCTATCCTTCCTTCCTCCACACTCAGCTCCATAGTTTTGTCTTATCATCCAGTTCTTGCAAAGTGGTAGTTAGCAAGTTACAAAAAGATAAATAAACCTTTCTTTCTTTTTTCCTTAATTTCCCCCCCTCTTTTCCACACTTTTCTCATTCATTTTGCTTCCTTTCAATGATCTGCTTTCATTTCTCTCTCCATCCACCTCATTTTTCTGTGTTTTCTTTCCTCCTTTATCTTCAAGCCTTGGTCTTGATTCCTTCTCATCCCTATCCTGCTTGGATTAGAATGTTCTTAATAGTTGTATAGTAGCAAACCTTTGTTAACATTATAAACAGAAGGGGGAAGTTAATATTTCCCCATGATCTAACAAAGTACTAAAAGGAAGGTAAAGGACTGTTAATCTGTTTTAGATGTTAAACATGTGAAACAGGCAGCGATGTTAGCAGTCAGGCCCCTCTTTCCACTGAGGGGCAGTTTTTTAGCCTCTATGGGAGGAGGAGTCTGACTGCTAACACCACTGCCAGAAACACCTTTCCTAATATCACCCCAATACCTTAAGTGTACGACACTGCTTGGGCCAAAATGGACCAAGATGGATGCCAGTCAGGCATTAGCCTGAGAAATCAGTTTCAAAGTGCAAGTCAGAGCGGCTGGCTGGCTGGCTACTATCCCCTCCTTGTCCTGGAGAGATGCAGGACTTTAGAACATTGGGCCACCCAGGACCTATTGATTCACTCAGTATAATCCCATCTACACTTCCCCTTCACCCATTACCCTTGAGTTAGTCACAATTAACCAGTGCATAAGTCTATACACCTTCCCAATTATTCTTCCCATCCAGGGCTTGCAGTGCAGAGCCATCAAACCTCTTATACTTCTTTGTCTACCTCCAGTAAAACCATTAAGTTATTTTTTTTTTCTGGCAAGTACGTCAACCTACTTCAAGGTATGTTTTGTCCTATAACTATGGCACCCTGCTACCCAGCGATGTGTGTGTGTGCCTTGAATCCCTCCTCACACCCCCACTTGCCTATGGGTCTACTCTTTCACTTCCCAAAAATGCTGGCCATTTTGCTCTTCTCCTGCTGCTTCCATGGACCTTTTCAAGATTGGTAATCTCTCCCCTTCCTCCCTGTTTTTCTTAGTTCTTCTGTGTGTGCATGTGTTTTTGTTTATTTAAAAACCTTTCCAGTTTAACATCTGCCTGGTTTATTTTGAGAATTTTCATAAGGGGAAAATTCTGGTATACAGAGGTAGTTCGATCCCTCTTTGGGTAACAGTGTGTTTTATTATGATTTTTGTGCTGATAGGACATCTAATAATCTTTTGTAAAGGCTGCTTTGCTATCTGACAAACTTTGGCTGCGGTCACACAGAAGGGAGAAAATGCGGGCAGGAAGCGAGGCTGTTTGCCCCACCTGCAATGATGCGCATTTGTGTGATCATGGCTCCCGCCAGGCGCCCCACAATTCCTAATGATACTGGGTTTTCAGCAGTAGCTTTTCACCACACTACTGCGGCGTGAAAGGACGCCCTGCCAATGACTCTGGGATGCCAGACAGATGTGTCTGTCAGATCGCGTCCCTTTAATCTGTGGGGGAATCACATGTCTGCTGCAGCTTCCAGTATGTATGATCGCACCCAATGTTATCTTTTTAGATAATGTCAGCAAAATCAGTCTCAATTATCCCAGTACTTCCTATCCAGCACCACTACATAACAGTTTGCCCCTGGAATAGATCTATTACTGATTTCTTACTAAAGATTTATTGCGACATCAAGTTTTTGTGAATTAGAGCCCAATTCATCAGATGTCAGAAGTGTATCCTATATTGGTAGATATATATGTGCAGAAATATAAAACAACAAAATGACTCATAGCTAATATTGAGGGGCACAGGCTGTTTAAATGGAATAGATGAGGAGGCATTTTTGGCATGTACAACTTGTCTGGAAAGAGAAAGGAAAGCTGCTCCTGCTTTTATAGAATAATGATGGCTTATACGGATACAAGGGGCCTGCCCCTGATCACTGTGCTCACAATATTTAAAAGTCATTTGAATACAGAATGATCAGGTTTTCCATCAGCTGGACAGGTTGCAGCAATACTTGATGAAGCAACAGGAGTCAGTATCACCTTTTTCTGATAAACTGTAGGAAAAAATAGATTTATAACAAATATCATACCCAGTCTTTCTCCCCAACAAGGAGGACCCAAAGCAGCTTGTATTGTTCTCCTGCCCTCCATTTTATCCTCATAACAGCCTTGTGTTGTAGGTCTGGCTGAGAGTGTGTCACCCAGCAACCTTCCATGGTGGATTAGGAATCTGAGTATTAAGAGACACATGACAGGTTGTTTAAAAACTCTCTTATTGAATGTTGCCTATTGTGAAGATAACCTTACCATTCTGGAGTTGGCAGCCAGTTTTTAAACATATAGTTTTATTTTCTGATGATTTATGCCTGACACATACAAAGACCCTTAGCTTCCATTGCAAATGGCATGGGAGGTGACTCAAGATAACCTGGGCCAGGATATTCCCATGCCTTTCATTTTTGGTCCTGGAACTCCACAATCACCTTGAAGCTGGTGGCCAATTTTGAGTCTTTTAGCTTTATTCTCTGATGAGTTATGCTTGCCACAAATAGACAGATGGACAGACAGGCTGATTCTTTTATTACTATAGATTCATTATAACAGCAAGACAAGTGATTTGTTTTCTTATGATATTTGGTTGGATCAGGATCATATGAGGGGCAAGTGTAATCTTTGTTGAAGGGGGCCATGGTGACGCTTAGCAGCCCTGGAGACAGGCATGAATATTCCAGACTTCTATCTGAAGCTTTGAAAACCCATTTTAATCCAGTTTGCAATATCACACTAATGAAATTTGGATTCATGTTGATGGTTGCAATAAAAAACAATAAAACAAATATCCATGGGGAATAAGTGATTCTTCTGTTAAATTCAAAATAAAGAAATTGATGGATATACTGTATTTGACTGGATTCTGTAAAAGAAAGCTTTATTTTAATATATATTTATAGCTCAAAATAATTTTATTGTGACCCCACCTAAAAATACAAACTATCCCATGGTCCTAGATGGGAATCACAGTCGTATGACTATGGACAGTGCCATATATTGTAATATATAAATATGGAAAGACTAGGCAATTCATCTTTGATTTTTCCTACTACTAAATATATATCTATGTTTGATGTGAGAGAAGCTACAAATCATGTTATGTTTAAAATTAAAAATGGCATAATTACATGAAGTACCCACTGTTTATTTGTTTTTAAATTGTTTTTGTGTGCCATTTTTTAATGAATGGGGTGCTCCATCCTGTGAATTATATGATATATGATATTAATTGTTCCTGCTTTTAAAAATAGGGCTTCTTTATTACTTATGGGGAAAATGTTGTTCCCCATTTGGTGACAAGATGTATGGATTTGTAATTGGTCTAATTGAAACATCTAGAAGGATTTGAAAGACTTCAGCTAGGATTACTTCTCCTTCATTTGACGACACTGAATCAAAGGGACACGATGATGCAGTACATGACAAGAAATAGCCCTTCTCAAGCCTTTATAAAATATAGAGGGTTTTTTTACAGATTTCATATAATGCCTTTCAACAGGAAACTATAACGTTAGCTTTAACTCATGTTCAGTGCTTTCTAGTTAATATATGAGAAAGGAAATAAAATGAAATGGAATGGTTATGATGAAAGTATTTCCTGATTTTTCATTCCTGAGCTGAGCAGCACTAGTTCATGCTGTCTCATGTATGGTTACCAACACCTAAGAGCTGGAATGTTTTTGGATGAGCCATCTCAGATCAAGCACCACAAAGTGGATATTGACAGAATGACCAAGTACGAGCATCATAAATATAGACAAATTGACTGTAAAGAAAAGAGTGATTCTGTACTTATTGCCATAGCCAAATTTTGATGCACACAACATAGCTCTTGCAAGGAGACTGCTTTAAATTATTTTACATAGTCACTAAGGATGATTTTGAAGTTCCTATCCTGTTGTTTTGATCCCCATTGCAATATCCCTTCTCCTTTGCATTCTTTGAACTACTGATTATTTTATGCCATTTTCTGTTTCCCTACACCCATAAAATGTATGCATTTTCCAACATTAATATGTCAATAAATCACATTGCATATTAAATTATTGCTTTATATGTATAAATACCATATGTATTTGTATGTATAAATATTATGTGGTGATTTGGTGTATGCTGTCCTGGTGACAAGGAGCTATGCCTTTTCAATGGTTACGCCACTGCTGTAGGACTTCCTAGAATGACTTGCAGAGGACTGTCTTCCTAGAGAGTCACTGGTGGCTCTTAGAAAGCTGGCAAGAACCTTCTTTTTAGAGGACAGTGTTCAAATAATGACTCTGAAGTAATTGGATCATTCAGTCTATTTACAGTCTTTTTATTGTTTTAATCTATAATTATTGGATTCTTATTTATTTAGTGTTGGGAGCTGCCCCAAGGGCCTTTACGTTCACAGGGTGGGATATGAATATAATAAACAGACAAAATAAAATTGTGAGAGACTGTTAGAAGTGGTCCTACACTCTGGCAAGGGGTATATCATTCTCTGGAGGCTTGTTCATATTTTGAGAATTATTCATTGAACATGAGAGAATCAGCATCAGCTTATTCTTAAAAAGAGTAGAAGTAGTATATTCTTTATGCTAACACCACAAGGAAGCCTGCTGTCTTCCTGCATAGAGAGATTGTGAGCACATGTCAACACTGAAAATTTAATTACTTAGACTGAAGAAAATACTTGATCAGTACTGTCAGTCTGATACTCTGCTGGTTGAGAACCAGTTTGGTGTACTGGTTAAGAGCAGTAGATTCTAATCTAGAGAACTGGATTTGTTCCCCACTCCTCCACATACAGCTGCTGGGTGACCCTGGATCAGTCAAAAGTTCTCTCAGAGCTGTTCTCTCAAGAGCAGTTCTTTCAGAGCTCTCTCAGCCCCACCTACCTCAAAGGGTGTCTGTTGCGGGGAGGGGAAGGGAAAGGAGATAGTAAATCACTCTAAGACTCTGAGTGAAGGGTGGGGTATAAATCCAATCTCCTCTTCTTCCATCTCTTCTTCCTCCTTTACTGAAGAAGGGACTTAACCACCAAAACATGAGAGTCAAGTGGAAGCCACATCTCATTTGTACTTTGGACACTGTGCAAACTTCATTTGTGCTTTGAACTCTATGCAGATTGTGAAGAATTTTACCCTGAAATATAAGGGGTTCTGTATGTTTCACTGACAACTGGACTAAATTACTATATATTTTTATATTGACCATTATATTTAGAATATTAGAAATACTTATTACAATATATATTTCAATTAGAATATTATTTTTTCTTTACTTTAGTAGTGCTATACTTCACAGTGGATGTTCTTGTTTATTTGTTTTAAACACTGTGATTCCTCTGGCAATATAGTCTTCCTGCATAGAGCAGCCATGAATTTATCCAAAACTGGTTCTGAATGCAGCTTATGAGCAGTCATGGAATATTGTCACAAATAATATAAATAGAAGTACATTCTTCAGTCGGACAAAAATCCAATGCGAATTACGGCCTATAAAGTATGCAGTGGTGAGAATGATTGATCTGGAAAACATAAATATTTTAAATAAATATTATACTATAGTCAGACTTATTGCCAATGTGTACAATGTTTAGAACAGTTCATTGTCTATGCCTCAAAACAAAAGTATTTCAAGATTCATCTCATACTAGAAATTATTATATAAAATCATTCGTAAACTGTATTTCTAAAGGTATGATCTACGCTGTGCAGTGCCCATGTGGGTTAATGGGTAAAGGGATAACTACAAGATCATTAAAAAACACATATGCAGGCACAGAAGTTGCAGAAGTTGCTACAGAGAATGCAGGCTCCATGTGTGGGCATTTCGTGGCCTTGAAGTACTCAGAGAAGCAGCTGAAGTTCTGGGTAACTGAAAGTCTACACATGGCTGTACCAGCTTATGAAGAGGAGAGAGATATTCTGTATTCTTACATTGAACATTATGGTGCCATATTGCCTGAACGACAAAATAGATTGGTAGTGTGTTTGCTGAGAGAATAGCTGAGTCATTTCCATGAGCTGCTTGTATATGGAGGACTACTTTTGCCTGACATTATGAAGTATTGGGGATAGTGTTTTCAGCTCTGGGTTGGTAAATGCCTGGAGATTTTGGGGGTAGAGACTGGTTAAGGTGGGGTTTGGGATGGGGAGGGATTTCAGCAGGGTACAATGCCTTTAGGGCCCATACATCCAAAGCAGCCATTTTCTCTGGGGGAACTGATCTCAATTGTCTGGAGCTCAGTTGTAATAGCGGAAGATCTCCAGGCCCCACTTGGAGGTTGGCAACCCTAACTGGGGATGATGCAACTTCAGTTCAGATGTGGCAATCACCTTGTCCTATATTGCATCATCTTTCACCTCCTTGATCTTTAAAGCATAAATATGGGATAGTAATGGGAATTGCTCAATACAGATAGTTTCCTCTTTGTCACTATGCACACCATTGGGCAATGGTTTCTCCTGAGCTGGCTGATGGACATACATTTTCCATATTCTCTGGTTAAAAATTCTTTTGTATTTTTAATTAATCTGTTCTTTTTTTAAAAAAAATGGATAGTATTATTTCTATATATTTTAGAGATTTTGACCGAAAACATCAACAATCTGGAAAGTTATCTCCAATGTTCCTACTTAACAACAAAGAGAGATATTTAGTCCATGTAAAAGTTTTTTACATCTGGTAGGTGTGAGTAATTTGAATATTTTTAGTTAACTAGTGGCAAGGCCCTTTGCAAAGAGACAGGCAACGGACACTAGGCAGAGGGCCGAGGGGAGTATGGCGGCATGCAGCATGTGCCCAGGCCGGTGGCGGTCAGCACCCCTTAGAAGCATGGGGGGCTGGTGGGTGAAGACGGGGCAGCGGCAGTGAGTGCACCATCAGTGGAGAGGCCCCACACCACCCTCCCCTCCTGGAGGCCTCCTGGTAGCCTCGGAAGCCAGGTGGGGGGGTTGAGCAAAGATGGGCCAGTGGCAGTGAACATGGCTCAGGCAGAGAGGCCCCACACCACTCTCACCTCCTGGTGGCCTCCCAGTCAAGCAGAGACAGGCCAGCAGTGGTGAGCATGCTGCTGGCAGAGAGGCCCCACACCACCCTCCCCTCCCGGGGGCCTCTGAGCAGCCTTAGAAGGTGGGGGTGGGTGAAGAAGGGCCGACAAGAGTGGGCAAAGACGGGTCAGTGGTGGTGAGTGTGCCACCACCAGCAAAGCTCCAGACCACCCTCCCCTCCCAGAGGCCTCTGAGCAGCCCTAGAAGCAGTGGAGGTTGGGTGAAGACGGCAGTCAATGGCCAGCACACCATCGGCAGAGAGGCTCCATGGCACCCAGTTCTACTGGAGGGCTTTGAGTGGGCCTAGAAGGCAGATGGGGGGGTGAAGATGGGCCGGTGGCAGAGAGGCTCCACGGCACCTGCCCCTCCCGGAGGCCTCCCAGATGGGTGGGGGGTTGGGTGAAGGCACTGCATGGCACCCTCCCCTCCCAAAGGCCTCCCAGCAGCCTCAGGGTCAGGGCTGGAGTGAGCAACCAGGCTGTGCGGAGGCCAGGTGGGCCTGTCCTCCTGGCTCCCGGCTGGAGTGGCCGCCAGAGTATCCATCCCAGCCAACAACCCCGCACAGAGTGAGGGGGAGATGCTGGGTGGCAGGTCTGTGGGTGGGACTGATGCCACGGTGGAAGGGAAGGCAGCCAATCGAGGAACACCTTGCGATGGGCAGTTCCTGCAGCCAACTAATTTTGCCGCATATAGAACATTGCCAGAAGACTACACATCTATATAATAGGAGACGATAAGCTTAGAATTATATCTTGTTTTTAAAATACTCCCACAATATTTAATCTAAATCATTTGTTTTCTTTTCCCTTTCCTTTTTCTTCTTTAGGATGCCCAGTACTTTCGTCAGTGATGTTGTAATCTTAACAAAAATGTATGGTGTATATTGTGAAAAATTAAACAACTTAGGAATGCATTTCTTTTGCTTGTATTTTATGTTATTTATAACTGTAATCACCCTGCCAACAAAAGTCCATATAGTCAAAGCAATGGTATTCCCAGTAGTAATGTATGGCTGCGAGAGTTGGACTATAAGGAAGGCCGAGCGCCAAAGAATAGATGCTTTTGACTTATGGTGCTGGAGAAGACTCTTGAGAGTCCCATATACTCTAGAAGCAATTGGATGTGCATGAGCTGGTTACCATGATGCAATGTGCAAAACTGCAGGTGCAATAATGCAAAGAGTTTAGATCTCAGCTGAAAAGATCGAAGCATGAGAATTTTGTTCAGTAGATTGTCTATGAGTACCCTCCTTCCAGAGCAGGAAAAATGGATCTGATGCTGGAATTATTTCTGAAGATATCATACACAACTAGGTAAAATTAATCCACTAATTAATTTGCTTTTCTCATTTTCAAGTGGCATACACAGGAACTGTTAAAATGTGCTGCATAACACATTATACAGTGTAATCAATGTGATGAGAGCTGATGGAGTTCTTTAGAACACTTTCGTGCTTCTGCTTGGACCATATGTTCAACCCTTTTAAAGGACTGCAAACAAGGGTGTCGTACAATTGGGAATATCTCTTTGGCTTATCCATTTCAACAGCCCCTGGTTCTTGCAACCATGGGGCTGGGGAGGCGCCTTTGCCTCCCAGTCGGAGAGGTGGGCTGTTTTTCTGGCAGCAAAAATGCCACTTGGGAGTCTTCAAGGAGGGAGGGGCCGAGGGGCTTATATATCAGCCCCTCCCTCTCTGTGCTGCAGTGCGTTGTTGAATTTCGGCCCACCTTCCCGCCCTGTTTGTAGTGCAGGCTTGGCTGGTCGCCCATTTTGATGGGGGCCGGGTAGGAATTTTTTGCCCTTTCCTGATTGATACTGTGGAAGGGGTGTTTTTGCCTACCCTTCACTGCAGCAGTGTTTGCAGGGAATTTTTTGTGGGGTGGAGCTGTGTTAGTTAGATTGGTCACTTATAGTTGGGCAGGGTTTATCAGGATGAGACAGATTGCGGTCCAGTGAGCACCAGCTGGCACCCCTGTTTTGGGGTTGAAGGGGTCAAGTGAGTACAGCCTTTATGCCTGGCGGCACGGGGCGGGAAAAACAGACCACCTTCAGGACTGGCCTGATTGGGCCTTCCCTTTGGACCCTGCAGTTCAAGGGATGGATCCATGTGGCTGTCCTTCAACAGCTAGCCGACTGGGTGGGAGCCACAGCTGGAGGCTCTCGCTCGGGGCAGGGTGGCTCGCCCTATGATCATAGCAAGGGAGGGGGTCTTTTGACCCCTTGGCCTTAGCCATACTGCAAAATTCTGTTGCCCTTACCGTTATGGTTAAATTGAATTTATTGTTAATAAAGTTGCCCTATAGTTAACCCAATATACATGTCCGCCTCTTTATTCCGGCTTGGGGGCAATTACAGTCAAGATCCTTTTAGACAGAACATTGCCTTCCTTAGTCAGTTTCCTGCTTATTAGTTGTTCATTGGGCTCATAAAGATAAAAGGTGTGCCCCTTGCCCTAGGGGGCAATGTCATTTTTGCAGCTCAAGTCAAAGTAGCTCTGGATTAGAAGTCATGTTACTAAATTAAGCTACATCTATTCTGACTCAAAGCTTTTTCATGCTGATGATCTGACCTTTTTGTATGAATAAATGGAGAAATATCCATTGGAAAGTCAGCAACACATTAGCTGCAATGGAATCCTATTCATTCATCCCAGTGCTTTGCTAGCTTTCAGAAGAGCTTTCACACTATAACTTTTCCCACGATTGGAAGCCCATATCTTTATTATTATTATTCAATACTACTGTTTCACTTTGGTTGACATTCATATGCACATTTAAGGGCACATTAAACATAGTGTTCTTTGAGGGGGTGAACAAACAAGTGGACAAGGGGGACCCAACAGATATTGTTTACCTTGACTTCCAGAAAGCTTTTGATAAAGTTCCTCATCAAACTAAGCTAAAAAAATCACAGGATAAAAGGACAAGCCCTTTTGTGGATCAAAAACTGGCTAATTAATAGGAACCAGAGAGTGAGTATAAATGGGCAATTTTCTCAGTGGAGGGTAGTAAGCAGTGGGGTACCACAGGGATCAGTACTCAGTCCGATGCTTTTTAACTTGTTTATTAATGATTTGGAGTTGGGAGTAAGCAGTGAAATGGCTAAATTTGAAGATGATACGAAGTTCTTCAGGGTAATGAAAACCAGGGAGAATTGTGATGCACTCCAAAGGGATCTTTCAAGGATGGGCGAGTGGACATCAATGTGGCAAATGGGGTTCAATGTGGCCAAGTGCAAGGTGATGCACATTGGGGCCAAAAATCCTAATTATAAATACAAGTTGATGGGGTCCGAACTGGTAGAGACTGACCGAGAGATATCTTGGAGTCATAGTAGATAACTCACTGAAAATGTCGAGACAGTGTGTGACTGAAATAAAAAGAGCCAATGCTATGCTGGGGATTATTAGGAAGGGAATTGAAAACAGATCAGCCAATATTGTAATGCCCCTATATAAATCAATGGTGCAACCTCATTTGAAATCCTATGTACAGTTCTGGCCACCACATCTTAAAAAGGATATTATAGCTTTGGAAAAAGTGCAGAAAAGGGCAACTAGAATGATAAAAGGCTTGGAACACTTTCCCTATGAAGAAAGGTTAAAGCACTTGGGGCTCTTTAGCTTGGAGAAACGATGGCTGAGGGATGACATGATCGAGGTTTATAAGATTATGTATGGGATAGAGGAGGTAGAGAAAGAGGTACTTTTCTCCCTTTCTCACAATACAAGAACTCATGGGCACTCCATGAAATTGCTGAGCGGTTCGGTTAGAACAGATAAAAGGAAGTACTTTTTCACCCAAAGAGTGATTAACACATGGAATTCACTGCCACAGGAGCCACCTACAAGCATGGATGGCTTCAAGAGGGAAATAGATAAACATATGGAGCAGAGGTCCATGAGTGGCTATTAGCCACAAGGTATGGATAGGGACTCTGGGGCAGGTGATGCTCTGTATTCTTGATGCTTGGGGAGGGTCAACAGTTGGAGGGCTTCTAGTGTCCTGGCCCCACTGCTGGACCTCCTGATGGCACCTGGTATTTTTGGCCACTGTGTGACAGAGTGTTGGACTGGATGGGCCATTGGCCTTATCCAACATTGACTTTTCTTATGTTCTTATGAATATCTTATCAAATATACACCCCACAAGAAGCTATAGCCAATCCCTGATTAGTATCAATGAGTGCAAATATTTGTGTGTCACAGTCACACATATTTTAACGTATACACTAAAAAAAAAACCCACTAAGGCTGATTTCCCACTACAGCTGCCTCAGTGTTGCACCACCGTTTGCCCCGATACTATTAGTCAATTTCACACCCGAAGCCGCGGGGCTCAAAAAACAGGATCACGAAACTGCGAGGGAAATCGGGCAAAGCCGCAGGTCAAAATGCAGCCCCACGGCTTCAGGTGTGAAATTGACCAATAGTGTGGGGCAAACGGTGGCGCAACACCAAGGCAGCTGTAGTGGGAAATCAGCCTAAGCCTTTGCTGATATTCGCTGTAAATATACAATGCATTCTTCTCCTGTGTCACTCTCATAATACTGGGATATACATCCATGGAGAAGGAACTGTTTCCCATACCGCCATTACCCATTCCAAGAAACTGGAGTACCATTAGTAGAGGAAAGAATCACATGGCCTTGGTCTTTTACTTTACTGATTTAGTATGGATCCTTAAGATAATGTCAGAATAACATACGCCAATTATTGCAATGTGTGATGCTATCCAGAATTTCTCGGAGGTTTATTATTGGGGTGGGGGTGTTACCTCTTTTGAGTACAGTTTTGGGACCTGGTAGTGTGTGTGTGTATGAAATGCCATCATACCTGTTATGACGTGAAAAAAAAACAACAGCAATCCAAATTAGGCTGTTATTTCAAATTGTTCACCGGTATGTGTTTGTTTTTTTTAGTCACAGGCAACCTGCTCTCTCATAAGTATTTGGAAATTCAATTAAGGAGGGAAGTAGAATTATTTCATGCAATTTTGTAGAGAGCCAAGTTTAGAAGATCATTAAAAAAGAATCTCTGAACCATCTTTCCCCAACTGATGATATGACAGCATTGCGTTATGATACCAGCTGGGGATTTGGCTCCAATTCAGAACGGGATTCAAAACAGTGAACAATGATTGCATGTGTAAGATGCTGAAAAAGTTAAAAGTGATTGCCTAAAACAAGAGATACTCTATAGCTTTGCTCCACACTGTAGGAGGTAATTAAATATCAGGCAAGCTAACCAAATAATGTGTCATTTGGGACTACAACATAATATAGAATGATACACAACAAGCTGCTAATGCTTGTCCCTAATGTCTCCATAATTAAAATGCATTACAGAGTGGTACAGTATTGTCTAAACTAGTAAAGCTTTATGGAAGAGCTGATGCATTACCATACACTTTCTCACCAGTTAAATATTTCTTTGTAGTGGGGACTGATAGGTAATTTTGGGCAGCAAACTGCAATGTTGGATTGTTATACACTGCCTGCCCCTGCCAGCTCTCCACTCATATTTAATTCATACACATACTGGAAAATGCCAAAGAACTGACATGAAGTTCTTATATTAGCCGTTGACGACTTGAGAAAGATTTTGTGTTTTAGCAGTCTTGCTCAGTCAGGAGGTATATCTAGACAAGCACAGCCAAATCTCAAGACAAATGTGTCTTAGTTGTGTATTCTTTTGGGGGGTTGACTCTAATTCAGAATGGGATTCAGAACAATGAATGATGAACTAAATTAGTTCTCTGCTACCATCTTGAAACTGTTCCCCATGTCTCAATATGTTAAAAAGCATGAATAAAAAGTATATCTCTGCTTACATAAGGACTAAGAAACTTCCTTAGGTCTTCTTTTGGGCATAAAGTGTATAAGGCTATTTATTTGAGGAGAGAAACACATGAAATGGCCTAGATCATGGAATGGCATGTCTGAGGTAACTATAACATGTGTTTTGGCCATCAGTCTTGTCTTTTGAAGCAAGCATGGGAGTGAGAAGTATGTAAATAGTGACATGAATATACCAATCATTTTGGATAAATAAGATCCTAGTGTCTGTACACAGAGAGTTCACATACACAAGGTATTTACTGCAGTCACCCCATGACATAGATCTGGTTGGGCCTAATTAGTGTGGATGGTTACCACCTTGCCAGAAGCAGAGCTGACCCAGCTGAGCTCTGAGAAGGAGCGGGAGATAGAGCTGCTAGAAGGGTGAGTGCTTTTTATTTACTTTCAGCTGAGGTGATTTAGCTGAGAGGGTACTGTGTTTGGGAGTGTGTGGGTGAGTTGTGAGTTGTTGCAAAGTCCTGGCTGCTTGAGAAAGGGTGTGAAAGGGTCATTGTTTGACTGTAATTGAGTGCCTGGGTGAATTTGAATAGCTGATGGCCACATCCTCTGCTGGGGGAAGTTCTGTTTAAGGAAGTACCTTGCCAGAGGCATGAATGGTAAGAGCCAAAGGGCTCTTGGCCTGTGGCTCTTAGCCTAGGGGCTCTTCGACTAGGGACTCTGTAAGAAGCCTGTGGGGCTTGGAGGCCTTGTAAGAACCTGAGTAGAGGGCTGCTACTGAGTTTTGGAGAGAGAACTGCTGGCAAGGTAGCCATTTGGTCAGTCTCAAAGTTTTCAGGGTACATCACCACAACAAGTTTATGTCAGACTTTAAGGGAAGTTCCTGAGGCTATAGAAGATAGATTTGCTCCTATGGAGATGGATAATGAAGGACCTATTCCAGTGACATGATCATTTTTCTGCCTTGCCAGGAAATGCATTATACATGCTGCAAGTGCAAGCTTATAAGAATACTTGAGGAGAAGGTGGGAGAACTTGAGGCACAAATCTGTACACTGAGAAACATCCGGGAGAGAGAAGGGTTTTTAGATGTGAAGGAAGAGTGTGCTGTCTGGGCTGGCTACCACAGAGACCACACACTGGAAGCTTGTAAACACAGTCCAGAATCAAGGTCAGTCACAGAGCCAAGAGTCAAAGAGCCTGGAAGTCAAGTCACAGTTGCAGGTTGCAAGGACAAGGAATGGCTGCTACACACACACGAGCAGGTCTGAGTGAGCAAAGTTGCAGCCTTGTTAAACCAGGTGCATGGAATGCTTTCGAACAGGTCCTTTCTTCCCTGGGGTTGAGTCTGCAAAGGCTTACAGTTCTTCCCTCTGCCTCTGCAGGAGCTGAAGTCTCGCACTCCTTCTTCAGTCCTGCATAGTCAGCCTCTGGTGTGCCCTATGTCTGGGGCACTCAGGAGAACTAGCCAGGGAGTCTGGCCTTGGGGTGTCTGCAACCGGGGGTGCTGGGCCAGGCTCAGAATCAGCCTCTCCTTCTGGCTGCACCTCCTGTGCAGCTGCTGAGGACTCTTCCTCCTCAGATATTGAAGGTTCTTCTGGGCTGACTCCAGAGGAGGCTGGGTTGCTCCCTGCCTCTTCCTCATCTGAGGAGTAGTCAGCCTTGGCAGACCTAGTACCCAAGACAAAGAGAGACTCCTGAGAGAACAGCAAGAGCTAGCAAATCCTAAGCAAGAGGAAGGAAGGAATGAGGAACAGGTGGGTGAGTGGAAGAATGTGACCTTGAGGAGTAAGATAATCAGGAAACACAGCCAGTGGAGCTACAAAATTGCTATCAGCCGCTTCTGATGGTGGAAGATCAGAATAGGAATAGCACACTCTGAGATCAAACAGATGTGACTGACAGACAAACACATAGGCAGAGAAGGAACCAAGCTATTCCATAGAGGAAGAGACAAGTAGTGGTGGTTGGTGACTCCCTACTGAGAGGGATGGGAGAAGTTGTGGGCAGACCAGACAAGGAATCTTGAAAGGTTTGTTGTCTTCCTGGAGTGTGTATCTGGAATGTAACTGAGAGAATTCCAAGACTGGTCAAGACCTCTGATCGCTCCTGCTGATCCATGTGGGAACAAACGATATGGCCTGAAGAAACCTTGAATGGATCTCCAAAGACTATGAGGCTTTGGACAAGAAGGTGAAAGATCTGGGAGCTCAGGTGGTGTTCTCCTCCATTTTACCTGTTGAGGGCCATGGAGCTGGAAGGGAGAACAGGATACTGAAGGTGAATGGCTGGTTACATAGATGGTGCCATTGAGAGGGTTTTGGCTTCCTGGACCATGGTATGTACCTGCCACATGAAGGACTGTTGGCAATTGATGGGATGCACCTTACAAAGAATGGGAGGAATATCTTTGCTGGAAGACTTGCAAACCTGATCAGGAGGGCTTTAAACTGAAGCCATTGGGGGTGGGAAGAAAAAGCCTGATGTTTTGTGGAATCCCCAACACTAAGTTCAGGAAAGGGAGTGAGCAGAGAATAAATTAACAGGAGAGAGGTGAGTTCAGTAATTTTCAGGTAAATTCAAAGGGACCTATAGTAGAAAAGGAAGTCTGTCATCTGAGATGTCTTTATACTAATGCACATATTATGGGAAATAAACAGGATGAACTTGAATGTCAAATATTGGAAAGTAAGTATGATCTGATAGGTATCACTGAGACTTGGTGGGATGAGTCTCATATATGGAGCACAGCGACTGAAGGATATACCTTGTTCAAATGGAACAGAATAAACAAAAAAGGAGGCAGGGTGGCACTATATGTCAAGAATGAATACACTTGCACTGAAATTCTGGATTTCGAGAGTTGCCCTGTTGAAAATGTGTAGGTAAGGACAGAGTGAGGGGAAAAAGTAGGGGATATTGTTTAGGGGTATACTACAGACCTACGAACCAACCGGAGGAACTGGATAATGCATTTGTACAACAGCTTGCTAAACTTTCACAGAGACAGGATGTTGTGATTATGGGAGATTTCAACTATCCAGATATTTGCTGGAAATCTAACTTTGCTAGACATGGGGAATCCCACAGATTCTTGAATAGTCTTGCGGACAACTTCATCTCTCAGAAGGTGGAGGTGGGAACCAGAGGATCTGCTATCCTGGATTTAATCCTGACTAACACGGAAGAACTGGTTGATGAAGTGACATTGTGGGATCCTTGGCAAATAGTGACCATGTCAGCTTGGAATTTGACATAGAGAAGGATGTGAAACCAGGACATAGTAGGACTCGCATCCTGGACTTCAGGAAAGCTGATTTCAAAAAACTCAGAGAAATATCAGGTAGGATCCCATGGCTGGAACTGTTGAGGGGGAAATCTGTACAAGAAGGATGGGTGATGCTGAAAAATGAAGTGCAGGGCATATGAAGGAAAGAGGAACTGCCAGGCCAGAGTAAGTAAGGAAATGGTTAGAGAGCATCTAGTTGCCTTAAATACTTTCAGATCTCCAGAACTGGATGGCTTGCACCCCAGGGTGCTAAAATAAATTACAAATGTTCTTTCAGAGCCTCTGGCTCTAATCTTTGAGATGTCATGGAGTACTGGTGTTGTGCCAAAAAACTGGAGAAGAGCGAATGTTGTCCCTATCCTCAAGAAGGGAAAAAGACGGACCCAGGAAATTACAGGCATGTCGGTTTGATAGCAATACCTGGAAAAACTCTAGAGCAGATTATTAAACACTCTGTCTGTGAGCACCTTGAACGGAATGAGTTAATTGGTAGTAGCCAGCATGGGTTTATCAAGAATAAGTCATGCCAGACAAACCTTATCTCCTTTTTTGACAGAGTTACTAAAATGGTTGACTCTGGCAATGCTGTCAATATAGTGTATCTAGATTTCAGTAAAGCATTTGACAAAGTTTCTCATGATATCCTTGAGGATAAGCTGGTTAAGTGTGGGCTGGATGGTGCAACCGTTGGATGGATTCATGGTTGGTTGAAAAATCGTACCCAACAAGTGCTTGTAAATGGCTCTGCATTTACATGGAAGGAAGCCTCGAGTGGAGTGCCACAGGGCTCATTCCTGGGCCCAGTGTTGTTCAATGTTTGTTTGTTTTTTTAAAGCGCTCCCAAAAGAGGCATTTTTATTATTTTTCCACCAATGATATGACTACCACATTACACAACATAATAGACAACACACCGAATACATAACAATACACACTACACAACAAAAGACAACCACAACATTAAACATTCACGTGGGGGTACAATTCTCATCACATCGCTTCCGATTTTACCCCTCCCACCTTACCGATCTAAGTATTATACCATTGCTTCTGTATCCACTAATTCTAACTTTCTAACTTATTCAATTCTAGTTTAACATAAAGTTAATAATATCCATTCCTCCTTATTTCTCTCCCTCCTTCTCTCTCCGATCGTACCAATCATAAAAGCGTTGCCAAGTGTTTGTAAAGGCTGATTCATCGTATCCTTTCAACATCAAAGTCAGTTTGTCCATTTCTGCTGCTTCCATTATCTTCTCAATCAACTCCTGTTCAGTTGGTACCACCATAGTTCGCCAGTACTTTGCATATAAAATTCTAGCCGCTGTTGCTATATATGTTATCAAATATCTCTCTTCTCTCCGCACCTCTTTTGGAAATATTCCCAGCAATAATACCTCTGGCTTAAACAAAATAGTACTTTTTATAGTATTCTGCATCAATCTATGCACCCATATTCAGTATTTTTTTACCCTCTCACAAGTCCACCACATATGATCAAACGAACCCACTTTGACATTACATTTCCAACACTTATTAGAACATTTTTCATCAAATTTTGATAACCTATCCGGGGTAATATACCATCTATAAAACATTTTATACATGTTTTCTCTATATGCATCCGCCCTGGTTATTTTCACATTTATTTTCCATATTTGATCCCATTGTTCCAGCTCTATGTTATAGCCAAAATTTGTTGCCCATTGAACCATATTGTTTTTCACTGTTTCATCTATCATATAATCAGCCAACAACAATGTGTAAATTTTTTTAATAAACTTCTCTTCCGGCTCGTACAATATTTTCTCCATATCTGATAATGACTTCTCAAATCCTTTCTGTTTATCTTTTTTATATCTTGACTGAATCTGAACTCTGTGTCACCAACCAATATCCTCACCCAATTCAAGCTCCCCCTTCGCATTTATAATATCCAGCTATCTTTGCGGTGGGTCTTCAGAATATAACCTAGGTAAAGTCACTGCTTCTACCGGAGCTACCAACCTAGAGATTTTAACAAACCACCTCCTCCAGATGGTCTCCCATACTCTTGCAAGTGCATCCCGTATCCAGTGTTGTCTAAAGTATTTACGTGCTGCCACCTTCTCATCCCACAAGAACGTATGCCAGCCTTCTAAGAGATCATGGCCTTCCAGCTTTAAAAGCCTTCTATCTTCCAGCGTCACCCATTCCTTAAGCCATGCCAACACTCCCGTTCTATAATATAATATCCAATTTGGTAAAGCCAGGCCTCCTCTTTCTTTTGAATCTTGTAACGCTTTAAGTCTAATTCGTGCTCTTTTCCCTTGCCACATAAACTTGGACGTGGTTTGCTCCAACTCTTTCAGTATTGCCAGGTTTTTCAGGACAGGAGTCATTTGGAACAGAAAGATCCATCTTGGTAGAATATTCATCTTTATCAACACAATTCTTCCAATTAAGGACAGCTTCAAATTCTTCCATTTTTCTAAATCTTGTTTCGTTGCTCTTAACAATTCTCTATAATTATCTTCTTGCAATGAATTGCACCTGTTCTTTAATTGGATTCCTAAATATTTCACCTTCACACAGAGTTTATATTCCGACTCTTCTTGCAAACGCTCTCTTTGCTCCAAAGTCATATTTTTAGTTAGAATTTTTGTTTTAACCATATTAACCTTCAAGCTTGCCACTTGCCCGTACACTTTCAAGAGCTTATTTAACTCCATGATTGAAGACCTCGGTTCCTCCAATATGAATGCCAAGTCATCTGCGTAGGCTAATAGCTTATAGTGTTCTCCATGAACCTTTAATCTCTTCACTTCTGGGTTCTGTCTTATCTCTTCTGTTAACACTTCCAGAGCAAAAATATATAGTAATGGTGAGAGGGGACAGCCTTGCCTTGTACCCTTCTGTATCTGGAATTGTTCAGTCCGTTCCCCATTTACCATAACTGCTGCTCTCTGTTTTGAGTAAATTGCTTGAATTGTTTGGGTAAATCATTCTCCCGCTCTGGCCCTCTTAAGTGTCTCTATTATAAACATCCAATCCAAGTTGTCAAAGGCCTTCTCTGCATCTACAAAAATCACCACCATTTCTTTTTCTGGATGAGCTTCATAGTACTCCAACACATTCAATAATCGCCTCATGTTGTGCTTTATCTGTCTTTTCGGGAGAAATCCTGACTGGTCTTTATGGATTGTTTTTGCTAAAACATGCTTCAACCTGTCAGCCATAATAGAGGCAAATATTTTATAATTCACATTTAATAAGAAGATCAGTCTATAGTTCCTAACATCGTTTCCTTCTGTATCTTGTTTATGTATCAAAGAGATTAGGGCTTCCCTCCACGTATCAGGCACTTCCTCTCCTTCCCACGCTTTCTTATAAACTTCATGTAATTGTGGGAGCAATATTTCTTTAAAAGTTATATAGAATTCCACTGGTAGACCATCCGTCCCTAGTACCTTGCCTTTATTCTGTCTTTTCAATGCCTCCACCATCTCCATCATGGTAATTGGTTGATTTAAAATCTTCTGGTCTTCCTCCGAGAACTTCTGCAACACGCGGTCTTGCAAATACTGGGATATTTCTTCTCTAGTTATATTCCCTCTTCCATAGAGTTTCTTATAAAAGTCTTCCACAATCCTTTTCAGGTCTTGAGCTCCATTTTGTTCTACCCCATTTCTATCTCTCAACGATTTTATCAATGTTCTTTCAGATTGCTTTCTTACTTGGTAAGCCAGCCATCTAGTTGGTTTGTTGGCATTCTCAAAGTAATTTTGTTTAGCATAATTTACTTTTTTTGCCATTTCTGCTGTCAATAAGCAGTTCATTCTGTGCATAAGAAGCTTAATTTTAGCTTTCCTGCCGGGGTCTCCTCCCATCTCCATTTCTTGCTTCTCCTGTTCCAATATTTCTTTTTTCAGATTGAAGTATTCCTCATTTCTTTTTCTGTTCTTCTTTGCCGCTTCCTTCATTAAAAGTCCTCTCGTGAAAGCCTTAAACATATCCCACACCATTCGTCTCAGGGGTGATGTTTTCCTTAAAGAAGAAAGTACATTCCATTTGCAAGCTTTTCACCACCTTGCTATCCTTGAGTAATAAGGAGTTCAATGTCTGTCTGTCCCTATGGTTTATTCCCTGTAGCTCCACCGTTATCAGATTCTGATCAGCAAATGTGCCTGCATCTATTTCAGCCTCCTGTAAATCCCTTACCATTGAAGATGACATCCAACACATATCCAGTCTAGACCAAGAGTCATGTCTCGCTGAATAGAATGTGTATTGTTGCGTTTTAGGGTTTCTTATTCTCCAAGCATCCACTAACTGCCATTCCTCTACGATCTGCAGAAGTGAATTAGTAAATTCATTACCTTTTGGCTTCTTCCTCTGAGTATTCGCTTTCCGATCCATTTTATTATCAAAAACCACATTAAAGTCACCAATCACACAAAGCTCCTGGAGATCCTGTTTAGCTATCAAGATTGACAGCTTTCGATAAAACTTCTCCTGGTTTTGATCTGGGGCATAAATATTCACTATTAAAACTTTTTTGTTTTATCTTTGAATTGTCACCATCAATATTTTCCCATCTTCCAAAGCAAATATAAGTTCTGGCTGCATATATTCCTTAATATAAGTGGCCACTCCACGTTTTTTCTTCTCTTTATCCATTGCCACAAACACCTTGCCTAATCCCTTATAATTCAAATATTTTTCATCCTTTCTCCTAATGTGGGTTTCTTGAATACATGTTATGTCTGCCTTACATTTCTTCAATTGATGAAATATCCTTCTTCTTTTCTGAGGTCCATTTAAGCCATTGACGTTCACCAAAATTATTTTTATCTTCTTTTTATCCATCTAGGTTCTGTGTCTGTCTGTATTCCTTTTCACCTTTTGTTTTTTGCCTTGTCACAATTGGAGATCTCAGTCTAAATTTTCTTGGTCTCTGAAGTTTGGCAGAGGGAGTTGATGCCGTTGCTCCCTGGGGTTGGGATTCCCCTTCCCTTTCCACCTCTCCCTCTTCTCTTTCCTCTTTTTCTTCTTGGTCATCCGACATCTCCACTCCATACGTCTCTAAGAAATCTTTAGCCTTGAAAACAGAGGTGATTCTGAATCTCTTTCCCTCAAAATTAAAGAAGACCTCCTCTGGCAAAATCCACCTGTAGGTGATATTATTGGCTCTCAACAGTGCCATTAAGTCTGAGTACGCCCTTCTCTTCTCCCTCACTCTCCAGGGTATCTCTTTTAAAACTTTAATTTCTTCTTGTCCCATCTTCAATGGTACAGCGTTTACTTCTTTCCGGTTCTTATCTCTAACTGCCCGCTTGTGGAACCGCACCTGGACCTCCCTGGGCACCTTAAATCTTCTTGCATAAGCCGAGTTCATTCTGAAGGCCACATCAATTTCTTTTTCCACTTCGCTGACGTCCTCAATATGTAAATGATTTGCCAGAAGTTCAGACATCTTGAATTCAGATCTTCTTCTTTTCCCTCTGGGATATTCTGGAATCTCAGAACAAATGCCGCTCTCTCCACCTGTAATCTCATCACATCTTGCTCCAATAGTGATTGTTTTTCTTCATTTTCTTCAACCTTCCTTTTCACTTGTCTCGTTTTTGTCTCCACTTCCTCCACCGTATTACTTAGTGTCACAATTTTTGTAGTATTATCGGCAATTTGTTTCTGCAACAGCTGTAGACTCTTGGTGAACTGCTCCGTAATGTCCTTCATCACATTCTGGATCGGGACCGCTGCTTGGGGGATCATATCTCTTACTTCCTGAATAGCTTGTGGGACACTGTTCTGGATTTCTTCCATGCTGGCCTTGAGCAGTTCTACAACGTCATTATTTGTGCTCAGGATAGTGGCTTGCACTATCGCTTGTATTTCTTTCTGGGGTATTTCTTTCTGGGGCTCTTTCTGGCCTGTGCCCCCCAACTTTCCTGTAGCAGAGCTAGCAGCCCCTGGAGAAACCAGAGACTGTTTCCTTGATCCTCCACTGGCCATATTTGTCTATTTTTCACCACTTCCAAATCCCACTCTTAACATGCACAGAGAATATTCACATTTTTTTATTTACTCTTTACCCTTATCCAATGTTTGGGAACAGTGCAGGCCTTCTGGCCCCGTTCCCAGAACTTCTATCTCAGAGAAAATTAAAACAGATACCAGTGTTTAGGCTATCTTATTTGTTGGCAAAGTCCCCAGAAATTATTTTCACTATCCTCCCATCTATTTACCAAAACAAACCTCCTGTTGGCAATTTCCCCAGGAAGACTGCCTTGCCCACCTTCCCCCTCCTTTATTCTCCCCCTATAGCCCACTAAAGCCAAATGAAGCAACTAGCCGACACACTGTCAATCAACAATCAAATTCCTTATTGCCAAACCAAGCTCTTTCATCCAGCGGTCTTTAAACAGAGTCCATCCTTCTCTCACACCTCATTTACCAATAACAATTGCAGCAAAAATTGAGGACGTAGCAAACACTCTCTCTTCCCTCACTCTCTTACTCTTCCACGCTGGCCCTCAAGGGTTAAAAATTAGCGTGCAATGAAACAGGGCTCTTCTTCTCTATTTCTCCGATTCTTCTACCCTACCCCTATTAGGGTTAAAATTTGAGGATGCTGCAAAGGGGTCTCCAGCCAGCCGTCTTCACCTTAGAGCTTCTTATTTTCACTCAGCCTATCTCTCACCAGACGGATTCCCCTCCAGCTCTCACTGCACATAAACTGCTTCGCATCCCAATTTTCAGTTTTTAAAAGAGGCTTAAAGGAAGACCCAAGTTCCTTCTCAAAATCCACTGAGAGCCAGGTTAAACCGTTCTACAGCTCAATCGCTTCCCTCTTCAGCTCCATGGCTTTCTGATGGAGTTCTCTTTCCCTCTCGCCCTTCCACTCCAACCTCGCCATGCCATGCTCCCTTTCAGTTTCTAGCCATTTGTGTTTTTATAAATTACCTGGAGGAAGACAGAGGGGATGCTTATCAGATTTGCAGGTGACATGAAGCTGGGTGGGATTGCTAATTCTGAAGAAGACAGAGTCAGGATTCAAAATGATCTAGCTGGCTGGAACAGTGGGCTGAGGCAAATAAAATGAATTTCAATAGAGATAAATGCAAAATCCTACACTTAGGTACAAAAAAATCAAAGGCCCAGATATATAATGGGAGGGACTTAGCTTGACAGCAGCACATGTGAAAGGGATCTGGGTGTTCTAGTTGATCACAAGCTAAACATGAGCCTGCAGTGCAATGTGGCTGTGAAGAAAACTAATGCAATCTTAGGATGCATTAACAGAAGCATTGTGTCCAGATCACGAGAGGTGGTAGTTTTGCTCTATTCTGCTATGGTCAGGCCTCACCTGGAGTACTGTGTCCAGTTTTGGGCACCACATTTTAGGAAGGATGTTGACAAGTTTGAGCGTGTCCAGAAGAGGGCAACCAGGATGGTGAGAGGGTTGGAATCCAAGTCTTACGAGGAAAGGCTGAAAGAGCTGGGTATGTTTAGCCTGGGAAAGAGAAGACTTAGAGGGGACATGACTGCAAATATATGAAGGGCTGTCATGTAGAAGATGGAGCAGAACTATTCTCTTTTGCTCTGGATTGCAAGACTAGATCTAATGGGTGGAAATTACAAAGGAGTCATTACTGGCTAAATATCAGGAGACACTTTCTAACTGTAAGAGTGGTTGAGCAGTGGAACAGACTGCCTCAGGAGGTGGTGGATGTTCCTTCGCTGGACGTTTTCAAGCGGAGGCTGGATGACCATCTTTCAGGTATGTTGTAGGGCTATCTTTTGGCTATGTTCCTGCAGAGTGCAGGGGGTTGGACTAGATGACATGCAAGGTCCCTTCCAACTCTAACATTCTGTGATTCTATGCTGATGCCACCTGCTCAGCAAACCTTATTCTGGGTTTAGATGGCATGTATTAGAGAAACACTGGGATATTTTAAGAAAAGATTCTACACAGTCTCAGACATGAGAAAGTTATTGAAATGTCATCCTCAGATGGGAAAATCAACATCCTGAGTTTCTGTTATAATTTGCTATATACAGTTTGTGGGTGTTATTCCAAATATGTCATTTCTAAGCTATCTAATGTATTTATTTTCTGTCATATTTATATTGATGTAATCTTAAGAACATAAGAGAACATAAGAACATAAGAACATAAGAACATAAGAACATAAGAGAAGCCAATGTTGAATCAGGCCAATGGCCCATCTAGTCCAACACTCTGTCACACAGCGGCCAAAATATACCAGGTGCCATCCGGAGGTCCAGCAGTGGGGCCAGGGCACCAGAAGCCCTCCCACTGCTGCCCCTCCAGCACCAAGAATAGAGTGCATCACCTGCCCCAGACTGAGAGTTCTCATTCTATACCCTGTGGCTAATAGCCACTGGTGGACTTCTGCTCCATATGTTTATCTAATTTCCTCTTGAAACTGTCCATGCTTGCAGCTGCCACGACCTCCTGTGGCAGTGAATTCCATATGTTAATCACTCTTTGGGTGAAGAAGTATTTCCTTTTATCTGTTCTAACCCGACTGCTCAGCAATTTCATAGAGTGCCCACGAGTTCTTGTATTGTGAGAAAGGGAGAAAAGTACTTCTTTCTCAACCTGCTCAATCCCATTCATAATCTTATAAACCTCGATCATGTCACCCCTCAGCCGTCGTTTCTCCAAGCTAAAGAGCCCCAAGCATTTTAACCTTTCTTCATAGGGAAGGTGTTCCAACCCTTTTATCATTCTAGTTGCCCTTCTCTGCACTTTTTCCAATGCTATAATATTCTTTTTGAGATGTGGTGACCAGAACTGTACACAGTATTCCAAATGAGGTCGCACCAATGATTTATACAGGGGCATGATGATACTGGCTGATTTGTTATCAATTCCCTTCCTAATAATCCCCAGCATAGCGTTGGCCTTCTTTATTGCAGCTACACATTGTGTAGACATTTTCAGCGAGTTATCCACTACGACTCCAAGATCTCTCTCTTGGTCAGTCTCTGCCAGATCAGACCCCATCAACGTGTATTTATATTTAGGATTTTTGGCTCCAATGTGCATCACTTTGCACTTGGCCACATTGAACCCCATTTGCCACGTTGACGCCCACTCACCCATCCTCAACAGATCCCTTTGGAGTGCCTCACAATCCTCCCTGGTTTTCACCACCCTGAACAACTTCGTGTCATCTGCAAATTTAGCCACATCACTGCTTACTCCCAATTCCAAATCGTTAATAAACAAGTTAAAAAGCATCGGACCGAGTACTGATCCCTGTGGTACCCCACTGCTTACCACCCTCCACTGAGAGAGTTTCCCATTTATACTCACTCTCTGTTTCCTATTTATAAGCCAGTTTTTGATCCACAAGAGGACTTGTCCTTTTATCCCATGACTATTGAGCTTACTTAGTAGCCTTTGATGAGGAACTGTATCAAAAGCTTTCCGGAAGTCAAGGTAAATAATATCTATTGGGTCCCCCTTGTCCACATGTTTGTTCACTCCCTCAAAAAACACTAACAGGTTAGTGAGACAAGATCTTCCCTTACAGAACCCATGCTGAGTCTGCCTCAATAGTTTTTGTTCATCAATGTGCCTACTAATTCTTTCCTTAATAACAGTTTCCACCAACTTACCCGGTATCGATGTCAGACTGACTGGCCTGTAATTTCCTGGATCTCCCCTGGAGCCCTTTTTAAAGATGGGAGTGACATTAGCTACCTTCCAGTCATCAGGAATGGAGGCAGATTTTAAAGAAAGATTACATATTTTTGTCAGGAGATCCACAAGTTCACATTTGAGTTCTTTCAGAACTCTCGGATGAATGCCATCCGGGCCTGGTGATTTATTAGTTTTTAAATTGTCCATCAGTCGGAGGACTTCCTCTCTTGTCACCGCAATCTGATTCAGGTCTTTCAAACCCCCTCCCGAAATCAGTGCTTCTGGAGTGGGCAAACACTTCTCCTCTTCCACAGTGAAGACAGAGGCAAAAAATGCATTCAGCTTCTCAGCCATTTCCCTATCATCCTTCACTACTCCTTTTACCCCTTGGTCATCCAAGGGCCCCACTGCCTCCCTGGCTGGCTTCCTACTTCTAATGTATTTGAAGAAAGTTTTATTGTTGGTCTTTATGTTTTTTGCGATATGCTCCTCATATTCCCTTTTTGCTTGCCTGATCACAGACTTGCATTTTATTTGCCATAGTCTGTGTTCCCTTTTATCAACCTCACTAAGACTAGCTTTCCACCGCTTAAAGGAATCCTTCTTACCTTTTACAGCTTCCATTACTTTATTTGTTAACCATGCAGGCTTTTTTCTATACCTATTTGTACCTTTCCTAACCTGCGGTATATATTTTTTCTGAGCTTCTAGGATTGTCTTTTTAAATAGTCTCCAAGCTTCCCCAATGGTTTTGACCTTCTCCACTCTTCCTTTCAATTTCTTCCTCACATGTCCCCTCATACCAGAGAAGTTACCCCTTTTAAAGTTAAAAGTGGTTGCGTCAGTCTTTTTGGGCAACTCCCTATCTGTACAAATGTTAAACTCAATGACATTATGGTCACTGTTTCCAAGTGGTGCAGTCACTTTTACATCTCTCACCAGGTCTTGGGTGTTACTTAGGACCAAATCCAGGATCGCCTCTCCCCTGGTAGGATCTGTGACCATCTGTTCCACAGCACAGTCATTGAGAGTGTCTAAGAACGCAATCTCTTTTTCCCGACTAGAACTCATATTAACCCAATCAATGTGTGGATAGTTAAAGTCGCCTATTACAACACAGTTATTTCGTCTAGCCGCTATCTTTAATTCATTCATCATTTTATAATCCTCCTCTATCTTTTGATCTGGTGGGCGATAACAAACTCCCACTGTTAAGCCTCCTTTTGGACCCACTATTTCAACCCATAGCATTTCCAGAAGGGAATCCAATTCTCTTACCCTCTCAATCTTACTGGATGGTATACCCTCTCTGACATACAGAGCCACCCCACCTCCAACCCTTTCCCCCTATCCTTCCGATATAATTTATAACCAGGAATCACCGTATCCCACTGATTTTCCTCATCCCACCAAGTTTCTGAAATACCCACAATGTCTATTTCCCCCCCAACACCAAGCATTCCAACTCCCCGATTTTACCTCGGAGACTTCTAGCATTTGTGTATAAACACTTATAGTTTCCCACGTTTGTTAAGCCCACAGCCTTCCTCTTGCTGCCTCGAGACCTTGCCAGGCAGTTCCTATCATTAGCCACAGTCTCAGTGGACAATTGTAATCCATTTCCTTGTACAAAAGTAATAGCTACCCCTTCATCTCTTTGAGATGAGCCATCCCGAACCAGAGACTTTTCATCTCCTGTCGGCTTTCCCCCATTATTCAGTTTAAAAACTGCTCTGCCACCTTTTTGATTTTGAGCGCCAGCAGCCTGGTTCCTTCTCGGGACAAGTGGAGACCGTCCCTTTTGTACAGCTCCCTCTTGTCCCAAAAAGCATCCCAGTGCCTAACAAACTTGAACCCTTCCCCCTACACCACCGTCTCATCCACGCATTGAGACTCCTGATCTGTGCCTGTCTCTCCGGCCCTGCGCGTGGAACAGGTAGCACTTCCGAGAAGGCTACCTTGGAGGTCCTGGCCTTGAGTTTCCTGCCCAGCAGCCTAAATTTCTCCTCCAGGACCTCACGACTGCATTTCCCCACATCGTTGGTGCCGACGTGCACCACGACCACTGGCTCCTCCCCAGTACTATCTACCAGCCTATCTAAAACACGCGTAATGTCCGCTACCTTCGCACCAGGCAGGCAAGTCACCATACGGTCAGTACGCGGGTTCGCCACCCAGCTGTCTACCTGCCTAAGGATCGAATCACCAACTACCAAGAGCCCCCTCCCACCCTTCCCAGGGACGGTTCCTTGGTACGAAAGGATACCCGTTCACCAGCTGAAGAAGAGGTCCCTTCTGAGGGCACATTCCCCTTATCCTCAGCATGGTGCCCCTTTTCCCCTTGACCCTCATGCTCCCTGGCAGCAGCCGGGCTGCCAGATCCAGAGTGGGACATATCTAACAAGTCCCCGAGAGTCTTCCCCGTGCACCTAACTGACTGTCCCTGCTTCTCCAGGTCAGCCACCTTGGCCTCAAGGGAGCAAACTCGCTCCCTGAGAACCAGGAGCTCCTTGCACCGAGCACACACCCAAGACTTCTGACCAGTGGGCAGATAGTCATACATGTGACACTCCATGCAAAACACTGGATAGCCCCCAACCCCCTGCTGGCATTCTGGCTTCATAATTGTTTTTAAACAAATACTTTTCTATAACCCCCTTTTAAAACCCTTTGTATTTATATGGCTCCTGTTGTAGGAGTCTACTTACCTTACCTTACCAAGGAGCCAAGGTCCTGGCTTCCTGGCTCTTCCTGGGCTTCTTACAGAGCCCCTAGGCCAAGAGCCACAGGCAAAGAGCCTCGCCCTTTTGCTCTCGCAAACTTCCTGCCTTAAATGGAATTGTCTCCCAGGAGAGGGTGTGGCCAGCAGCTACTCAAAATCACCCAAGGCACTTAATGACGGTCAAACAAAGCCCCTTTCACACTCCAACTCCAGCAGCCAGGAGTCTGCTATTCAATCTCACCCAAGCACTTAATTACAGGCAAACAATGACCCTTTCACACCCTAACTCCAGCAGTCAGGAGTCTGTTACAACTCACCCACACACTCCCAAATACAGTCCCTGTAAAATAAAAATCTTATTGGCAAATGAAGAAGGATCATACCAATATTTTTTTTCTCCTGGTTCCAAATATTATCTGCACATTATGTGAAGATCATTTCATAAAATCCTCTGAAACCGCTCAGTACTACTTATTGTATCAAAGGATGTGTATTCTTTGTCTAGGCACAGAAATTGACTAATGCAGTGCCTAAAAAGACAGGTCCTAGATTCTTTGTGAAAAACAGCATATTACTGTAATGAACATCTAGATTCAACATTCTTTACACTATCTTTGTGTTTGCATCTCTGTTTTTGCCATGGCTTCTTTGATATTACAAAGCAAAATGAAAACTGAACTGCACATTTGTCATGTAACAAAGGAGAACCTCAGGTAGATTTTTCCAAATATGAAACTAAGAAAAACAAACAAGTGCGTATAGCAATAAATTCATTACCTCACAGAATTGTCTTGACAATGATAATTCTCCACCTGGCAGAACTGACAAATTGTACACACTGGAGATCTAAACTATTCTTGCTATTTTACTCTGTTGCTTTTCCATTCTGGAAGCATTTTTTGTTTTAAAACAAAAGTACTTCCACAAGGATGCTAAAGACTCTAAAAATAACTTGAAATTTGTACAAAGTTTTACATGGTGGCAAAAGGTACAAATGGAATCTAGATATGATAAATATAAACCATTAGGCTTTTATGATAATCCTTTAGAAATAGATAAGATTCTTTTGTATGTGGAACAAAAATTTATATAAAAATGTATGCTTTGTTGTTAGAATATAGGATGCACGATGAAATAGTGAAAGATGTAATGATTCAATGGGTAAAAAAATTGGGGCATAATACAGATTTAGATCAATGGTCACAGATCTGGAAGAAAAACATAAAAATTACTAAAGCCATCTCTTACAAAGAGAATATATATATAAGATGTTCTACGGATGGTATATTGCCCCTGAAAAACTTGCTAAATTTGATCTGAATTGTTAAATCAATGTTGGAAATGTCAAAACAAGGTGGGATTTTTTTTATCATATGTGGTGGTTTTGTGACAAAGCTAAAAAATATTTGGCTTAGATACATGAAATATTGAAATGTTAAAATGTTCTATACACTTTGTACCAGAAATATTCTTGTTAAATATTTTACCTGAAAGCTGTAAAAAAATGATTCATATTTGATTTTATATGTAGTTACCTCTACTAGAATTTTATATGCAAAATATTGGAGAAGAGTGAAAATTTCTACTAAAGAAGAGATAATAAACAAAACGCTGGAAACATCAGAAATGGATAAACTGACTTTATTATTGAAAGACCACCCAGAAAAAACTTTTGAGAATACATAGACAAGGTTTTACACCTGGTTGGAAAATTATAATAGCTTAAAGTTATAGTCAAACAATACATTAGTGAGGATACAGAAAAGAGAGTTAGTTATACTGGCAACAAAAGACTTTTTTTTTTTTTTTTGAGATCAACACTTGACCAATATGGTTTAGTCATTAGGCACAAGTATTATAATTACTTGAAAGATTTTCCCCTCTGTGTGTGTATGTATGTATGTTTGTGTTTTTTAAAAAAATAGTTTTATTATTTTCAGAAATAAAGACTATAAAGACAAAGAAAACACATTACAAAACACAATACACAACAATAAACACAGCCGCCCTGAGCCTGCTTGCGGGGAAGGCGGTGTATAAATTGAATAAATAAATAAATATTGGAGTTTATACTTTAGTCTCTGGTTTAGTTTCACATATTATCCTCAAATCTTACACATATGCACCAAAGTTTGTTGATATATTAACTTGCATGAGTGTATTATACCAATGTTCCAAGATACTTTTCTATCCATATATATATTCTCAACCAGTTATTCTCAAAAGTTTCTTTTTTTATCTTGTAGTTGTAAAGTCAAATTGTCCATTTCTGCTTCTTCTAAAAGTTTATAAATAATTTCTTCTTTTGTTGGGCTTTCTTCCCCCACCCCCCAATAGTTAGCATACAGTATCCTAGCTTTCTAATGACATGTTTGGATACCATTTTGCTAGATTTTCAGGTGCCATCTATAAAACATTTTATATATATTCTCTTTAAATGTAGTAGCTCTTGTAATTTTCATATTTACCTTCCATACCTTAGACCATTGCTCTAACTGTATATTGTGACCTATGTTTTGTGCCCACTTAACCATTGATTTTTTAACTATCTCATCTTGCATTCTCATATCTAATAACAGAGTATAAAAACATTTTATATATTTCCCATCTAAGCACAACAAAATGTTATCTAGTTCAGAAGGTGTATCTCAAAACCCTGTAGATTTATCCTTTACATATCTAGAGTCCAGTTGCGCTCTTTCCCACCAATACAAGTTAATGTCTTTTTTATTTAGGTTATCTTGCTGTAATAGTTTATTCCGGTTATCTAGGAGGTCTTCATACCTCCACAGTAACTCTTGTGTAAATGACGAAGGGTTTGTAAAGGCCTCTAGCAGTGAAACCCACTTTGGAATTTTAGTATAATACCTCTTCTGGATCCCTTCCCATATCTTTAGTAATGATGATCTTATATGTTGTTTGAAGTTTTTATGATTTTCAGTTTTTCAGTACAAAAGCATGCCATCCTAGCATGAAATCATGTCCTTCTAATTTTAATAAGCTTGAATTTTCCAGCATAACCCATTCTTTCAACCATGTCAGGGATGCAGGTTTATAGTATAACTGCCAATTTGGTAGTGCAAAGCCTCCTCTATCCTTTGTGTCTTGCAAGGCTTTCAGTTTAATTCTTGGTTTTTTGCCTTGCCAAATAAATTGTCTCACAGGCTTATCCATTTCTTTAAAAAACTTTTGATTTCTTAAAATTGGTATTATTTGGAATAGGAATATCAATCTCGGTAGTATATTCATTTTCACAGTAGCAATTCTTCCCATAAATGACAACTGTAAATGTTTCCAACTTTCTAAATCTTTTTTTATGGTTGATAGCAGTTTCGTATAGTTGTCTGTTAACAAAGAGCTGCATCTGTTAGTTAGAGTTATTCCTAAATATTTTATTTTCTTCTGCAATTCCATCCTGGAGTGTTCTTGTAGACTCTGTATCTGTTTTGTGGTACAATTTTTGTTAATATTTTTGTTTTCCTGAAATTAATTTTCAAACCCGCAACTTGTCCATATTCTCTTATTAAGTCCAGAGTTGAGTAATAGATTATTGTGGATCTTTCAAGATAAATACTAAGTCATCTGCAAATGCTTGTAGTTTATACTCTTCATATTTAATTTTAAGTCCTTTAATTGCCATGCTACTTCTTCTCAAGCGTCAGTGTATGTAAGACATAAGCTAAGGCTTTTGATCATGCACATCTATTTGAGCAAACCAGTTTAAACCAGCACTTTAAGCAAGGTGTCAGAGTGACACAGCACTGAATGCTGATTGGTTGCAATATTGTATATAAGTGTGCTTTGTATAGTATGTAAAAGCCCCTCTTGATATTCGGATGTTTGGCAAAGCACTTTGCTTGTGGACTGTGTATACCAGCATCAACTAAAAGACTTTTGTAAATAAATCCTTGTAAATACTCTCTACACTTAACTGTGTGGACAGTGGACTTCTTTGGAGTGAGCTCTGTTCTGCTGCACACTTCCAGGTGCTTAACATTCCATCCTGATATCAAGAGCAAAAATAAATAGAAGAGAAGATAGTGGACATCCTTGTCTAGTTCCTTTTTCAATTTCAATGTTTTGTGAAAAGTCTCCATTTATCATGATTTTTGCTGATTGTTTCATATATATTGCTTTAACCATTATATAAAAATATTCACCACATTGCCAGGCCAATAATTGTCCTAGCATGACTTCTGGTTTTGGTGTCTTTCTGGAGGATTCACTCCATCACAGCTCTGATCAAAGCAACCTATGATCATGCTGGATGGGAGGGGTCCTGGATAATTCTGGGTCCCCCCAGAGCCCTCAGAGGGGGCTTATAGCCTGGAGCATGAGGGGTGCCTCTCCTGAGGTGATAGCCAAAGAATTGAGGCTCTCCTTTGCTCCAACAGGTCCTCCTGGCACGAGACCAGCCATCGTTCATGAAGAAGCACACCTGAGTGAGCCAGCAAGTGATCTGGCAATGGGAGACTTTCACCACTCCTGGGTGCAAGCTGTGGATTAAAAAACGTGAGTGATTACCCAGTAAATGAAACAAGCACCTAGATGTAAATCCAGAAAGCTGCAGTGAAGCCCCAAACAAAGAGAATGGGGGGCAATCCTACCCTGGAAAACTAGCTAAAAAAGAAGGCAATCACTGGGCAAAATGACAGCTTTGAGGGGAGAACATTAATTCAACTGACCATTGTGCAGGCAGATAGAAAATGTGCAACTAAAAAGACTTCCAGAAACTTTAAAAAAACCTTTTAACTTTAATGTAAACAATGTCACATCGGGGTGAAAAAATGGCATCCAGAGTGAAACCTTCTTCAGGAACTGCCAGCTCATCAACTCCGGTCACCAGACCGGAAGTAACCACAGACATCTCTAAGATGATTTCTGCAGCATTGTGCTCTCTGCTGGATCAGATGACTAACCTCAACAGTAACTTTGAAGCCCTACAAAAGGAAATGAAAGAAACCACTACAAGAACAGAGAAGACAACTAAGAAGCTGAAAAAAGTTGATGAGAAGGCAAAAATATTGAACCAAAGAATGGAGGTAGTGGAAAAAGAGAGGACCTCCAAGAAGCAACAGCCGTTACAACTCCAGATGGAAAGATCATCATAGGTATTGAGATTTCAAGGTATTCCTGAACAAAGAGGAGAGAACCTGAAAGAGCTCTTAAGCAAAACCCTAGTTTCAGTGGCAGATTGTAAAGCAGAACTTCTACAAAATGACATGGACCTATCCAGAATTTATTAAGAAAAACAATCTACCTGGTGAAGTATTTGTGAAATTCTCTAAAAGGTCAACAAGGGATATGATATTGAAAGCGACTAATGGGATAACTTTAAAAATCCAAGGAGAAGAAGTGAAAGTTTTAAAGGATGTTCCATTTGAGGTGAGAAAGAGGAGGAAACAATACAAGAATTTGACATCATTTCTACAGAAAAATTCCACTCCATACAGATGGATAATTCCAGAAGGTTGCTGTAGATTTTCTGGGTTGTGTGGCCATGGTCTTGGCATTGTAGGACCTGACATTTCGCCAGTAGCTGTGACTGGCATCCTCAGAGGTATAACACAGAAAAATGTAGTACTCTCTGTGTCAAGGTATCAAGCCTTCGACAACAAATTCCAGAATCTTAAACTTTAAAGAGAAAAAAGAAAAGATTGATTCTGTTACAAAAGCAAAGACATTTTTGGAACAGCACCAAAGTCTGGCGAAGGAAGAAGAAAAAGCAGGAGACAATAACGCTACAGAAGATAATAGTGAACATGGATCGAAAAGCAGTGATAGCTCTTCGAGAAGCTCTGCAGAAGAAGTTTTTTACTCTGAATCTGAATTAGGAGCAGCAGCTCCTAAACTGCTTAAGGTTAAGCTGACCTTTGATAAGAACAAACATAAAAGGAAGAAAGCTACCAAGTAATTAAACTCTGAAAGTCTTTCTTATTTTTAGTTACCAAGATACACATATATTATAGCTATGACTGGCTATGACTGGCTCCTAAACCACTTAAGGTTAAGCTGACCTTTGATAAGAACAAATGTAAAGGGAAGAAAGCTGCCAAGTAATTAGACCCTGAAAGTCTTTCTTATTTTTAGTTACCAAGATGCACAGATATTATAGCTATTCTTGCTTGTATTTGTTTTGTTTTTTATAGCCCCCCATAGGGAATTTTTTATTGCTTTTTCTATATACTACAAAGAATAAAAGGTAGCACAACTACATACTACAGGGGAAAGTAAAGAAAACCACTAAAAACCCAAGAGATGGTGGTCATACATAATGCTTGTAAAATTAACTCATAATTAATTACTATTAAAAGTTGCTACGTCAAGTGAGTATTCAATTGTTACTGTTTACGCTAAAATCACCAACAGATATAACTATATAAAAAGCCCTAAAGAAAACCAGTTTAAATTCATTTTAAGCAAGATCTAGAGAGAATCACAACTCATTTTTTTTGCTTTTTTACTCCTCAGTCTATCTTTTATTTTGGGGGCAGCTGCGCCCGTTCCAAATCTGAGTCTTTATCAGAAGATGCCAGTACTGCTTCTTCTTCACTTCCCTTGTTGGTGTAATTTCCTTCTTTTTTTTTTTTTTGGTAAATACAATTTATTATTGGATATATCACATGTTCATACATTTTCAACCAACCTACATATCCATTTTTCTAATTTCCCTTCTCCCCCCCCAAACAAGGCTTCCCGCACTGCTCCAACCCCATTAATATCTCTCTTATTCTGTTACAGTTATTTCTAAACTTATTTTCTCTAACAAACGGTAACAATTCAGAAATCTAATTCTATTTCATTTTCCACTTAATAACTATCAAAACAAATCAAACCACGTTTAATGTCCCAATTTTTCAACAAGTATTTTTGAAAGTCTTTCCAGTCTTCAAAAAAAGTTTCATCTTCTTCGTTGTTTAATTTTCTTGTTAATTTGTCCATTTCTGCTAAAAACAACGTCTTTTTAATCCATTCCCATGTTTCAGGTACTTTATCTTGTTTCCAACATTGAGCAAAAGTCAGTCTTGCTGCTGTAGTCAAGTACCATAGTAGTGTTCTCTTGGCTACATTTATTTCTTCCATTTTAAGACCTAACAATAACATCTGTGGGTCTTTCTTAAAAGTACAATTCAAAATTTTTTGTATCTCATTGTGGATCTCTGTCCAATACTTTACTGCTTTATCACATGTCCACCACATATGGTAAAAAGACCCCTCATGTTTTTTACATTTCCAACATTTGTTGGACATACTTTCATTTATAATAGCAATTTTTTTAGGCGTCATATACCATCTATACATCATTTTATAGCAATTCTCTTTAACATTTACACACGTTGAAATTTTCATTGATTTTTTCCACAAGTATTCCCAAGATGTCATTAATATCTCATTATTAACATTTACTGCCCATTTTATCATTTGCTCCTTTACAACTTCATCCTCAGTATACCATTTCAATAACACCTTGTACAGTTTAGAGATCATTTTTTTATCTTTCTCAAGCCATACAGTTTCAATTTCAATATTCTTTTCTCTAAAACCATGTTCTCTTTTATCGGTCTTAAATAGATCATAAATCTGTCTATACTTCAACCAATCATATTCAAATTCAACATCAAATCTATCTTTTAACACAAAATTTTTCCCTTCAAATTTTAAAAGATTTTTATAAGGTAGCCAATCTAACCCTTGATTTCTTGAATATGGATTAATCACTTCAGCTGGTACAATCCAAAGTGGTCTTTCTTCTGAGAAGAATTTTCTATATCTCGTCCATGTCTCGAACAGTGATTGTCTTACAAAGTGGTGTTTAAAAAATTTATCCATTTTTACTTTTCCATACCATAAATATGCATGCCATCCGAATTTATTATCATGTCCTTCAAGTGCCAATAACTTCTTATTTTCCAAATTAATCCACTGTTGCAACCATGTTAAACAGACGGCATCATAATACAGTCTTAAATTTGGTAGTTGTAAGCCTCCTCTCTCTCTTGCATCACATAAAATTTTCATTTTAATCCTTGGCTTCCTTCCTGCCCATACAAATTTGGATAATTCTTTCTGCCACGAATCCAGTACTTTCCTTTGTTTTAATATTGGAATAGCCTGAAATAAAAACATCAAACGCGGTAAAATATTCATTTTTACAGTCGCGATTCTTCCCATCAATGATAAATTCAAAGTGTCCCATTTCTTCATATCTTGCTGAATCTTGTACCACACCTTTTCATAATTGTTTTTAAACAAGTCAATATTTTTCATAGTTAATTCAATTCCAAGATATTTAGTCTTTGTAACTACTTCACATTGAATTTTCTCTTGAAGTTCTGTTTGTCTTTGTTTCGTCATATTTTTACACATCACTTTGGTTTTACTTTTATTAACATAAAATCCCGCAATTGAACCAAATTCTTCAATTTTTTCCATCAGTTGTGGTATTTTCTCAATTGGGTCTTGGATCATAAACATTACATCATCTGCAAATGCCCTATATTTATAGGTGAAACCTTTCACTGTAAGTCCTTCAATACTGTTATCTTTTCTTATCGCTGTCAATAATATTTCCAATATCCAAATAAACAACAACGGGGATAACGGGCAGCCTTGACGTGTTCCCTTTTGGACTCGGAAGAAGTCCGTCTTTTCTTTGTTTATATTCAAAGCCGCTTTTTGTTCTGAATATATTGCCACAATCATGTTTAAAAAGGACTGTCCAATATTCATTTTTTCAATAACTTGCAGCATAAACTCCCAATTTAAATTATCGAAAGCTTTTTCCGCATCTAAGAAGAGGAATCCAACTTCTTTTTCAGGATGCTTGTCGGTGTAATTTCCTTCTTTATCCTCTTTGTCTGCTGGAACGGTGTGTTGATAGAGAAATTCACGTGCCTTTGTAACAGAGTCAATATGTTCTTTCTTGTCTTTAAATTTAAAAAATTAGGACTTCTGGAGTAATCCATTTGTAGGAGATGTTGTTCTTCTGTAAAAATAATGCCAAGTGTCTAAATTTCTTTCTCTTCTTCCTTATTTCAAATGGAATGTCCTTCAAAACTCTTATTTCTTTGTCTTTGATTTTCAGGGTAGTTCCACTTGTTGCTCTCAGTACTTGATCTCTTACATGTCTTCTGGAGAATCTCACCACAACCTCGCCAGGCAGATTGTTTTTCCTTATATAGTCAGAATACGACCTATAGATCACATCTATTTCATTTTGTAGAAGATCCACTTTTAAATCTGTCACCAGCCCCAATGCATCACACATAATGCTCCTCAGGTCTTCTCTTTTTGCCTCAGGAATACCCTGAAATCTTAAGGCATAGCTTGCCTTTTCCATTTGTAGCTGTAAGAGTTGGGCCTCATTAACTGCTCTCTTTTTTCCATCTCCTGCATTTGTTTCTTAAGCTTCTGTGTATCAGCACCTACTACTTCGAGTTCTTGCTCCATTTTATCAGTCTTTTTAGTAGTTTCAGTTAACTGGCTTTGCTGAGCATCGAATTTCATGTGCAATGATGTAATTTGCTCCAGCAGAAGGTGCAAAGCCTCAGTCAGCATATTTTGGAAGTCTCTAGTAGTGTCCTGTCTGGGTAAAGAACTTGCTGGGCTGGCATTTCTGGAAGGAAACTTCAGTTTTGGTTGCCTTTTTTTCTCCTCCCTCTTCGGAGGTGCCATTTTTTGAGGAATTGTTTACTTTTTGTTGAAAGTTGTAAAAGTTCCAAGACCCTTTATCAATGCCTGGTAAGTTCTTAAAAGCTCTTTAATATACTTTACATCCACTTGTCTTCCGCCCCCCGCTGCAAATTACCTATCAGTTCAGCTTTTCTTTCCTGATGAGAGGGAGTTCCCCCCCCTAGAGTTGCTGGGGGGAGCTTTTTGTGCCATTTCTGGTGTCTTTGTTTAACATTCACTCATGTTTGCATGTAGGCTCACCTACATTTCGTTTTCATCACCTGGCCACCAAGCACTTGTCCCAGTGTGCGTCCCTGCATCCATTGCTGGAAATCAGCGGAAGGACCATCGGGGCAGGGAGAAGCCCCCCCTTTGCTGGTTGGTTGCCAGAGGAAGGGCTCTCCAAGCACCCCCTGGCTAGAAGCCTGGCTAGAAGCCCAAGAATGGCACCCCCTCCCATTCACCGATTCACAGCACGACCCTCCCAGAGGGAGGTAACACAGTATATAATGTACTCTGCTTTTTAAATAGGCTTGTTTTCTTTTTTATCACAATTCTAAGAACATGTTACATGTAAAATCAGGTTTCTTAACAAGACAACTAAAGATTTGGTAGTTCACAGACCCATAGTAGGTCTTCTTTAGAAAAAAAAAGTCTTACACTTAATAAGTCTTGATTCTGAGATCTAAGATATATACTCTGTCCTAATATCCACTAAGGCAGAGGAGGTTTTAAAATAGTTGTATTCCAAGTGAAATATTATATAAGTCCACAGAAGGCAAAAGGGTAAATCTCAACGTGAATCTCCAGTATCCATCTAGGTCCAAAAGCAGTATCCTCAAAGTAAGAAGTAAAATATTGTATATCCACAAAAGACTGATATAGATCCATCCAGGGTGAAAAAACCATAGAGAGAAAAAAACAAAAGCAGAGGCCAAGAAGATAAGTTCAAAAGTCCATTCCCATATCAAGGAGTCTAGATTAGTCACTTTAGAAAATAAATAAGAGGTTTACAGGTATCCATCAGATGAAGATGAATCACAGTTTAAAAATAAAAAACAAAGGTATTTGTAATTCCACAACAGTATAATTATAGATCCACAGAAGTATGAAACTGTTAAAAAGGCTTCTTATTTATAAGGACTCCAAAGTACAAAAGGCTGCTTTGCTTAAAGTTTAATATAATAAAAAAGAGAAAGAATAAAAACAATCAAATGCTTTAAAAGTCTCAAACTAGTTCAGGTAAATATCCATTAAGTATCCATTAAAGTCTTTAAAACCGAAAGCACACAGCCTGGGTTTCTTGTCTAAGCCACCAGTTCGGGGGGGGGATCCTTCCACCCTTCCCTTTCTGTTCCCCCAGGTATTTAAAAATTAAATGGATCACTAAGCCAGAATCAGCAGAGAAGGAAAGATACATCCAAGTACTCAAAAGTCCAGTTACTCATGGTGTAGAAGGGAGAGTTTAGAAGTTTGATTCTCTAGTCGGAGTATAGCTCCAAAGAAGTGGTCGATCGCACCTCGGTGCCTCTGAAGAAGCACTCCCTCTCTGGTCCCTGCTCTGAGGCGAGCTGGGGTCTGCTCGGATACTGCCGTACCCAAGAGCCCCTGGCTCAAGCCTCCTGCGAGAGCCTCCCTCCAGGAAGGCTCTGTTTGGGAGTCCAGAGCCCCAGATCTCCTGCCAGGACCAGGAGGTTCAGAGATTCCTCGGGAGAACTCCCAGGAGCCTTCTGAAGATGGTGAGTCACAAACCAGAAGCCTGTATGTTTGTGTATTGAATGTGTGTTTGAAAATTTAATAAAATACTGTTTTAAAAAAAGGAAGCTAAAGAGTATATTTGCAAAAGGTGAATGTTTAGGGAGTGAGAGCAGTTTGAAATAAGAGTATGACTGCAATCTTCAAGACTTTTGGCCCATTCTGCATTTAGCATTCACTTCACTGTTTTACCAAACCCACGTTGAAACAGAAATTTCCCTCTACATTGCATGCCACTTTCACTTTTTTAGATTATTGGATTTTATGGTAGCCTCCACACTGCATGCCGGTTTCACTCCCTTTGATCTCTCGGTTTTATGGTACTATCTGCATAGATCTATGGCCATTTTATGGCCATTCAAGGGTGACTCTGCAGTTAGTACAGCATTGGCCCAGGGTATTTGAATGTGGTTTTGAGCAGCATCTTTTTCTGTTCCAGTGTGGGTTTGGTAAAAGAATGGAGCAAATGCCAGATGCAGAATGGGCCTTTGTTTCTCCTTCCAGCTTAGCAACAGCTGTGATCTGATTTGGGGCCTTTTACCATTACTATTAAAAGTATACTGTCTGGGATCCATTTGGAGATTCCCCAATATATTGTCTAGTTGCTTCTAGTTTCCTAGATTCTTCTGCTATTTTTTTGTTGTTTATGGTGTTCACATAATTTAGACCCTCCTTCAAGCATTATTCTTAACCCTGATGGAAGAATGGCAGATATGTATTACAATGCACAGTGAACATATTCCCATGAATATATTCCACACCAAATGATTGAGAAGGGTAATATGAATCAGTAGTTTTTATGAGGTTACCAAGGGATTTATGTTGCTAACAAGGTAGATTATATCTCAGATATTGCTAATAATATATTTCAATGCACTTTATTTTTATCTTTCCTTCTGAACTCAGTTGGAGTTTGAAAATTTTTGGATAAAGCATGTTAATTACTTTGCGTTCACCAATCTTTCCTGTGACATTTGATGCTCAGGCAATTATCACTGCCATTTACCATCCTGTGCTTTCTTTACACTGATAAACAGAAGAAGTATTTGGTTGTGCCATTACAGAAAATCTCTTGCATTGGGTCAGTTTATATATTGACCAATAGTTCCAAGGATAACAGGATGAACAATCATGAGACCACCTGGGCCATTTCATGTGAAGCAATGTATTAATGTCTGAACAGCCAAAGAATAAAGCTAACAACTAATAAAAACCCTTAAAAAAAGAAATGTAACAATGAGAATGTCAGCCTTGACAATATAATTGAGAAGAATGGATTTGACTACATGTCTAAACCCTTTGGTTATATTACACAAAGGAAATGCTGTTGAATTTAATAGGGATATAACTGCAAACTTTGACCTATTCTGCTTAAATCATTAAATTTGCCTATAAAATAGTCTGGTTTTTACATTGCTTACCCTACTATGCATCTGTCTATAAATATAGTCCAACTGTAGTAAACTTTGTCTGCTGCCTTGAGAGAATTAGGAACTATTCAGATCACTGAACCTCTTCAGAGTATTTCACTATTTTTAGAACTGAACTTATGATGAACCACACTCAAGGTTATAAAATATTCTGGTAACTTGAAAAAGCTGCATGCTTGTGCAATTCTTGAGGTCTGAATGAAATCAGAGCTGAAAGTCTGGAAGCACTGCAAAGAGTATTCTCAAAGCATTTGCAGCTTGAAGAGAACTGGAAGTACATTCCAGGACAGCATATTCTTCTGAGCTTCACAGCCCATTTTACAGACACATACAGGCCAAGTCTATGCCTTTGTGTAAATGAGAGGTTATGCTAGCAAAGCAGGCAATTTCATGCTGAGCATTCTGCACTGCTATAAAATGTAAAAGGTCACCCCAAATGTAACCTTGTTAATTGCCTGTCATTTCCCCAGAAAGTACTTTCCTAGGGGTACCTTCTTTGGGGGTCGTAACCCATACCTTGTTTTTTCAATCCTCACCAAACTTAGAAGGCATGTAGAGGAGTATCTGGGAGAGGTTTCCTGTGAGTTTGATGTCTCTAGCTTGTACATGATCTGTTCTATACACTCCTGAAATTGAACCTGTCAAGATGGTAATTTTGACAGGCACAGGTTCAGGAGGTTCAGGAGTGTATAGAACCAATCCTGTGCAAGTGAGAGACATCAAAGTTACAGGGGACCTCCCCTGAATGCTCCTCTACATGCCTTCCAAGTTGTTGCTTGGAAGTTGATTGAGCAGAGACTGTCTGGAAATGTATCTGCTCACGAACCAGCAGAAACCTCCATCAACAGCTGGAAAGTTCATGCCATTTGTCCTGTCACGAATGTGACTTCATGAAGCATGACCCGGCCAAAATTCATCTTGAACTTTAGTTCCTAACTAAGCCTGTTTGTGCCCATCCTTATTAGTGTAATACAGTTGCAACTGTAAACTAAATGTTTTTGGCTGTTCTTTGATTTTTTAAATCACATTTATGCTGCCTCTCTACCCTACTTAAGGCTCCCACGGTGACAAACAATAAAAAATATTAAAATCAGAAGTAATACATGGTATTGAAAAGTGCCATCAAATCACAGCCAACTTATGGTGACTCTGTAGTTTTTTTCAGGGAAAGAAATGAACAGAGATGGTTTGCAATTGCCTACCTCTTCATAGCAACCATAGACTTCCTAACTGTGGATGATTCAGCTTTGCTTCCAGGATCTGATGAGATCAAGCTAGCTTGGGAACCTGAAGCAGGGCTCTTGAAGTTTACCATAGTGGTCAGGGAGATACATATGAGAATAGACAGTCCTTAAGGTATGCTGGTTCTAAGCTTTATAGGGAGTTAAAGGTCAATATCAATGTACGACATTGGGCTCAGAAGTAAATTGTGAGGCAGTGTATGTTGAACAAGACTGCATTGATATGTTTGAATCATATTATTTCATTCCATCAGCACCCAGTAACTTCCTATTGAAGTGAGACACTCTTGCAACGATGCAGGATCATTTTGTGTCCATATGTGCAAATAACATGGAAAGATTGATATGACAAAATGATAGGATGCAACACCTTTATGTAGACTAAGAAACAGGAATCAAAAAAAGAAGATCAAGTCCAAAGCCAAAACAGTAGATTTTTTTGAAACGTGGCATGATTTTATTATATACACAACTCAGAACAATACCTAAAGTATGTTTAAGCCCTTCCTCGGATTATGGGATAAAGTTAAATAAGCCTCTCTCTATACTTTAATCATGTTGTAACTATACATTAATTATGCATATTTATAAGAAAAGAAAAAAGAAGGGGAAAGAATTCCTTCTCTTTGTATCTATGCTGAATGTTGAGTTCTCTACCAATGCCTTAATTTCCTCATTTTTTACTTCACTTTCCCCCCCCTTTTTTCCTTTTATCTGTTGTTATGTGTATACTGTGTGTGGGGGGGTTATATGGGGAGTGGGGTGTGTATTTGATGTTTATGTCTGGGTTTTTTTCTATATACTTAAATAAAAAATTATAGAAGAAGAAGAAGAAGAAGAAGAAGAAGAAGAAGAAGAAGAAGAAGAAGAAGAAGAAGAAGGTCTAATAATAGCAACAGCTTGATCCTGCTCATTGGAGACATTTACTGGTGCTTCAGGATTGCTCTTTGAGAATGTGAATGTTTGTTCAGTATTCCATCAGGCAATATAGGAGATTAGTTTCCTTCCAGAACTAAAAAAAAAATGAAATCATCATGAGTTTTTCTTCAGCAGTCCCTCCCACCTCACCTCACACTGCATGATAAACTGCTTTTGACAGGAGATTCAAAAGCAGTTTGGAATAAGGTCTGATGATGAGGTAGTCAAAAATTCCATTTGGCTCATACAAGTCACTTCTATGAGCCTCAGTGCACTTATAGCATTGCAAAATAAAACTGAGAAGCAAATCTATTGTTTCTTCAAAACATGACAGTTTTATTTCTCTATGATGTCTAATAGTGCTTTATATCAAGGAGGCTAAATTAAAGCAATTTATTATATTATGAGTACATTTGGATAATTGCATGGCCTGAGTGCAGCCAGTTTTATCTGAAGCCAGAGTTTCATGTTAATATTTTGATTGCCCCAGATTTATCTTGAAATGGAAAAGTAAACATCATTATGCCCACTGACACTCAGTAAAATACTTTACTCTGTAATTAGTATGGTCTGATCATTACTGCCACCATTCCTGAATGACCCAGAAGTAGTACAATTTTGAAGTGGGATTACAGTAATGTGTGATTGATGATGGCCGCTTTCACTACATTATGTGCTGTAAGTAAGCATGTAACAGATGGATTTCATCACCATATAACATATGAGTTTCACCATTTGATGAATTTCTTTACCTGCAATGTACTGCAATTTTCCTTACAAAAATAATCTATTATGCTTGTCAGAGCATTCATTAAATTACCCAGTTTATGCATTTCATTATGTAGCAGAACCTTTCCATTTTACAATATACAAGTCTTTTTTATGATTCTAGTGTGAGTGTTTTTCTTTACATAAGGCAAAATGTCTGCCAGACTCTTGGCATTAGCCCTTTCCAGTGCTGTAGTTCAGCCTCAGTTCCATTCATGATAATTTTGCTCCACCTTCAGAAGCAATATATCTTGGGATACCATTTGATGGAGAAAACAACAAGGGAAGTTATGAAAATCTTGTCCTCTTCCCTAGCACATAGGATTTTCATGTTGTTTCTTCTTTCTTGCTGAACAGCCCTTATATCTATTTTCTTCTTTTTGTTGGTCTACAGCTGTCCCACCCTTTTACGTTATTATATATTTTGATGCTGACCCAACCCAAGGACTTGAAGGAAGAGACAAAATCACTTATATTTTACTTCTATAATGGCACACAAGAGGGTTTTGAAATTTCAAAAATAAATGAAATTATTTAACTTGGAGTTGAAAAGGTCAGGTAGATTCAGGGGTAGAATGTATGAGGTGAACAGATCATAACAACTGAGGTAACCTTGTAATCACACTAAATTCAAGGTAATTTGTTGCTGACAAGTAGGTGTTTCTGCTTTTTCACAAGTTATTTGAAACTTTGAGGAAAAAGTTTCTGCTTAAGCATTCATGTATAAGTTCATGAGTTTCAATGACTTTTAAGGCTTTGATGGCAGGAACACACAACCAAGTTCCCAAAATCCTTCTCTATACACCAACCAAGGGATCACTCCTGGCCTAAAAGATATGTCCCTTTTTATGGGGCAGGGATTGTTGCTCTTGACTTGAAGTTCTGTTCCTTTTTTGGCTCAAATGGGGATCTTCTGTGATCCTCCCACTCCTCTTTTAGCTTCCTTCTCAGTTAACAGTCAGAGCTAAACTGTCTCTTCTTCTACAGTTCCCAACTGTAATTTCTTAGCTGACACTCTCCACAGAATTCTGTTTGAAGAGCCTGTCACTCAAAGGTTCTCAGACTCTGTGAGGCATTAACCCTTGACAGTCCATCACAAGGAGCTCATTCCACCAGTATGGAGCCACCACCAAGAAGGCCCTGGCCCTGGTTATAGCCAGCATGGCATTCTTAGGGCTTGGAAGGGCCAACCAATTTTGCATCCCTGAACACAGTGCTCTCTGGGGAACATGTGGGGAAAGGTGATCCCTTAGGTATACTGGACATTGACCATATAGGGCTTTAAAGGAATCCGGTATGCTATTGGCAGCCAGTGCAATTCCTTCAGTACAGGCTGGATGTACTCCCACATAGGGAGACCCATCAACAGTCTGGCCACAGCATTCTGCACTAACTGCACCTTCCAGATTTGAGACAAGGGCAGCCCCATATAGAAAGCATTACATTAGTCCAATCTATCGCGTGGATCACTGTTGCCAAGTTGTTGAGTCTGAGGAAGGGAACCAACAGCCTGATCATCCAAAGATGGTAAAAGGCTGACTTGGCAGTGGCTGCTACCTGGGCCTCTATTTTTAAGGAGGCATCCAGGAGCACTCCCAAATTCCTAACCTCCGGAGTTGGCACCAACTGCACCCCATCAAAGGTTGAGAGTGGGATCCCTACTCCCGGACTGCCCCGATTCAGGCACAGGACCTCTGTCTTCATTGGATTCAATTTCTTTTTCTTTTTGCCCCCAGAAGGGGATTTTTCATTGCATTTTCTATAACTAAACACTACATAGAAAAAGGGAAGGGTCTACAAACCATAGGGTAAAGAAAAGTAACCTCTAAAAACCCAAGAGTGGGTGTCATACAAACAGCTTTAACAAGATTACATGTTCATATAGCTAAATATTCATAGTCAACCACTGAACGTGGTCATCCTCTTTCTATAAACTTCAAATCTAAATATAGTCAACATCTACTATAACTTCATAAAGAGCCTAAGAAAGGGTAATTTATACATTTTTTTTAGAACTTCAGAGTTATGATAACAATTCACTTCTTATCCTTTCTCTTCCTCAATTTATAGCCTATTTTTGTGGCAACAGCCCCCAAATTCGAGTCTGATTCTTTGCCAGAAGATGGCACTGCTCCATCACTGCCACCCTCATTGAAACTGTCTCTTTCTTCTCCTTCTTCCATGTCTGCTGGACAGCTGTGAGGATGCAAGAATTCTCTTGCCTTTTCCAGAGTGTCAATTTTCTCCTTTCCGTTGACGAACTTAAAGACAACTCCTTCAGGCAAAATCCATCTGTAGGCAATTTGTTTCTTTTGTAGAAATGAGATCAAGTCTTTATATTTATGTCTTTTCCTCCTTATTTCAAATGGAATATCTTTTAAAACCTTTATCTCTTTGCCCTTGATTTTCAGGGTAACTCCATTAGCCGCTTTGAGAATTTGATCTCTCACTCTTCTTCTGGAGAATCTCACCACCACTTCTCCTGGCAGATTATTTTTCCTTATAAACTCTGTATACGATCTGAAGACCGTATCAATATAGCTTTGCAAGTTTTCTGCTTTTATATCTGCCATCTGTCCCAAGGCTTCACACCTTATCTGAATGAGGTTCTCTCCTTTTTCCGCAGGGATCCCCTGGAATCTTAGGGCATAGCTTGCCCTTTCCATTTGTAACTGCAGTAGTTGAGACTCATCTATTTGGCGCTTCTTATCCATTGCCTGCATTTGCTTTTGTACCTTTTTAGCAGTGGTGTCAATTTTAAGTTCCTGCTCAGTTTGGTCTATCTTTTTGACATTCTGGTTGATTTGCACTTGCTGTATGTCCAGTTTTTCGTTTATTTCCATCACCTGTTCCAGCAGAGGTGCAATGCTTCATTTAATATCCATTGCAAATCTGGAGTTGTGTCCTGTCTGGGCACAACACTCACCAGACTGGCACTTCCGGTCGGCTTAGCTTTCACTATCTTTTCTCTCTCCTCTTTCTTCATTGGAGGCGCCATTTTTGAGGAATTGTTTACTTTTCAACAAAAGTTCTCACAGTCTCTCAAGCTCACCAATGTGCTTGGTAAGTTCTTAAAAGTCCTTTATTTCAGACTTTCTCGCTTCACAAGCCTGCCCCCCACTCAAATAGTAAAGTGCGCTTATGTTTATCTTCTCAGAGGAGAGTTCCCTCCCCCCCTCGCTTCTCGTGGGGTGGCTTTCAGCATATTTTTTCTGATGTTCTCACTTAAACTTAACTCACAGTTTAATGGCAACGTGCTTTTCAGTTCACTTTAAATTCAAAATCGCTTGATCACCCAGCACTTGATCCAGTGTGCGCTTCTAGTTCCATCAGGAAACTCCGTAGCAGGACTGTTGGGGCAAGGATGGCCCCCCCTCACCAACAGGATCACCGGAGGGGGAGCCCTTTAGTGCCCATGACTTGGAGCCCATTCCCAGGACTCTGTGGGGGGCGTGGATGATCGCACCCCCTCCTAGCCACGGGTTCTGGCAATCACCTCCCAGAGGTCTGGGAGAAACTGACTGCCATGGCGAGTGCCAAAACCAGAAGTCATCAGATTCAATTTCAGTTGGCTCAGTCTAAACCAACCAGCCACAGCTTGCAATGCCCAGTCCAGATCTTCTGGTGTAGAGTCAGACTGGCTGCCCAACAACAGATAAAGCTGGGTGTCATCCCCATATTGGTGACACCCAAGCCCATGCCTTCAGGCAATCTGGGCAAGGGGGTGCATATAGATGTTAAATAGCATCGGGGAGAGTATCGCTCCCTGGGGCACTCAACAAGTCAGCAGATGCCTCCATGACAGCTGTTTCCCTAATGCCACCCTTTGTCTTCGACCCTGAATGAAGGATGCAAGCCATTGTAAGCCAAGCCCCTGAACTCCACTGTCATTCTTAGGCTTCATCCATATATAATTGAATATCATCTATACCACTATCATTCACTTCTTGGACTGTCATGTTCATGCAGGAAAATAGAATCATGAACTTGCAAATGATTGATATAGTGCAATGATAGCATAGTATCCAGTGATCAGTGAATGAAGCTTCATTGGTTCATACAACTCTTCATGTCAATGTGCCTGAAAGGCATCATGTTTCAAACTTCAGGATCCCCCCCCCAGCTGAAGCCAATATTTAGAATGACAGGAATATCATCTACCAAGTGGTAATTTATCACTGCATGTACCATCTTTAGGCAGTCTTGGAGGAAAGGGATTGTCTAGGCACATTTCAATGCAGATTCAGGCTTGGGTTGGAATAGAAAAAGACTTGGTTGTGGTGAGAGTAATGAGGAGAGTGCATTTCAACTGAAGAATCTGTGGAAAGCCCTGAATAAATGCTTAGAGATGATAATGGGATGGGTGAGTTCAGGATAGAGAAGAATGTTGTTTGTCGATGACAAAGCTGCTCAAGGACTCAGGAGTCAGCCTGTCCTAGAAGGAATTGTACTTCCCTAAAGAATCAGGGTTGTAGCTTGAGAGTGCTTCTGGATCTCGTTGGAGATTCAGGTTTCCTTCATAGCACATATAGCCTTTCAGAAGCTTTAGGCTGACAATCCATTTCGGGTGTGGGGGGGTACTCTTGCCACTGTAATCCGTGCTCTGATCATATCCAGGTTAGATTATAATAAGGTGCTTTTTGTCTTTGTCAAGCTTTGGAAATTTCAGTTAATCCAAAATGTGGTAATCAGGCAATTTTAAGGGGCTAGATGCAAGGATCATATCCCACTTGTACTAAAATAGCACTGGCTGCCCATCAGTTCCCAGATATGATCCAAAGTCCTGGTTCTTAATTTTAAGACCCTAAATAGGTTGGGAGCAGTGTACCTGAATGACCACCTGCCCCCATATTGTCTAGCCCACCAGTTAAGAGCCTGTTCCTGTTTTCGGTGCCCCTGCCTGCACAGGTGAGCTGAGTGAGGATCAGAGAAGGGGATTTATTTTTTTTTCAGTGGGGTCACTTCACCTGTGAAATGGCCTCCCTTTGAGGCTCACTGGGTACCTTACATTCCTCTAGTTCAGCAGTTTATGGTGACCCACAAGTCCAAATTTATTTTGTACATTTTTTTTATGGCCTAGGCAAAGTATGACCTTGGCACCCATCTATTTAAGCATTCCATTTTCAACAGTGCCCAATCAGATGTTTTTGAAAAATAAGCAACATCACACGAAGGGTTCAGGAGCTCCCATTATGAACCCAAAGCACAAGAAGAAGTTCATCTCGTCCTCTTTTGCTAGCTAGGCTAGAGCTGGAGGAGATACACAAAGGTGGCAGATAGCAGTGACGAGGGTAGTGGCAAAGGGCTCAGTGCAGTACATCTCCCACAGCAGTTAGATGGCAGAGATGCACTGCAAGGGATGGGTCAAGAGATTGGGCTGCCATAGGAGCAGCACCAAGATGGAGCCCCCCACACAACTCTTTCTATCCTTCTCTGGCTTTTCCATGGCATACTGAAAAGCTCCCACCTACTCTCCAACCTACGCTGCTCCCAATGGCTTTTTGTCCCTCAATATTGTCACAAAGAGGGGGAGGGAGATGAGAATGTGACCAATTCCACAAAAGCAGTTGTTCCACCCTTGGTCTGCCATTTCCCCTGGTTGTACTGCTCTGTTTCCTACTGTTTGCTGTGTGGCTGCATTTTGACCCGCATCTCCCTCTGATATCCCCTATGTCTTCTTAATCCTAGGATCAAGAAGATGTGGGGGAAATCGATAGAAGATGCAGGTCAAAATGTGGCCATGCAGCAAATAGTGGGAAACTGAGCAGTACAATCAGGGGAAATGGCAGACCAAAAGTGGAACAACTGCTTTTGTGGAATCAGTCTGTGAGTAGTTGGGGAGGAGAAAAGATAAAGAAGGATGCAATGGGCAGAAGCTGGCCCATGATCCACTTTCAGAGGCTTCACAGCCCACTTTTGGCTGGGAAGCACTGTTCTGGGAGTCAGGCCAAAACGTTTCATTTTATCCAGATATTAAAATTAGGGGTTCCACCTTTTTAGTTGTTTTTATGACCTACTTTTAGGCTAAGCATTGTTTTATTAATAGGGATGGGCACGAACCAGTTGCCGAACTAAAGTTTGTTATGAATTTTGGCCAGTGCAAGCTTCATGAAGCAATGTTTGTGAACTGAAGAGCTGCCACTAACTTCCATGGATCATGGTGGTTTGTGAAAAGCAGAAAATAGGGGTTTAAATGGTTCTGAGCCATTTAAACCCGTGCTTCCTGGTTTTCACGAAAAACAGCTGAGCTGTTCAGCTGTTTGGTTTAAATGGCTTGAAGCCATTTAAACCAAGGCTTTCTGCTGCCCGTGAAAAGCTGTGGGGAGCAGAAAGCAGGGGTTCAAACAGCTTCAAGCCATTTCACCCCAACTTTCTGCTTGTTGCAGCTTTTGGTAGCGAGCAAAAAGCAGGGGGAGAAATTGATGGGAGGCATTTCACTTCCTGCTTTCTGCTGGCCATGGCTTTTCACAGCCAGTGGAAAGCAGAGGGTAGAATGCCTCCCAGCCATTTCACCCCCTGCTTTTTGTTTGCTGCTAAAAGCAGTGGTGAGCAGAAAGCTGGGGGTGAAATGGCTTGGAGCTGTTTAACCCCCCCACTTCTGCTCCCTACCACTTTAAATGGCTCACAAACCAATATGAACCAGTTCAGTTTGTAAACCAACCTATCAGTTCATGGTTCCATTTGTGGTTCAGCCACCACCAACAAACTGAATTGCAAAAATGCAGTTTGTGCCTGTCCCTATTTATTAATATTATTTTAGGCTGCTCAGCAAATGTTTTTAATGGCATTTTACTAATGACTTGTTTTTTAATAACTTGTATGGTTCTTTGTTGTAACTGTGAGGCACTGTGAGCCAGTCTCTGGAGAGCTGACATACATTTTTAAATAAAATGAATAATAAATTTGGTGAGTGGTGTAAACATACCTGATTAGAAATACGGGGAAAACAGCGGTATGATAATTTTATCCTCAACACTTGGCAGGACAGTATGGACCCCCAAGCTTACCAAGTGATAGCATGAAACCTTCAATAAGATTTTGTATGATAAATGCTCATCACTATTTACCCAGCCAGTATGACCCTGATCATGGTTACTCAGAAAAAGCTCCAGTGAATCCATTGGGATATTCTCTAACAAGGGTGTATAGCCTAAGTACAAACCTACCCGGCAAATTCTAAATTCACATTTCAAGTTTTTATCACTGCAGTTTTATAATACTCTGTGAGGTACTGTGAGGCAGACCTGGTCCCAGTAACTTCTTTGTAATGCTTCTTAGTGCTGGACAGGCATTGTGGGATTTGTCAAAGCCCACACTCTAGTAGGTGGTCCACTGTGTGGAAACCTCCTGGCCTTATAGCTTCTGCTCTATCCTTTCACAGCCTGCTTGCCTTCCCCCTTTGAAAAGAGCCAACTGCGAGAAGAGTACGGAACTACTACTACTGATCATCTCCCCATCTCCCTCTGAGTGTGGGCTGGGTACAGAGGGATAGGAAAAATGAACTGGCAGCAGTCAGATTATGGGCTCACTTAGCAGATGGTCCTGTGTGAAGGTATCTTGCCCATGGGTTTTCAAAACCTTGAACCAACACTGTCTGTATGACACAAATATATTGTGGTACTCAGTTTCGATTTAACTTCAGCCTGAATTATATTTTCATTATCTTAGCACTAAATTATCTGGTGACTATAGTTTCATTATTTTTTTTACCAGTAACTCCATGGATAACAAATGAATGTGGATAGAATTCCCTTGATGAAGAAACTTTGAAAACTACTGTCTTAGACGTTCAAAAACTCTGTGTTAATAAGTGATTCATAACTGACTCTTGAGTAAATTTTGACACCAGTCATATGTGTACATATTTTTCAAAGGCACCATTTAAACTGGAATAGGTTCTTCAAAGTTTCTTGAAAAGAGACATCATCAGGTACTTTCACATCCCTTAATGCTGTTTCCAGAGCTCTTAAAACAATAATAAATTCACACAGGAATCTGGAATAAAGTTAAGCAGCTATTAATGTAGCTGCAGGAACTAAGAAGGAGACATTGTGATTTCTTTTTCTTTCACAGTAAATGGAGCCATAACTTGTTGGTGACCTTCATGCATACATTTCATGATCTGTATGGAATATGGGGTGCCTGTGTCAGCAAAATGTTTTGTTTGAAAATATATTCCAATAACATTGACTTATGGTGATGCCCGATCTCTAAAACTGTATGTATGCTGCATTTTGAATGAATGAAACAGGGAAAGTTCATCACTAGCAATCAGGTGAAACCAGTTCTAAAAGATGAATCATTCTTCTGTATGCTGAGTGGTGTCATTTTAAAAGACTTCCATGCTAGGAAATGTACTTTTACCTTATGGGATTCCTTGGGAAACAAAGGCATTTGAACATATCCTCTGTATTTTCACATTTTCTATGAGATGACTTGGTTGTTATAAAACAAGGATGGGGGAGAGGGAGGAAAACTATTAGAAAGTTAAATGACTTGTAACAGTTATATTGGAAAATGACTCACAGTAGCTATATAGTTATTTTACGTCTGTTCTCATTATTGTTTTTTTATTTTCTTTGTAAAATCCATTTCTGTAACATAAAGAGAGCTACTACTCCAGCAGTTGAAAGCTAGGGACTAACATTAGAAACCATTAGCAGTGGAAATTGACACATATATATTAAAATTGAGATTTATGATAGCTAAGCCAGTCAGCCCTTTCTCCATGGGTATGCACATTGTGAGTCTAGCAGTACTCAAATGGAGAGTTTGCTTCATCCCTCTCCTCCCCCAGACAAATTTTTCCACCCTCCTATAGTTTGGCTTCTCTGTAGGGCAGCAAACAAGTGCCTAATAACTGATGAATAGCTCTGCACAATGTGCCCCTAGAGTGGTCATGAGAAAAAAAATCACTCCTGATACACAGACTTTAGGAGGCCATTTAAAACAGCTTGTTAGTTGAATTGCACAATAGGGAAACTCATAGTTAAACAGCTTTTGCTAGCAGGTGTTCCCAGTGTGCTGGTAAACTGCTACATGTTTTAAGCAATAATGGATAGGGAATCATGGAAATCCAGAATCCCCCCCCAATCTAGCTATTAATGTCATATAGGAGCTTTCTCATTAAGATAGTGCTTTGAAGTATGATGTGGCTATGTTTATTAAGTAGTGGTTTATTATGAAAATATAGATGGTTCATAGCAACAACTGTAGTTATTGATCATGTTTTACATTGATTTTTTTTTTACACCATCAGGGAAGTCCTTCCAAGTTAGTTTGTCCACCAAGATCACAGCAAAGGATTCTGGGACATGATCCAGGGAACAAAATCAGTTCATGGTGAGATCTGTTGGGCTCTTGATTGCTCCATGTGGGAAGAACTGTAACTCTATGGAAGAACAGAAGCTTTGTGAACATTGATAGACCAATGTTCTGAATCAGTATAAGGCAGCTTCATATGCTGATGTGAACTGAGGTATATCATACAGAAAATGCAGCACTCTGCTATACCTGTGATTAGTAAGTTTTCAGAAAAGCTTGCCTACTATTGTATTATTGATCTTACAGAAATAAGTACTGGAGTTTGAGAAAAGAAAGTTGAAAAGGGAGTTTGTTTTTGATGGTAAGGAGTGGAAAGAAACTTTATCATGCTCTTGCATGCCCACCATGGGCTAGCCACCCATGGCTGTCTTGTATGTTGTGGGTTGCTGGCTGTAGGGCCCTGGACTGCATGGGTTCCCACCTTGGTGGCGGAGCGTCAAGGGCCAAGGGGGGTTCTAAAGTTAAAGAGGGAGAAGTGGCCTCAGAAGATGGGGTAATCAGAAGGTTACTGCACCAGTTTGGTGCAGTGGCTAAGTGCACAGACTCTAATCTGGGAGAACCGGGTTTGATTCCCCACTTCTCCACTTGCACCTGGCTGGATGACCTTGTTGGGCGGACTGCTAATCCACGCAGTCAGCTGACCAACTTGTTTGAGGTCTTTTTGCCAATTTATACAGAGAAAGCGAACTTCATGCCAGAGAAGCCTTTTTTTCCAAAAGGGGAACACTTGACAAGGTTTCTTAATTTGAATCAAGATTCTCTTTACTGAGTATTCTTATTATTTACAGGCACACAAAACAGATTCACATACACATACATTCAAGTTCCTTTAGTTACAATAGAAATGGAAAACAACATTTGGGGTTTTAAACTAAAGGTATGCTGAGGAGGGGGGGGGGAAGCATATATACTTATCTGTTCCAGTAGATTCGACCTTCCACAGTTCAGGAACAAGGATTGTTTCTAACTAAGATATTCTTACTTTTACTACACACAGTTAGAGCCAGCTAACATATGTGAGGGCTCCTTGGTCGCAACTCCAAGGAAGCACAATAAGTTACCTTAGCTATCTTGTTGGTAAGATGATGATGAGAAGGCAGGAGGCTTGGAAGAGAGACTAGAACAAAAGGTTGCACCCCGTTTTATCAGCTAGTCTGGGGGCTGGCTTGGGGTGTTTCTGGGTCCATCCCATCCCTATACCATTGGCTAAAGGATGTGGGGGTTCCCTCCCTCACTCTCCCTGCCACCGTGCCTCACCCCTCTGGGGTAGCCATGGTGTCTCCATCATTGCTCCGGAAGGCCACCTCATTCATTGCAGTGAGTTGTGAAGCAGGGGGAAGGTCCTGGGGTGGTTGCCTCATTCCCACATCTCCCTGCTCTCAAGAACTCCCAGCAGGGGCCAGGACAACTTAGAGGATGACATAGGACAAGTTGTGAACAGGGGAACTAAAAAAAGAATTGTGAGGGATATGGAAATCATGATTCAGCAGGGAGTACAATCAAGGACCATGGAAGAGCTAGACAAGGACTGCAGGATAATTACTATCACATAAAAAGGGGGAAAGGGGAAAGATGAAAATTTAGGAGGAAGGAGAACTAGAGGAAGGCAAATGGAAGGAGGAGAGAGAGATTAGAGCAGTCAGTGTTAATATTATAGGTAAAGAAAGGTGCAAAGTTTTGAATGGAGAACAAGACGTTGGGCAGCAGCAGAGCGAACACAATGAAGAGGAACCAAGAATTTCTAGATATTATTTTATTTTATAAAATGTATACTCTGCCTTTCTGCCCTCAGAGCATCAGAAAAGTAGAGTAGTCACAGTAAGGAAGGTGACAAAGTGACAAATCTTTGGTTAGGGAAGAGGTTTGAAGTAATAATAGGTTCCCCATCCTATGTTACTTCTGAAGTCTGGTAATTATTTGCACTGTGATCCTGTAATTTGCTCCTCTTAACTTTCTAATGGTTTGCACTCAGAGCTGTCTTTGAAATATTGACCAACACTATTACTAGAGAAACCTGTATTGTTATTTCTATAAATTGTATGTCCAGGGATAACTGCATGATTAACATCATTCTATCACAAATCTGATATGTCTGCTACATCTGCATTCTCTCTTCTAATGCATGGTGCTCTGATTTGCCAGCCTTGACATTAAGGGGATACCCATCTATCTCATTCCTCCCTTCTCTGTTAGCTTTGGGTGGCTTTGTAAACAGCATCGAGTTGCTGTTTGTGGTAAGAAAGGTGAGATAAATGTTTGAATCAACTGCACTGCAATGTTTTATGGTTGGAGCCAACACGCAACATGCAGTGAAATTCCAGTGTTCAAAGATCCCCAGGAACAGTTCTAGGTGAGTTGTAGAGGTCTGCAGCGGGCAGGAGGGGAATCAGAAGAAATTGCCTCTTTGTTCAGCAGAAGTGCCTTTCTGCAAATGGAAATTGAGCATTGGATCCAACCCTTTGATTTTAAATGCCAACAGTCTGCTTCTATTTTGGTTCAAGAGGAATCCATCTCTTTGGTAAAGGCCCATTGTGTTACCTTTTCAATTGTATCAGAGACATGACCTTCATATGGAAAGCATTACAATATATTACTAGCTGAAACACTTAACATTTTGTCACATGATGATACATGTCAATTTCACATGAAGTGCTGCATGGCCGCATTTTGCCCCGCAGCTTCATGCGATTTTCCCCGCATCTACTCAATCCTGTTTTTTGAGGATTGAGTCAACATGGGGGAAATCGCACAAAGCTGCGGAGCAAAATGCGGCTCGCAGCACTTAGTGTGAAATTGACACTTTCCATCGGGGCAAAAGGGAAGTGTGAGCATGGAGCAGCACTTGTGGGAAATCAGCCTAAATGTGTAGTGGGGTGTGCCCACTGTCAAATTTGTCTCGCCTCCGTGCACTGAGTGTAGCATGCAACTGAGAGAGATATTTGACTCCAAGAGCATGTGTAGGTACCATACTGTAAACCATTGGGAAACCAATATATTTGGCCTACACATCTGATAAATGAAAGGTGCACGAGTGGTTCTGATTCTGTTATTTCCGCATTTTTTTTAAAAAAAATACACTTCTCCATGCCTGTGAATAAGATTATTGGGAGGTACAGTACTTCTCTCACACCAATACTTGTATGTTTCAATTCAGATCACTTACCTAAGGGAGCTTTTGCATTTTAGAACAATCTAGACTAATTTTTTTTTAAAAAAAAAAAAACTTTTTGTCCCCAATGTTAAAAACTATAACAAGTCATGAGTTTCTAAGCCAATAAGCTCATCTTGGTTCATCTAGCATTGATACTGGATAAAATAAGTGTGCATTGTTGATTCCACTAATACTAAAGACAATTACAATTTGTTATAATGTACAAGAAATTTCCATGGGGAAATTACAGGCATAGAAACAGAACAATCCCTAACCCTAATCGCTGAGCTTGCTATGAAAGCTAAGAACAAGTCCCACCAATTTCTCTTCTGACCACTTAGTATAAGTACTTTCAGACTAATTTGATATCTCTTCAGTTATCATGTTTAAGTAAAGCTGCATTAGTGGGCAAAAAAGCAACAAAACCTAGCTATTCCTTTGTGTTCTTTGAATCAGAGTAGTACTCTGTTTTGCATCCCCTAGGCTCACTTATGTTCATAATTATATTTGAGTTAGATAATGGCTGGGCTTTCAGGTTACTTACTGTTTCCTTAGAACATGTTTCCCTTGGGAAGACAGATCTAGTTATTTATAGCTGGTTGAGCAACAAAGAATTCTGCTTGAGAAGCAAAGAATTCTGAATGACTACATCCATGAGGATGCTGAGGTCACAATCAGACTCATCTGTACAGACAGACCAAAAAATGCCTTTTCTGTCACGAGGGCTGGTCTGGCTAATTTTACTACAGATGTAGCTATGAAGGATATTTCAAGAGACTGACATTCAGGGCCTATGCTTAATATTTTTTCCAATGGGACTGGGTGGCAGGGAATGAGAACAGATACTTAGCAACATAACATATGATCAGTTTCCCACTGATTTGCTTTGCGTTGTGTACATGTGCCTAGCTGGTCTTCATTTTTATTCCATTCTAGCAGCTTTGACAGTAATTATTTTACACAAATGCCAGTATTTTTAGAATAAAATTATGATTTCTAAACAGGAAAATGAATAAATAAAATTATCCAAGTAATAGGGAAAATTGGTGCTTTTCAGAGGAAAGACCAAAAAGCTGAACAGACTCTTTTGTGTGGAAAGTCTCGTAAGTGACATTTCCAGGGCAAGCCATGGAAGTTCTGTCGCACATTCTTCTTTTTCCCAATATTTCTTGTTTGTTCTTATGCTATGATTTATAGACAAATAAGAGTGCCAACTTTAGCAGAGTTATACCTTTCTAAATCCATTTAAGTTAATGGACATAGAACAGAATAACCCTGCTTCAGATTGCACGGTAATAATACCATTTATATTACACACATAAACATTCCAATAACTTCATATACATCATCAGCTCAGTAGAAAAGTCCTGGGTAATAGACAGGAGGCTGTGCTGACCCTGAAGGGAAAGGCAGTCAGTCAGTTGTTTCATCCCTGAGCCCACAGGAGTGCTGCTGCAGCATCCAATCACATTTCATAGTGGGGATGGAATGTTGGAGAAAAGCCCAGAAGGAGGGATTTCCGATCTGCCTCAGGGAGAGAGCAGGGATAGCTCAGGTCTGGCTTCAAAAAAGAATGGTAGTTCTGCCTGGTAGTGTGATTGGTAGCAGAGTGGATTTAGCTCTATCTCTGGGATAGGCTAGCAGGGGTGGCCAAACTTGCTTAACGTAAGAGCCAAATAGAATAAACATCAGATGCTTGAGAACAGCAAGACATGAGCAAATATTACACACATGTTTTTATTGGCTGGGGGGGGGGGCTTTGAGAACACATTTAAAGTTGCTTTCTTTCTCTGCCCCCTCCCCACACACACACCTCAACCCTACCCAGGGAGGAGAAGGGAAGACCAATCAGGGAGCCATGCTTTCCCCTTTGCTTTCCCAGCTGCCTGCTGGGAGCCGCACAATATGTGTGAAAGAGCCACACATGGCTCCCAAACCACAGGTTGGACACCCCAAGTTGCTACAGTATCTAGTTGTTAGCCCTGTTTCTGGTGATATGCAGACCTTGTACTATTTAGACTAATTCTTGGGGGAAAGCCAGCTGGTGTGGGTCCTGTGCATATGATAGGATCCAATCTAATGGTTAATCAGTGAAAGCCTATTTGTTCCTGAAAGCATTAAAGGGAAAGCATTAAAGAGAATTCAGACAACAAGCAGGAGCCAAAACTAGCTTAAACTTATATAACTCAGCCAGTTTTCTCTTTTAACTATTTGGAGACTTGTGCTGCTCTGTTCTTTAAAACCAAGCAAGCAAGCAAGCAAGCAAGCAAGCAAGCAAAAGAAAGAAAGAAAGAAAGAAAGAAAGAAAGAAAGAAAGAAAGAAAGAAAGAAAGAAAGAAGAGTTGGATTTATACCCCATCTTTCATTCAGAGTCTTAGAGCAGCTTACAATCTCCTTCTCTTTCCACAACAGACATCCTGTGAGGTAGGTGGGGCTGAGAGAGCTCTGAGAGAACAGCTCCAAGAGAACAGTGATTGGCTCAAGGTCACCCAGCTGGCTGCATGTGGAGGAGTGAGGAATCAAACCCAGTTCTCCAGAGTAGAGTCCACCCCTCTTAATCACTATACCAAAATGGCTCTAAATAAATCTTCTTTGTTATCTTGACAAAAATATATAATCTTTCATTAAAATCTGCCTCCATTCCTGAGGACTGGAGATGTCACTCCCATCTTTAAAAAGAGTTCCAGAGGAGATCTGGGAAATTACAGGCCAGTCAGTTTGACATCGATACCGGGTAAGTTGGTAGAAACTGTTATTAAGGAAACAATTAGTAGGCACATTGATGAACAAAAACTATTGAGGCAGACTCAGCATGGGTTCTGTAAGGGAAAATCTTGTCTCACTAACCTGTCAGTGTTCTTTGAGGGGGTGAATAAACATGTGGACAAGGGGGACCCAATAGATGTTGTTTACCTTGACTTCCAGAAAGCTTTTGATAAAGTTCCTCATCAAAGGCTCCTAAGTAAGCTCTATAGTCATGGGATAAAAGAACAAGTCTTCTTGTGGATCAAAAACTGGCTAATTAATAGGAAGCAGAGTGAGTATAAATGGGCGATTTTCTCAGTGGAGGGTAGTAAGCAGTAGGGTACCACAGGGAGCAGTACTGGGTCCAATACTTTTTAACTTGTTCATTAATAATTTGGAGTTGAAAGAAAGCAGTGAAGTGGCTAAATTTGCAGATGACACAAAGTTGTTCAGGGTGATGAGAACCAGGGAGGGTTGTGAGGTACTCCAAAGGGATCTGTTGAGGATGGGTGAGTGGGTGTCAATGTGACAAATGGGGTTCAGTGTGGCCAAGTGCAAAGTGATGCACATTGGAGCCAAAAATCCTTTTAAATATATCTTATTGAATTTTACGGATGATAAACACACACCACATGGGAACATGAATACACATAAAACAAACAAACGTATACATAAACTACTGCTATTTTCTACTTACAGCAACACCACTTGCTTCTTGAAGATAAAATTCTATCCTTTCCCAGCTAGTAACATATTCCTACAACACCTTTTGAAGATTAACTAACCACTTATTTTCAACTTATTTTTAACTTTTTACAATAGACATTATCATTTTTAGGTAAAGTTCTCACAGCTATTCACACACTAATTAACCTAACTAGACATTTTTATCCTTTTTCATATTTTTCATTGTCACAATCCATAAATTTCCTACAACTTTATTTTCCAATTCATTTATCAATATTCCCTTATATCCATAATTCTATACTCACTTTCCCCACAATATATTACATCAACCAAAATAAATATTTCCAACCCGTTCTTAATTTCCATTATACTTCCCTAAAAACTATATCATTTTTATATAATATATATAAATGAAAACTTATAAACTTAGAAAAACAAAAATGCAACTCTTTAAATTAATTATAACATTTCACCCTTCATATCATTTGATTATTTCCCTAGTAGACTATACCTTGTCTTTCTTCCCTATTAGTTTATTTCTAACATTGCTTAACCCTAATTAGTCCTCTTTCATTGCTATTACTACTTATTTCAACGTTCTATACAGCACTTGCCTCTATAATTCTCACATTTACAGAATCAAATTTATGAACAAAAAGAAAGATAACAGGGAACAAAACAAGAAGGAGAAAAAAAAGAAAACACAAAAGAAGGAAAAATAAAAAAACTCCTTAATGAGTACACTTCAATATCACATTAAAGCAGGAGCCATGATTTCATTTATCCAATTAAACCCAAATCAGCAAAAATAACATTCCATCTTTTATATATCTTAAATTTTTTCCTGTAAATGTGTAACCTGCTTTTTAGCCTCAATGAGTCCACATGACTTCTCTCTTTACTTGTGCACAACTTTGCTTCTACATTCCCTTTTCTATGTTTCAGCTTCTCTGTGTCCCATATTTTCTTTTCGGTCTTAGTTTTCCAGGCATATCTTTTTGGTCTCTTTTTCCCCATCTCATTGAATCCTCATGTCTTCTCTTTTTATATATGTACAACTTTGCTTCTATGTTCCCTTTTCTCTGTTTCAGCTTCTCTGTGTCCCATATTTTATTTTCAGTCTTAGTTTTCCAGACATATCGTTTTGGTCTCTTTTTTTTTCCTTTTCCTTTTCTCCCTTCTTTACAAAAACTTCTTTGCAGTCTCATTTTCTTTTTCTTTAGCTCAGTCTTTACATAGCACTTTCTCATTGCTTTCTTTTCCACACCTATAATCGATGCCAGCTGGATGTCAACAAGTGATTCCTTAATGTGGCAAGCCTGTTGTTCCTTATCACTCTGTGTAGCCTGTACTAATTCCTCCTCATTTTTCATCACTGACTGCTCACTCTGCTATTTTACAGATATATCGGCACATGCTGTCTCAAAACCTTTTTGTATAGCCTCTCTCAGCAACTTCAAAAATTGTTCGACAGTTAAATTTGCATATTATCGACAACCTCCTCTTCCTCTATTCCCTCTGTGGGCACCATTTTATTTACTCAGTTGATTTCAATTTTAATAGCTCAGTCTTTAATAACCCTCTCAGATATCATATATGATTGCAAGTCCTTTTCTACAAAATCTTAATCCCGTAACAGGAAAAAAACCAACATGACAACGTTCATACAGATATTTCCCCTGTCCCTTCTCTGGCCACTACTCATCTCCGTCTTTGGGGACAAAAATTCTGGGTAAATTTATATCAAATCAAGATATCTTCTATTAAGTTTGAAAACAAGCATACTCACAAACTCAGGTTCAAGAAAAGGTATTCTTCATCTGCATTGCTGTAGATATTATAATCCAAACCTGGTTTAAAATGGAAGGCTGTGGTTAATTGCAGACATGGAAGCCATGCTGCACTCCTCCCAATGCTCCTGCTTCAGGGTGGTAACAATAACCCCCCCACATTGCCAGGTGCAGGAGGGGTTGAAACAAAGCCCTCTGCACTGGTCCTCTCTCCAGGAGGTCTGGCGAAGCCCAATCCTCATTGGGGGGGGGGCTCCAAAATAGCCAAACATGGATCGGGTGGATCTGAGGAGCCTGAAAGTTGCCCATCACTGTGCCATACCCGCAAATTTTCGTTGAAGCCAAAAATCCTAAATATAAATACACATTGATGGGGTCCGAACTGGCAGAGACTGACCAAGAGAGAGATCTTTGAGTCATAGTAGATAACTCAATGAAAATGTCTAGACACTGTGCAACTGCAATAAAAAAGGCCAACGCTATGCTGGGGATTATTAGGAAGGGAACTGAAAACAAATCTACCAGTGTAATAATGCCCCTGTATAAAATGATGGTGCAACCTCATTTGGAGTACTGTGTACAGTTCTGGTCACCACACTTCAAAAAGGATATTATAGCATTGGAAAAAGTGCAGAAAAGGGCAACTAGAATGATAAAAGGCTTGGGACGCTTTCCCTATGAAGAAAGGTTAAAATGCTTGGGGCTCTTTAGCTTGGAGAAACGATGGCTGAGGGGTGACATGATCGAGGTTTATAAGATTATGCATGGAATAGAGCAGGTAGAGAAAGAAGTACTTTTCTCTCTTTCTTACAACACAAGAACTCATGGACCCTCCATGAAATTGCTGAACAGTCAGGTTGGAATGGATATAAGGAAGTATTTCTTCACATGATTAACACATGGAATTTACTGCCACAGGAGATGACAGTGGCTACAAGCATAGACAGCTTCAAGACTAAGCCCAGGTTTGACACTGGGCCTGCTTCCCATTGCCTGATATCACAGCTATCCCTTGGAATAACTCTAAACCAGGAACATAGAAAACGGAAAGCATATAGTTAATATTAAAAACAGAAAAGTTCTGCTTTATTATTTCCCTTGGAAGACATCAGAAGCTTGTTCAGTACACCCACCATTAGGCAAAAGAGAGATTAATTTGAGAGAGACAGAACTCGTGCAAGCCATGCAAGTTCAGCTGAATGGGTTCCTCAGAGTTATGACTACGAGTGGCATTGTTTACCTATTGGTGGTATGGGAGTTTCTGTCTGTATGTTACCCAGAAACAAATGGATAAAAAATAGGTCTTAAATTATCATATGAAGAGCAGGGGTCTTTTTGGGGTGGAGCGCACCGGAGCGCTGCTCTGGAAGCTCAACAGCCACAACAAATGGCAGTAGGAGGAAGCCCCACCCCCAGCCCGCGTCCCCAGCCCATGCCAAAGGGCTGCGGCCTGGGGGATGTGCAAAGAGCCCCCCCACCAGTGTCCCTGGCCCACACAGAAGCGCTGCAGCCCAGGGGATGCATGAAGAGCCCCCCTGCCAGCATCCCTGGGCCACACAGAAGCGCTATGGCCTGGGGACACATGAAGAGCCCCCTGCTGGCATGCCTGGGCTGTGCAGAAGCGCTGTGGCCCAGGGATGTGCAAACACCCCCCCCGCTGGTGTCCCCCAGGCCTGTGCAGGAGCACTGTGGCTCGGGGGAGGCTGGAGAGCCCCGCCGCCACATCCCCTGGGCCCACACAGGAGCACTGCAGCTCGGGGGACACCAGGAGAGCCCCACCACCAGTTTCCCTGCCCCCCGCCAAAGCAGTAAGTAAGGGATCCGCAGGGGTGGGGGTGGTGGGGGCTTGATGGGGGGTGGTGGGACAGCCTCCCTCCCTCCATCTCTTTGTCATCTTTCCCACCTTTCCTTTTCTTTCCCTCCTTTTCTTTCTCTCTTTCCCTTCTCTTCCCTCCTTCCTCTCTTTTCTTCCTTTCTTTCTCTCTTTCCCTTCTCTTCCTTCCTTCCTCTCTTTTCCTCCTTTCCTTCTCTCTTTCTTTCATTCCCTCCTTTCCTTCTCTCCTTTTGCTTTTTCCCTCCTTTTTCCCTTCTCTCGTTCTTTCTTTCCCACCTTCTTCTCTTCTCTTTTTTCCTCCTTTCCCTGTTTCCCTTCTCTCTCTTTCTTTCCCTCCTTCTTTCCTTCTCTTTCTTTCCCTCTTTCCTTCCTTCTTTTCTTCTCTCTACTCTCTCTAGTTCCTTCCCTCTTTCCTCCTTCTGTGGCTCAACTCTAGTGAGAAGGGGTTTAAACTTTAAATCCCGTCTCTCTTCACTCCCCCCCCCCCAAGGCCAGCTGGGGAAGGGAAGGAGAGGCTTTTGAAGATGCCTCCCCCCCTTTTGCTTCCCCTTCCGATATCACTTCCGGTGATGTCAGGGGGCATGACATATGCTAATACCCTAGTAACTCATTAGCATAACATATGCTAATGAGCTCCTGCAAGTCTTTTTCTACGAAAAGACCCCTGATGAAGAGTAAAAACTTCTGTTGGAGCAACTGCTTTCTCAAGCTTCCTTAGCTTCCTTATAATTTCTCCAGCTTCTATAAATCAATGGCATAGCAAATGTACTGATGTTCCCAGACTCCTGGCAAAGCCAATGAGGTCCGGGGGCTGTTTTGCCACCCTGAAGGAAGCTGGGGCAGCAACAGGATTATGACATGTGGCATCATGATGTGGGCGGGGGATGGAGCCAGCTTGGTTAAACTGCCAGGCTACACTCCTGCCCAAACAGTCACAGACTCATGCTTGCCCACCCTACTGCCCTGTTCTTAGTGTAGGCTTTTGCTGGTTGCCTACTGGGACCAGGTAGGAATTTTTCATCTTTACCCAGAATTGGCTGATTCAGTAGAGGTCTTTTTGCCTACCTTGCACTGAGAGCAGAGGATTGAATGTTGGATGTGGTGGTGGGCAGTTAAGTAGGTTGGTCATTTGGCAGGTCGGTGTGGGCAAGAAACCAGAACCAGTGAGCACCTTACAGCATTTTTCCCCATTAGGGAACAGGGGGTCATCAGGAACCGCCTTCAGATTTTCAAGGTCCAGGGTGAGGAACGGTGATCACCTCCACTGGGAACCTCTTAGGGTATACTCCTCTCTGCAAGTTGGAAGGCTTCAGGGGTAGGTGCTCCTAGGGGTCACCAATTTCCTGGGCTGCCATTCACGAGCCAGACCAATGGCTCAAGACCAGAGCTGAGTGACCCACCCAAGAAAAGGGCAAGGAGATTGGTCAGGGGAATGACACCTGCTGTGCCTATTCCATGCTCGCTTAGCTGGTCCCTTGCTACGTTATGTTAAAGAGTTAATAAAGTGGCCCCTGTTTACTTCCAAACTGTTGTCTGTCTCATTATTCTGACTGGAGGGGCAATAGCTAACACAGCTTATCTTTCATTCCCTGGTTTTTCTCACTTTTGAAATTAAACTTTGTAGTTTTGAAACTTACACACCTTGCTGCAAAAAAGGAAACTTTGGAAAAGTTCCATATTTCTAAAGGTTATCCAGCAGAGCCATTGTTCTTCAAAATTCATGAGGTATTTGTACTGCTGCTGACTAGTACTCACAGTAATCAGTATTCAACATCCAGTTCAGTTACCTTTATTGGCATCAGTACTCAACATGTCAACCCCTTACCAAGTCAAAGGTTTTGGAGAACAATAGAAAGGATAACTGGGATTTGAATAATAAGGATAGCTGGGTTTTGCACAAACTTCAAAGTCTGCTTGTCTGATGCTGGTGAACACCCTCCTATAAGAAACAGAGGAGCTCTGCTCATAGAATGCTTCTAATCTCTGCAGGAACAGAAATTTGGTCCTGCAGACCTTTAAGCCTGCTGAGTCTATAATAATCACAAGACAGAGGATACATGCCTACTGAGGTCCATAACTCTGTGGGACTGATGCTTTCTAGCAGAGTACCTGAGCAACTAAATATGTTGAAATGAAATGGAGCTTGCCGCCACCACTATTCTAATGAAAGCTACCATCTTCATGCCTTCAAAATTTAAGGAGCCTGACTCACTGTCCAGTAGCACAGAATCTGACTCACTGTCCAATAGGACTTCACAGTTTCTCAAGATTCAAAGCTCTACCACTGCAATACACTTATCTTTATGATGGCAGTGACTGCTGCTGTGGATTTCTGTAAGGAATTCACTTGCAGTCAGAGAATTTTAACATTTACATCCTTTGTGTAAGGATTTTTTACTGAGTTCCTTCATTTCAACCAGTTATGTGACCCAACAGAAGGATTTATCCACTCCAGCAACAGACAATTTTTAAACAGTGCACGACTTCCTGAGGTTCTATCACACATGGCTTTTATCAGGAGAGGTAGCCACTCTAAATGTACACATAATACAAAAAAGTGGAGATTGTAGACTGATTGGTTGAGCAACCAAGGCTCTGCAGCATGCCTTATTTTCCATCTGAACCCTTTCTTTTGATAGTCATACATTCCTGTAATTCCTTTATGTTGAATATATTGCATGTCGTTTGGAGTTACATTCTTTGTGGTCTATTTATTGTATGACTTTGTGTTAAACCTTTTGTGTGCTCCTGGTCTTTTCTAACAAGAGACCTGAGGCCTTATCTATTCAAGCCTAAATGTGCATCATTTGATTCCCACCCCAATACTATACATTTCATGACCAGAAGCTGAATATATGGATTTCTGTGACCAAAATTCAGAAAGCTTGTTGAAAGGAGTATAAGATATAACAAAAAGTTCTATTGTTTGGAATGTTGTATTTTGGATGCTCTGTGGAAATGAGGGGAAAAAATCACTTGATGTTACAAGTCATATAGTGGTAATAGATACACATATCTGAACCAACATTCCCTACATACACACTTGCAGATTCAAAGTGTTCCTTCCCATATAGTTTTGCAGAGCTTTGTGAACACATCAGATTGTGAAAATTGGCCAGAGAAGCAGAAGCATTTTCTTTCTTTGAAAAGTCATACTGAATCCTTCTTTCACCTGCTAAGACATCACTGTAAAGATGTGAATTGAATAGTCTAAAGGGCTTTGAGCGGAGGGTGACAAGCAGGTTGAGCATGCAGCACTAAAATGGAAGGAGTAGACATGCTTGCATTTTCAGTAATAAAAATGATAATCATCTTTCAAAAGCATTTAATGCTACAATCCTTTATGTTGTGGCAATGGTCAGGAAGTTCCATTGTTTTATCATGGTTTAGGAGCAGCAGCCACTGTCCTGGCCACCAAGTGCATTGAGGACCACAAGAAAGAACTTATTGGTATAATAAGTTTCAATGAAGCCTGTGAGTTCTATGTAAACCTTTATATTTTCAGGCTTCCTATAACTCAGTGTTAGAAAGCAATAGGATCTGTACTTGCACTGAAATGTCTGGTTATCATACTTGATATCCATACTTTGCAGAATTTTTTATCAAAAATTTTATTCATGGGACTTCAGTTTCAGCCACAGAATAAACCATCTGTCAGAAAAATGCACTGAAATATGTGACAGAACCCCTGTGGCCAAGTGCAAAGTGATGCATATTGGAGCCAAAAATCCTAAATATAAATGCACGTTGATGGGGTCTGAACTGGCAGAGACGGACCAAGAGAGAGATCTTGGAGTCGTAGTGGATAACTCAATGAAAATGTCTAGACAGTGTGTAGCTGCAATAAAGAAGGCCAACACTATGCTGGGGATTATTAGGAAGGGAATTGAAAACAAATCAGCCAGTATCATCATGCCCCTATATAAATCATTGGTGCGACCTCATTTGGAATACTGTGTACAGTTCTGGTCACCACATCTCAAAAAGGATATTGTAGCATTGGAAAAAGTGCAGAGAAGGGCAACTAGAATGATAAAAGGGTTGGAACACCTTCCCTATGAAGAAAGGTTAAAATGCGTGGGGGTCTTCAGCTTGGAGAAATGATGGCTGAGGGGTGTCATGATCGAGGTTTATAAGATTATGAATGGGATTGAGCAGGTTGAGAAAGAAGTACTTTTCTCCCTTTCCCACAATACAAGAACTCATGGGCACTCCATGAAATTGCTGAGCAGTCGGGTTAGAACAGACAAAAGGAAATACTTCTTCACCCAAAGAGTGATTAACATATGGAATTCACTGCCACAGGAGGTGGTGGCAGCTACAAGCATGGACAGTTTCAAGAGGAATTAGATAAACATATGGAGCAGAAGTCCATCAGTGGCTATTAGCCACAGGGTATAAATGGGAATTCTCAGTCTGGGGCAGGTGATGCACTCTATTCTTGGTGCTGGAGGGGGCAGCAGTGGGAGGGCTTCTAGTGTCCTGGTCCCACTGCTGGACCTCCTGATAGCACGTAGTATTTTTGGCCGCTGTGTGACAGAGTGTTGGACTAGATGGGCCATTGGCCTGATTCAACATTGGCTTCTCTTATGTTCTTAAGTTCTTATGTTCTTACACACATTTTTAATTGTTAAAATAGATATTTTGAAGTGACATTTGGTGCAGTTACAGACAATAATATTACGTAACTGCATCTGTCTTGCTGACATCCCAAACTGACTGATGTTTAATAATTCACCATCTCCTCCATGTACGTGCACATTAAGATCCAGACAGCTCTTCATTTTTATCTTTTTTAAAAATTTTCCTGGAGTTATTAGCTGTTAAGTGGTAGCCTTTGTACCTTGCTGGGCTGTATTTAAGCTGTGAAAATGCTTTATTTGTTAGAAGAAGGAGGATTCCTAGGAAGAAACAAATTAACAATTATCTGTTATAGATTCTGGTTGGGATAAACTTCACATTTTTAACGTGCTTGCTAGGCTTTTAAATGTACATTTCTGACAGCAACATCTGAGGCACCTAGTAAAACAAATTACAGCTGTAGATCATGATTGCCTCTCTTCTGCCCTCTTTATTATCATGTAATCTGCTAGCTTTTACTTCCCACGTATTGCAGATATCTTCTCACCACTGTACTTTCATGATTATGCAGATGCCTTCATTCCAAGGACCGATTCAATCTGCCACGATGAGAAGCAGTTTTCTAACATAATAAATGCTCTCATTTCCTGAGATTTTTTTTAATGCACACACAAAGTTTAAATAGTTCAATAGTTCAATCTTCTGGGGTCCATTAATGACAAAATGCATACTTTGAAAGTATATTCATCATGCAGTTGTGAAGATAGATCAGAGAAACAATTTTGTGTGTGTGTGAATTTATTTTTTTTACTGTCCTGGAGGCTGTTGAGTTAATCATGGTGAAAGGCTAAACCCAAAACTGCCACTACATGACAATTTTTATTGATAGAAGAGAGCATTTCTGTTCATTCAGGTTTGATTATGGTGCCAATGCAACTCTGTGAAAGTGTCTGAAACAGAATAGGAAGAGTTTATCCACCCAAGTGGATCATGGGGGATTGTTATGCCACTGACAATAGCTGCTGCTCTGATATAAGGCTGCTGTCAAGGGAAAGCATGGATGAATACTTTAAGATATGTGACTCGGCAGTATACCCACTGCCAACAAGAGACCCTAGCTCACCAACTCTCATCATGAATGGGAGATAATTCTAGATGTCCCTGTATAGGGCAATCTCACATTTTATGTGCAGGGAGGTATAGGAGCTCAATTATTTGGCACTGTGATTGTTCCAAAGTTACTTTAAAAAGCATGAAAGACTGGTGCTTCCCACCTTCCACTAGGTGTGTTGTATTATGTGTATGCATGATGCTACAGTGAGCTTAATGTGGGGGGCATCTCTGGAAAGTATGTTAGCCATTTCTACTGCCCAGCTAGGACTGCATACTCTAATGTATGAATAGGATCAGAATGTAGCATTGCCAGTGTTGTCTTGACAAAGGGAAATAAGAGGTCAGCCTATGTTGGGCATTTTAAATTAGGTTATTTAAGGGTGGAAGAAGTCCTACTGCCACTGTGATTACTTCACCTTTAGAACTGCTGCATTGTCAGCCTGATCCCACACATTTTCATTAGCAAGAAAGTACCACTAAAGCAAAGAGATATAGTTCCTAATAAATCTATTTAGGACTGTAGCCTATGAACTGGAACCTGAAGCTTATCCTCTCAGCAAATAAATGGCTAAAAATTGCAGCCATGACTCTTTTAATAAGGTTTTAAGCAAGTATTCACCTACAAACATCATAAAACTTGGATAAGATGATTTGAACTAGGGCTCTTGGGACCAGATGTCTATAAAAGTGACATTCACAGAGAAAGTATTGATTTGTTAGTTATTTCTAACCACTTTACCCACTTTTGAGTGCACAAAATAACAACACACTTGTTTTCTAACAATGACCTAATTAGGTGGTGACTGAGGCCACATTCACTTTAGTTGCTTCCCAAACAGTGTTGTTCTATCTGATTTTTTAAAAGACAAAAAAAAAAAAGGCTTTGGTATTTCCCCCATATTTTCCCTTTTTATACCTCTCCCACAGTAACGGGTTGGATCCTAGTAGCATTTCCACTAGTGCAAAATGGAGGATCTTGTCTGATTCACCTCCTTATTGCAACCATATACTGCATGGCTTTTTTCTTCCACATAGGTCCTATGATTCCTGGCATGACTTTTTTGGGCTCTCCCACTTCTACCTGCAAAAAAGGTGGTAGGATCCAAGCCAATGAAAGTTGTACCATCTGCAATAAAGTGAAGACACCATGTTGGACATTTGTGTCAATATATAGTCCTCTCCTATGAACAGAAATGATCTGCATATACTCAGGTTTTCCCTGTTTTGTGCCCCTGGATTTTTGTCTGATAGTGTATATTGGAATTGCTGCAATGCAGCCTATATTTCTTCACTGGGAGAACTAAGGTGCCCATATTTTGTAAAAGCAATCAATTTCAGTCATAATTTTTTTTTTTTTTTAGTTGATGGGAGGGGGAGTCATTTCAGAAATATAGATACTCTCATAAGTCTTCTTACAAAACTTCAGAGACCTTTTTCCTACCTAGGAGTAGATCCTTTATGAACAAACACTTTGGCAGTATTTTGAAATGATCAATTGTTCAGTACTGTTAGAGTTTAAATATTTCTGTGAGAACAATTCTTCACTCCCTGCTGTTTACAAGTAAAATGCTGTCTACAAATAACACATTACATTAGCTGTTCTCTTTAGCATAACACAATGTTGAAATACTTGTAGCATTTATAAAAAGACACCAACTGATTGCAAGATGAGCGTTACCCTTGAGCAAATTATGAACACATTTATTTTAGTCTTATGCATTTGAAACTAATTTTCTGGTAATATCAAAAGTGTTCATAGAATTAATTTCCTGTCAGTTCAGCAGTATTCAAGTGAATATTTTATGATTTTGCATTAGCCATATTTGTCTAGAGTTGTGACATGATCGAGTCATTCTCTGAGGGAAACACATTAATAATTAAACTCTGTCCAATGTGGAGTACTAAGGATGACAGCATAATTGTATATTCTCCAAGGGTGTCTCACAAGGCAGAAAACGAGAATCACCCTACTGCCATTTACAGTCCAAGTTTAGGCTATCTTTCTAAAATTACAACAGTGCTGAAGGAGGAACAAGGGCAGGGGGTTAATGTCAAACACCCTTCCTGTTTCTCTAAAAATACGAGAGAAATACAAACTGCTTTTTTTAAAAAATGTATCCCTCAAATGCTAGCTAAAATATTGTCATGGGATTTATCCCATTTCCCTTGTAATTACACAGCATTCTCACTGAATGCAGAATCATGGCTATGTAGGAGAGATATATGTTATGTGCATAGATTAAGGGGGGAAATCACCTTTGACAAGAGATGGTTCAATTGATTTTATCTCCTATCTTTGACTCCTATCATATCTTTTTTTTTTTTGCCTTGATAATTTCAGCAATCTTTTAAGTTTTTAATCTACTTCCCAGTCAAATGCCTACAGATAAATCACTATGTTTATTCTTATGTATGCTTCTTTTCAGACTCTGCAAGTAAAATGTTATTGGACTTGAGCTGGGATTCTAAAAAATCCAGAAGCATGTAGTTTTATAACCTCTTTTTTCCAGAACAGAGAAAGACGATTTAGACAAGATCTGCACTTCACTGGATATTACACTGCTGTGATCATTTGCCTTCTAGATTTTCCAGGAAGTGAATGCTTACAATAGCACAATATCCATTGGTGCATGGATTTAGTCTTATTGGGGAACAATAGGCAAATGGAATTTAAAGAAATCCTGGACACATCCTCACATCACCTCAATTAAAAGCATTTTGTTCTGTTAGTGCTGTTGAATTCATAACACAGTTATTCCCCACTTATTCTCATCAAACTTGGCTTCCTATCATATACCATGAGCTGCTTTAGGTGCCTAGTAACAGCTTGCACATGTCTAGTTTCACATTACAAGCTACCATTAATAGCTGATTTGTCTAAGGGTCTGTCCATATGAGTAGCTATTTTTGGTGAGTGGTGAACGCCCCTCTACTTTGTGACAAAATATTTGCTACCATTTAACTATGCATTAGTATGTTGAAAGTCTCTTCTTACATTACATCCCATAAGCTTAAAACATGTTAAAATGAAAGAAACAAATGTGAAGATGAGAAAATAATAAACAGATCTATAACCACAGAATTTAAATAGAATTTAAAGGTCAGAAGGAACCATTTTATTGCTTTCTATACTCACCTGGAAAAGATACTATATTCATAAAATACTACCCATGTAATTTTAATCACCTGAAAGACCAGATATGCAAGATTACAGTTGCCACGCAGCAGCTTTATCTCTAGCATTACAAGACTGCTTCATTATATTGTTTTCAAGCAGCGCCTTGTAAAGTTTTTTATAGGTGGGTCAGAGGAGGGGTTCATCTTCTGATCATGAAATACTTTGGAAAGGGGATGGAGACAGTTGAGCAAGATGTGGCTGTACATGAGAAGAAGGGAAACATTTGGTACCTCCCACATCAGCTACAGAGCTCACAGAGAGGAGAGAAGCTGATGATGGAGAGAAATAAATACCTTGGATGATGAGAAGAAAGGAATATGGTCTATATGAAACGAACTAAAAACACTTGTCATGAAAGGTTATACACTCCAAGCCAGAACCACACAATATCTGATCCACAAGGGGCATACCATCTTGTTGGGTCACAGTTAGGATTGATAAGCACAATTTCTCCATTTTGCTTTTTAATTATTCTGAATTTTTTTTCTGTGTTATATTCCATGCTCCCTTAATTTGGTTTCTACATGCTAAAACTGGGTCATGCAATTTGCCAGAGGTACCTGTTCCTTCACATCATTTGCATCTCCCCTTACCTAATTACCAGTTCACAGTTGTGCATGAATAAAACACTGCAAAAAAACTCAACATTGATATGACTGTATATATAATTACATCAGATTATTTTTGTATACTACTTTACTGATGCATGCTGACATTCTTTTGCACTGGTAAAACATCATACAATGCAAATTATTGGTAGTGTTCCATCTATGCAGTTGTGCACACTTCTAATATGCTAGAGAACTGGAGAAATGGAAAGTTTTATCAAGCTTCATGTACAACAGAAATTGGACGTAAAATAAAATAGTACATCATGTTGACTTTGGAAACAAGATTATTTGAAACTTCAAAATTCAGATGGGAAGAATTCCAAAAGCATTTCTAGTCACACTGCATAGCTAGTGGGTTGTTCTCCATCCTATAACTTGCTGCTTTGTGCTGACTGGTTTTCTCCCCCACCCCTTGTTCGTAAATCATTCCTCCCCCTTTTCCCACTACAGAAAAGTACACCACAAATAAGTGATAACCAAACACATATGCCTTCCACACTGATTAATTAATTATCATATTGCAATGTGTGTAGTATGGCCAGGACATTTGAGGTTTGTCTGACAGCAGTTCTAGCCCTTTAGCATTATGCACCAATAAAGTGATAAGCTAGACTTATCTTTGGGTCTGAGAGAGCTCTGAAAGAGATGTGGCTGATCAAAGGTCACCCAGCTGGCTTCATGTGGAGGAATGTGGAATCAAACCTGGTTCTCCAGATTAGAGTCTGTTGCTGTAATCACTACACCATGCTGGCTTTCCACCTTCCGCATATTCAATACTACCAAAATTGGCTTAATTTGTACTGAATTCAGAGCAGTCCCCTGGAACCACATGGGGAGCTTATTATCTATATTCTACAAGGGGATGGAGGCAGTCGAGCAAGATAAAAACAGAGAATACAGATGCCTTCTTCTCTTAACAGTATGGAACTCAAACTTGTTGAGCTCTCAGAAACAGCAGGAGATAAAACTGCTAGAGGGCTGCATGTTTTCTATTTACTTTCAGCTGAGGTGATTTAGCTTTCAACTGAGGTGATTTAGCTTTCAGCTGAGGTGATTTACTGTGTGGGAGGACTGTATTTGGGAATGTGTGGGTGAGTTTTAAGTTGTTTCAGAGTCCTGGCTGCTTGAGAAAGGGTGAGAATGGGTGATTGTTTGACTGTAATTGGATTGCCTGGTGTAATTTGAATAGCTGCTGGCCCCACCCTCTGCTGAGTGAGGCTTCTATTTAAGGCTGTACTTTGCCAGAGGCACAAGCCAAAGGGCTGTTAGGACATGGTTCTCTTAGATTAGTAAGAAGCCCAGGAAGGGCTTGTGTCCCCAGTAAGGTAAGTAGACTTCTAAATGGAGAACCACATAAATATGAAGGGTATTAAAAGGGTATGTATATATATAAAGTATGAAGAAGTCTTGGATGTGTGCCCAGTGCAAGGAGCTCCTGGTTCTCAGGGAACAAGTTTGCACCCTTGAGGCCAAGATGGCTGACCTGGAGAAGCAGAGACAGTCAGTTAGATGCAATGGAAGAGGAGGATTATAAAATGATGAATGTATTAAAGATAGCAGCTAGATGAAATAACTATGTTGTAATAGGTGTGTTGTATACCAAGTGGAGACAGCACATGTGGTCAAGGAACCATGTGGTCAGAAAAGGGATGGGAGCTTCACCTCCAGAGACAATATCCTGAATGGATCCTAGCCCGCACCTATCAGACAGCTAGGATCCTATGAGTAACCATTGTGAGAGGCACACTGTAAATAACCTAGTGTGTGTGTGTGTGTGTGTTGGGGGAGTGGGAAACACAGGAATATAAATTGGTTTGCGAGCCAGGTAGTCATCTCAAGTATACCTAGGGGTCTTTTTGTAGAAAAACAGCTGCAGGAGCTCATTAGCATATGGTATGCTAATGAGCTATTAGCATATGCCACACCCCCTGACATCACTGGAAGTGATGTCAGAAGGGGAAGCAAAAGGGGGGAGGCATCTTCAAAAGCCTCCCTTTCCCTAGCTGGCCTGGGTGGGGGAGCTAAGAGAGAAGGGGTTTAAAGTTTAAACTCCTTCTCACTAGAGTTGGGCCACAGAAGGAGGAAAGAGGGAAGGAAAGAGAGAGAGTAGAGAGAAGGAAAGAGGGAAAGAAAGAGAAGGAAAGGGGAGGGAAAGAAAGAGAGGGTAGATGGAGGGAAACAGGGAAAGGAGGAAAAAAGAGAAGAGAAGAAGGTGGGAAAGAAAGAAAGAGAAGAGAAGAAGGAGGGAAAGAGGAAAAAGAGAGAAGGAAAGGAGGGAATGAAAGAAATTTGGCAGCAATTCGGCCCCATTATATCCTATCGGCCATTGAAGTCAATGGTGAAAACATAGGGTATATTCTGGGGGCTGGAGGGGAGGAGATTTGAGGGAGAGGCTCCAAACTCACAGGGTAGCCATTGGAGTCTCTCCCCAAGATACCCACCAAGTTTCAAGAATATTTGGCCAGGGGGTCCAATTCTATGGGCCCCCAAACAGGTTGCCCCTATTCCCCCCATTGTTCTCTATAGTGGGAAAAAAGTAACTTCAGTCAGTACTTTATAAGGTGATTTTAACTACCATGGATTGATTGGGTCAATATGTGTTTAAGTCGGGAAAAAGAAATTGAGTTTCTAGACACTCTCAATGATTGTGCTATGGAGCAGATGGTCACAGAATCTACCAGGGAAGAGGCAGTCCTGGATTTGGTTGCAAGTAATGTCCAAGATCTGGTGAGAGATGTAAAAGCGATTGCACCACTTGAGAACAGTGACCATAATGTTATTGAGTTCAACTTTTGTATAAATAGGGAGTTGGCCAGAAAGACCAACACAACCACTTTTAACTTTAAAAGGGCCAAAACCATTGGGGAAGCTTGAAGAGTATTTAAAACTACAATCCTAGATGCTCAGAAAAAATATATACCACAGGTTAGGAAAGGCACAAATAGGAAAGGCCTGCATGGTTAACAAACAAAGTAATGGAAGCTGTAAATGGTAAGAAGGATTCCTTTAAGTAGTGGAAAGCTAGTCTCAGGCCCTGGTCACACGGGCCAGATAAAGCAGGGGGGAGGCATGGCTATTAGCGCCATCGCAATTTGTGCTGCTGAAATGCGATCAGACGCAACAGCGGCAAACTGAGTTTTTGGTGGCGCATGGTTCTGGCAGTGCTGCAATGGGGCAAAAGGAGTGTGCTGGGGCAATCAGACAGAGACAGTCCATCTGCAGCCTGTGGCAAACCGTTCACTAGTAGCTTGTGGGCAGTACTTTTTAAATCCAGATCTTCGGCGGTAAGCTACGTGCTGGGGATGGGCGGGCAATGCTTCCCAGATGTTTCCGTATGATCGCACACATTTACTCTGCCCAGCAGTCATGCTTCTCCCGAGGCAAATATTCCATGTGACCTCAGTGAGGTTGATAAAAGGGAACACAGGCTGTGGCAAATAAAATGCAAGTCTGTGATCAGGCAGGCAAAAAGGGACTATGCAGAGCATACTGTAAAAAACAAACAAATATAAAGACCAACTATAAAACTTTCTTCAAATACATTAGAAGCAGCAAACCAGACAGGGAAGCAGTGGGACCTTTGGACGACCAAGGGGCAAAAGGAGTACTGAAGGATGACAGGGAAATGGCTGAGAAGCTGAATGCATTTTTTTCCTTCTGTCTTTACAGTGGAAGATGAGACGTGCTTGCCCACTCCAGAACCGCTGATTTCAGGAGGAGTATTGAAAGACCTGAGTCAGATTGAGGTGATGAGAAAGGAGGTCCTACAACTGATAGACAACTTAAAAACTGATACATTAGCAGGCCCAGATGGCATACATCCAAGAGTTCTGAAAGAACTCACATGTGAATTTGTAGATCTTCTAAAAAATATATGTAATCTTTCATTAAAATCTGCCTCCATTCCTGAAGAAGAAGAGATTGGATTTATACCCCGCCCTACACTAAGAGTCTCAGAGTGGCTTACAAGCTCCTTTCCCTTCCTCTCCCCACAACAGACACCCTGTGAGGTAGGTGGGGCTGAGAGAGCTCTGAGAGAACTGTCCTTGAGAGAACAGCTCTGACAGAATTATGGCTTGCCCGAGGTCATCCAGCAGTTGCAAGTGGAGGAGTGGGGAATCAAACCTGGTTTTCCCAGATAAGTGTCCACACACTTAACCACTACACCAAACTGGCTCCAGTCCTGAGGACTGGAAGGTAGCTAATGTCACTCCCATCTTTAAAAAGAGTTCCAGAGAAGATCCAGGATATTGCAAGTCTGACGTCGATACCAGGTAAGTTGGTGGAAACTGTTATTAAAGAAAGAATTAGTAGGTACATTGATGAACAAAACCTAATGAGGCAGACTCAGCATGGGTTCCATAAGGGAAGATCTTGTCTCACTAACCTGTCAGTGTTCTTTGAAGGAGTGAACAAACATGTGGACAAGGGGGACCCAATAGATGTTGTTTACCTTGACTTCCAGAAAGTTTTTGATAAAGTTCCTCATCAAAGGCTCCTAAGTAAGCTCTATAGTCATGGGATAAAAGGACAAGTCCTCTTGTGGATCAAAAACTGGCAGATTAATAGGAAACAGAGAGTGTGTATAAATAGGCAATTTTCTCAGTGGAGGGTGGTAAGCAGTGGGGTACCACAGGGATCAGTACTGGGTCCGATGCTTTTTAATTTGTTCATTAATGATTTGGAGTTGGAAGTAAGCAGTGAAGTGGCTAAATTTGCAGATGACACGAAGTTGTTCAGGGTGGTGAGAACCAGGGAGGATTGTGAGGCACTTCAAAGGGATCTGCTGATGATAGATGAGTGGGTGTCAACATGGCAAATGGGGTTCAATGTGGCCAAGTGCAAAGTGATGCACATTGGGGCCCAAAATCCTAACTATAAATACATGTTGATGGGGTCCAAACTGGCAGAGACTGACCAAGAGAGCGAACTTGGAATCATGGTAGATAACTCACTGACAATGTCGAGACAGTGTGCAGCTGCAATAAAAAAGGCCAGAGCTATGCTGGGGATTATTAGGAAGGGAATTGAAAACAAATCAGCCAGTGTAATAATGACCCTGTATAAATTGATGGTGCAACCTCATTTGGAATACTGTGTACAGTTCTGGTCACTATACCTCAGAAAGGATATTATATCATTGGGAAAAGGGCAGAAAAGGGCAGCTAGAATGATAAAAAGGGTTGGAACACTTTCCCTATGAAGAAATTTTAAAGTGCTTGGGGCTCTTTAGCTTGGAGAAATGATGGCTGAGGGGTGACATGATTGAGGTTTACAAGATTATGCATAGGATAGTGCAGGTAGAGAAAGCATTTATTTTCTCCCTTTCTCACAATACAAGAACTCATGGGCACTCAATGAAATTGCTGAGTAGTCGGGTTAGAATGGATAAAAGGAAGTCTTCATCCAAAGAGGGATTAACACAATTCACTGCCACAGGAGGTAGTGGCAGCTACAAGCATGGGCAGCTTCAAGAGGGAATTAGATAAACATATGGAGCAGAGGTCCATCAGTGGCTATGAGCCACAAGGTATACAAAGGAACTCTCAGTCTGTGGCAAGTGATGCACTGTATTCTTGGTGCTTGGGGGGGGAGCAACAGTGGGAGGCTTCTAGTGTCCTGGCTCCACTGATGGACCTCCTGATGGCACCTGGTATTTTTGACCATGATTTGACAGAGTGTTGGACTGGATGGGCCACTGGCCTGATCTAAAATTGGCTTCTCTTATGTTCTTATATTCTTAAGTGGCTACTTCTTGACTCCTTGTCAGTTGAAACCACCCAAAATGATTTCAGGATCTTCATGGAAAGACTTCCAAAGCGTATTATATCTCATTCTTTGAATAAATTGTATTGAACTCATACAGATCCAAATTAGTAGAAGATGTATTATTGATCTAAACATCTAGCAGTTTTTATTGACAAAGGTTCGTGATCAATGCCATCCAATAAATTGAGTAATTTAAACATCTCAGAAAAGCTGAAGCTGAAGCAACTGCATTACGTTTATCAAGTTGGAAAACTGACCATTTGAAATGAATGATGTGATATTCCATCTGACCATGATTTGTGAATAGTTCCCATACAGCTATGTTATTGTCAGACTGTAGTGAGAAGCAATCTAATTCTCCTTTGTGGATCTCAGGGCACAATTTTATGCTCACTTACTTGAAAGTAGTGATGCTGATAAAAAGAGGAGCTTAAAAAATGAACTTCCAATGCTCTACAAGCTCACACAACTTTTAAGCTGAGCTCAGACTCCCTCAGACCTTATTCAAAATGTCTCACAAACAGGCCAATGCTAGTGGGCCATCCTGCTCCTCTCCAACCACAGGTCTTCAATTAGGGAGGCTGAGAAATCTACAGTTTCCATCAGTCCTGACCAGCCCCATAGCCAGGAATTTTCCAGGAGGTGCTGGGGTGGCACCACTAATTAAATTAAATTGAAATCACACCCACAGTTAGGAAAGGGCAGTGCAAGGGGCAGAGAGAAGCCAGGCACAAAGGCACACAGGCCTGCCATGGCCTGCCCAGCTGCCACCCCAGCCAGCAGCCAGCTGACTCATGTCAGATGCTACACTCACCCTCCTTTTCCCCACAGATGCCGCTGTCAGTGGGTACCCAACTTGGGGGTGGACAGCTTGCCTGAGTGCTGCACAGGGCAGTCTCTGAGGGCTCTGGCCCAGGCCTTGAGATGAGGGGCCAGGCACCATGGGAGGGTGAGCCCTAGGTGGGCTGTGCAGACCAGGGGCAGAGGCAGAGGAGAGCAGGCCTGGCTATCTGCTGTTGCTGCACTGGGGGAGGCAAGGGGAGCATGGCACAGGGCAAGGCTGTGGCTGGGCTTCTCCTATGCACTGTCTGACTCTTCACACCCAGGTAAAGGAGGAGGTGGGCAGTGATGGCATGGAGCAGCACTTCTCCTGCTATGGCATCTTTGATCAGCCACGGTGGGGCTCCACCTTAATCATGTTGAGGCTCCGCCCCTAAAGTCTGACCACTGGCTAAGTTCCTGGCCCTGATATAAATTCATGCTGGAAAGGTTTGGGAAGAGTAACTTGTAGAAAGGACAGGCCCTGGCTGATGACAGTGGTTATTTAAAGAGCTGTCTCTTGTAGATGGTTATTCTTTTCCCTTTAGAATGGTAAGTTTTGTGGCTTGGAGGTAACCGACAGAAAATGAGGTGGATAGCAGTGTACACATATGTGTGACTGTGCGCACACTCTGAACAAATATCTTTAAACACTGACACATGAAAACCAAACATTTTCAGGTGTTCAGTAGAGATGCTTTCAAAAATACAAACAATCTGGAGTCAAGCACAAGATTGTTCATTCAACAGTAAGTTAGAATAAAACCAGCTGAAATCAGTCAAATGACCAACCAAATGTGCACAGAATTGGGCTACACATACTTTAAGAAAATAATCATTGTTCACAAAAGTTCAAATGTTGCCAGTGTTGGTGCACCTTATCATGACTCATGTAATTCATGCATCCCAGGATACTTGTTCACACCTGCAATATAATTATTTGAATTTGTTACATCATTAGTGTTAACATTTTAATTAATGATGAATATTTATAACCATGATGTTCACATTTTTCAGTGTTCTGGTATATCAGTTAAATCCCAATGAACAAGCCCCTCAATGGTGAACAAGCCCCTCATAGGTAAGAAATGTCGTGTTTCTCTTTCTGTCATCAAAGGCAAAATTATACAAGAAGTATGGCAGGTGTCAATAGGGTCATAATGTGCCATTGTTTCAGAAAAATGCATCAGAACAGAATGACAAACTATTTTTTTAAAAAAGGAGGTTATACAGATGTATTTTTAAAATACTGTTTCCCAGGAATAGAATCCATTGCAATAAATCACATCATTTTCCTAAGATGTACTGCTGCTGAAATAATTTATCAGCCTTTGTAATAGGGTGAGTCACTGCCTAAGTAGCTCACATTCATCATTTATACACTGTAAAAAAACCTGCAAATGAATTTCATCTGAGTTAGTAATACATAAAAAAGAACCTCTAATCTTGACCTGGGGGCTAGTTCACATTTTTTCTGCTACAGGAAGACTTTGAAGATCACGTTGTCATTCCTATGTCTGCATTCACAAGAGTAATGTAACATGTGGGAAGATAGCTCACAAAAGTCAAGGCTGTTGCTGTGATCCTAGACATACATTTTTTTAAGCATCAGAGATCACAGAACTTGCTGCATGAGCTTCCATGCACTGTCATGGAACCAGGGCCTCTCAGATCCTAGCCCAGCTGGTTTCACTTCCTTTGATCTCTTGGTTTTATGGTACTGTCTGTTGGCCTGGGATAGTTGAATATAGTTTTGGGCCGCATCTTTTTCTGTTCCAGTGTGGGTTTGGTAAAACAACGGAGTGAATGCTAGATGCAAAATGTGCCTATATCACACTGGCTTTTATGTATATGTATCTTCCTGACTGCACATGGTAAACTGTTTCTTCCCTCCTTTTAACCACTATTCCCACAAAACCCACTTCTGTCCCCACTCCTGTATCCATTCTCTCTTTCTCTCCCTCTCCTCCTCCTCCTCCTTTTTCCCAGTTACCCTTTTCTATGTATCTCTTTTATCCCTAATATATGTACAACCCTGACTCAAAGTTTAGAGGTTAATGTTTTTCCTTTTACTGACTCCAGACATACATTGGGTTTCAGGCCCAAAGTTTCTTCATTCATACTCCTGAGAAGGAACAAAAAAAAAATAAACATAAAGAAAACAATGAAGAATTGGCTGCTTTGCCAAATGAAAACAAAGGTAATTCTTAAGTCTGAGCTGTCCCCAAAATCTAGGAGAGAAACTAAAATCATAGCTTTCCTGTGGCAACAATGTCACCAGAAATGGGAAATATTATTTAAAAAATACATCTGTATAACATTACATATTTTTCAATGTTCTGTTATATCAGTTAAATCCCAATGATATGACAAAAGGACCTTGGTGAACAAGCTCAGTTTTAAGTTGAGCTCAGACTCCTTCAAACCTAATTTGAAATGTCTCACAAACAAGCCAATGCTAGTGGGCAAAGGGAACATTATATATCATTTATACACTGTCTGATCTGACTGTAGAAAGAAGAAATGACTGTTCACCTATATCAAAACTGAAATAAATACTCTGGCAGAGGAACTTTGCTAGGATCACTTAGAGTATTACAGTAGAGAGCTGGTGGTCCTAAATCCTCTCAAATATTAAACGTATGATATATTTATCAAATATGCTGTTTTAAGACAAAATCACATATATGAGCCAATATGCTGATAGCAGAGGAGTGTTGACTGTGTGATCATACACTGGCTAACTTAAAATAAATATTGATGAGGAATATCTTTTCCATTTTTCAGTATATGTGCTATCAAGTAGGATGCATATTTTTTTCTTTTATTAACTGCTATGTTCTGGGGAAACACTCTCCCCCCCAGGAAAAATACCTTAACAGAATTAAAAACAAACACATACACACCCCGATCACATTGCTCTAGCAATGAAACATTAACATCAAAAGCTAATACTTCTATATTTATATATTGATGCACGGACCAGATTTTACACATGGCCAGAATGTCTCTGAAGCTCTTCCTACAGATTCTCATGTTATTCATGCCTTCTGTTTAAATCACAGTTGTTTTCTTCTTCTGCAGTGTGAATAGCTGTGAGAAGAGCTACAAAAACTTTTATTTGCATTTGTAATTCTCGTCTGTTCATGGATATATGTTATGTTGTTGGATCTTGAATGCAGTAGTTAGAACATTCACAATATTTTACATCAGTGTTGATGGGAGATGTCTGTTAATTGGGGAAAAGTTTCTTTTGGGGTATATTACCAGCTGACCAAATGTACAACCTTTCCATCCTGAAACACTTTGTACCTTACATTTTTACTAATGATAATGATTATGATGAATATCTAGCCCGGTTTTTGATATTTCTGCTGATTTGTCTGTTCTTAATAGATCATTGGTTGCTGTAGCCATTGCTGCTCATCCAAATAAATAACATGAAGAAAATCCATGTAGACAGAGACAGGCTTTTTGAAGCCAGCTAAAGAAATCTGTAATTTTGAAAACAGGAAACAAAATTGCTTATGATCATCAAATACTTTGACAATGACAACTGTGACAAAGTTCTGTTATAAAGAAAAAAATGATGTGTTCGGATATATAAGTAGCCTTTTTATCCAATATGAATTTTTATTCTATATATGAGCATATAGTTTCATTTAAAGTAACTGAAGCATTCATTGACTGTAATTACACCAAATATTTATTGACAAATATAGTGATGAGTGAGCCCTGTGTGCAGGGAAGGGCAGGATAAAAATCCAGTCAATCAATAAGATGATCAGTTTTCTGAGCTAATAAACTTAGTTGGAGCTTAAATTGTGTGGTTAAAGAAGGAGGTGGCATTTCTCTGTACCTAACAACTGGCAAACAAGGGTATCTTGTTTATCAGAGAGGAGATATTACAAGGTAAAACAGTGAAGAACACTGCTCCTTTCCAAACTCTGCTGTGTGCTTGTGATTGTCAATCCAACATATTTCAGAAGCCAAAAATTCAAGCACAATTTGAATTTGATGAATTGTTCCATTGAAGTGCTGAAAAACAATAGTCTTTCTAGATAATAGACTTGACAGGATGATAGAGTGACAGAACTGATTGCTCAATGGCAAGCAAGTCAACCATAATAATCTATCCACTGCTAGACAGCCATTATGTAGATCGATGCATACCACTGGGGAAGGTATGTTGATAGATGTGTTGTCCAGCAGCTAAGACAAATAAAGATGGAGTAAATGGGCCAATGTAGATATGGGGGGAAAGAGACAGGATTGCTATATTAAGGCCAATCTCTATATTTCTTAATCACTACTGGAGGCCCATGTACTATAGATTATACCAATCAAATGTAAATTTTCTGTGCCTTGTAGGTGTTCCTGAAAGCATCTGTTGCTGAAATGCACATTTGCCTGGTGATCTAGAAGATTTATGTGGAAATTTCCTAAACATAATGCAATAGCCTTGCTGAAGCTAAGCAGCTCTGGGCCTAGTCCAGGGGTGACCAAACTGTGGCTTGGGAGCCATGTGCGGCACTTTCACACATATTGTGCAGCTCCCAGCAGGGTAACTGGGGAAGCTAAATATCATTAGCAAACAGATATCATTGGATAAATAAATATCATTATCGATATCTGCTTTTACCACTTTTGTTATTATTTTTGGCAGTCTCATTTAATGTTAATAAAAAGCAAATTTGCATATTTCCCAGTAAAAACGTGTAATAGTTGTTCATGTCTTGTGGCTCTCAAACATCTGACATTTATTCTGTGTGTCTCTTACATTAAGCAAGTTTGGCCTCCCTTGGCCTAGTCAATGTTTCCATGGGAGACCTCCTGGAAACCTTATGTTTCATGATGAAGGAAAGGAGGGTTATATTTGTTGTTGTTGTTCAGTCACACAGTCGAGTCCGACTCTTCACGACCCCATGGACCAGATCATGCCAGGCCCTTCTATCTTTCGCTGTCCGCTGAAGTTTGCTCAATTTCATGTTCGTTGCATCGATGACACTGTCTAACCATCTCATCCTTTGCCATCCCCTTCTTCTTTGACCTTCAATCTTTCCCAGCATCAGGGTCTTCTCCAGTGAATGCTCCCTTCTCATTTGGTGGCCAAAGTATTTGAGCTTCAACTTCAGGATTTGGCCTTCCAGGGAACAGTCAAGGTTGATTTCTTTTAGGACTGAATGATTTGATCTCCTTGCAGTCCAAGGGACTCTCAAGAGTCTTCTCCAGCACCATAGTTCAAAAGAATCTATTCTTCGGCACTTGGCCTTCCTTATAGTCCAACTCTCGCAGCCATACATTACTACGGGGAATACCATTGCTTTGACCATGCGGACTTTTGTTGGCAGGGTGATGTCTCTGCTTTTTATCATGCTGTTTAGGTTTGCCATCGCTTTCCTCCCAAGGAGCAGGCGTCTTTTAATTTCATGGCTGCAGTCACCATCTGCAGTGATCTGGGATCCCAGGAGCGTGAAGTCTGTCACTACTTCTACGACTTTCCCTTCTATTTGCCAAGGAGTGATGGGGCCAGATGCCATGATCTTAGTTTTTTTGATGTTGAGCTTCAAGCCCACTTTTGTGCTCTCCTCTTTCACTCTGAGGAAGAGGCTCTTTAGGTCCTCTTCACTTTCTGCCATCAGAGTGGTATCGTCTGCATATCTGAGGTTATTGATCTTTTCCCCAGCAATCTTAACTCCAGCTTGTGATTCATCCAGGCCAGCATTTCGCATGATGTACTCTGCATATAAATTAAATAAGCAAGGTGACAATATACATCCTTGTCGTACTCCTTTTCCTATGCTAAACCAATCAGTTGTTCCATATCCGGTTCTAACTGTTGCTTCTTGACCTTTGTACAGGTTTCTCAGGAGACATATGAGGTGGTCTGGTACTCCCATCTCTTTAAGAACCTGCCATAGTTTATTGTGATCCACACAATCAAAGGCTTTAGCATAGTCAATGAAGCAGAAGTAGATGTTTTTCTGGTACTCTCTTGCTTTCTCCATAATCCAGCGAATGTTGGCAATTTGATCTCTAGTTCCTCTACCTCTTCGAAACCCAGCTTGTACTTCTGGCAGTTCTCTATCCACATACTGTTGGAGCCTAGCTTGTAGGATCTTGAGCATGACCTTGCTAGCATGTGAAATGAGTGCAATTGTGCGATAGTTTGAACATTCCTTGACATTGCCCTTCTTTGGGATTGGAATGTAAACTGACCTTTTCCAATCATGTGGACACTGTTGTGTTTTCCAAATTTGTTGGCAAATTGAGTGCAGCACTTTAACAGCATTTTCTTTTAAGACTTTGAATAACTCAGCTGGGATACCATCACCTCCACTAGCTTTGTTGTTAGTAATGCTTTCTAAGGCCCATTTAACTTCACTTTCCAGGATGTCTGGCTCGAGGCCAGTGATTATAGCATCGTGGTTGTCAAGGACATCAAGGTCCTTCTTGTATAGTTCTTCTGTGTATTCTTGCCATCTTTTCCTAATCTCTTCTGCTTCTGTTAAGTCCCTACCGTTTTTGTCCTTTATCATGGCCAGCTTTGCATGGAGCGTTCCCTTGATTTCTTGAAGAGATCTCTAGTCCTTTCCAATCTATTGTTTTCCTCTATTACTTTGCATTGTTCATTCAGGAAAGCTTCCTTATCTCTCCTTGCTGTTCTCTGGAAATCTGCATTCAGTTGGGCAAATCTTTCCTTTTCATCATTGCCTTTAGCTTTCCTTCTTTCCTCTGCTATGTGTAAAGCCTCATCAGACAGCCACTTTGCTTTCTTGCATTTCTTTTTCTTTGGGATGGCGGTGATTGCTGCCTCCTTTACAATGTCACAGACCTCTGTCCATAGTTCTTCAGGCACTCTGTCTATCAAATCTAGCCCGTTAAACCTATTCTTCACCTCTACTGTATATTCATCGGGGATGCGATCTAGGTAAAATCTGAATGGCCTAGTGGTTTTCCCAACTTTCCTCAATTTAAGTCTGAATTTTGCAATAAGTAGCTCATGATCTGAGCCACAGTCAGCTCCAGGTCTTGTTTTTACTGACTGGATAGAGCTTCTCCATCTTTGACTGCAAATTATATAGTCAATCTGATTTCGGTGTTGCCCATCTGATGATGTCCATGTGTAGAGACGCCTCTTAGGTTGTTGGAAAAGGGTGTTTGCTATGACCAGCGTGTTCTCTTGACAAAACTCTGTTAGCCTTTGCCCTGCTTCATTTTGTTCTCCAAGGCCAAACTTGTCTGTTATTCCGGTTACCTTTTGATTTCCTACTTTAGCATTCCAGTCCCCTATGATGATGAGGACATCATTTTTTGGTGTTAGTTCTATGAGCTGTTGTAGGTCTTCATAGAACTGGTCCACTTCAGCCTCTTCTGCAGCAGTGGTTGGGACATAGACTTGGATTACTGTGATGTTGAATGGTTTGCCTTGTATTTGGACCGAGATCATCCTGTCATTTTTGAGATTGTATCCCAATACTGCCTTTCTCACTCTCTTGTTGACTATAAAGGCCACACCATTTTTTCTACAAGATTCCTGGCCACAGTAGTAGATATAATGGTCTTCTGAGTTAAATTCGCCTATTCCTGTCCACTTTAGTTCACTGATTCCCAAGATGTCGATGTTCATTCTTGCCATCTCATTTTTGACCACCTCAAGCTTACCTTGATTCATAGATCTTACATTCCAGGTTCTTATGCAGTATTGTTCTTTGCAGCATCGGACTTTCCTTTCACCGTCAGAAACATCCACAACTGAGCGTCCTTTCGGCTTTGGCCCAGCTGCTTCACTCTTTCTGGGGTTACTCGTACTTGCCCTCTGCTCTTCCCCAGTAGCATATTGGACACCTTCCGACCTGAGGGGCTCATCTTCCAGCGTCATATCTTTTAGCCTTTTGTTACTGTCCATGGGGTTTTCTTGGCAAAGATACTGGAGTGGGTTGCCATTTCCTTCTCCAGGGGATCATGCTTGGTCTGAGTTCTCTGCTGTAGCCTGTCTGTCCTGGGTGGCCCTCCACGGCATAGCCCACAGCCTCATCGAACCACACAAGCCCCCTCACCACAACAATGCAGTGATCCATGAGGGAGGAGGGTTATATTAAGTAAGTTAAAAATCGATTATAATTTTGAATATAAGCATAAAAATGTATGGAAATACAGTATTGTACCAGAGGTCTGAATCCAAATTAATTTGTGTCCAAAGAACTGTTCTCACAAAATGGCAGATTCAAAAAATCTCCCTGCTATCTCTGTCACCCATTTTTCTCTCTTTCTCTCATACAATTTCATCTCCAGTTACTACATTTAAACCCATCTGCCCAATCACAAATACTGCCTGTTGGTTCTCCCACCTAAATCCCAATCTCACTCTTTCTCCCAAATCTCATAATTCTTCAGTCCTAATACCCACTTCACAGTGTTGCAGTGTGCTAGTCCTGACTAGGATTGCCAGCTCACTGACAAATCTAGGGCATTTATTTAGATATTCATCTAAATGAGGGGTGTCAAACATGCAGCCCGGGGGCCGGATTAGGCCCCTGAAGAGCTTCTATCAGGCCCGCAGTGGAACTGGCTGTCTTCTGCTTCTTCTTCCAGTTCTGCTGCTGCTGCATCATTGTAGGTTTGCAGTTTACAGATACACACCTGAACAGCATACTCAAGATGGCAACAGCGCAGACATTTTGATGTAATTATTCAGAGCAAGAGGTGTCAGTTATCAGACATTGTTGAATAAACAAAATATTGCAAGAGTGCTAATGTTTTAAGCATGTTTTTATTTTAAATAAAAAAACAACCTTTGTGTTTGTGTCCTTTATAAAGTTTATATCTCTGCTATCTGGCATTACATTTCATGACACACAATATCCAGCCCTCATAACAAATGAGTTCAACACCCCTAGTCTAGATATTTATACCCAACTTTTCTCCCAAATGAAAACCAAAATCAGCTTGCAACATCTTTCTCTTTTCTTCCATTCTATCATGACAGCAATAACCTTGTGAAGTAGGTTAAACTGAAAGAGTCACCCAATGAGCTTCCATGACACAGTGGGAATTTGAACCAGGGTCTCTTAGATCCTAGCCCAGCACATTAAACACTATATCACACTGGCTTTTATGGACATGTATCTTGCTGACCACATATGGTAAATTGTTTCTTCCCTCCTTTTGACCATTATTCCCACAAAATCCACTTCTGTCCCCACTCCTGTATCCATTCTCTCTTTCTCTCCCTCCTCCTCCTTTTTCCCATTTACCTTTTTCTATGTATCTCTTTTATCCCTCACATATGTACAACCCTGACTCAAAGTTTAGAGGGTAATGTTTTTCCTTCTACTGACTCCAGACATACATTGGGTTTCAGGCCCAAAGCTTCTTCATTCATATTCCTGAGAAGGAACAATAACAACAAAAAATCAAACATAAAGAAAACAATGAATAATTGCCTGCTTTGCCAAATGAAAACAATGGTAATTCATAAGTCTGTCCCCAAAATCTAGGAGAGAAGCTAAAATCTATACGTGCCTTACTCATAGCTTTCCTGTGGTGCCATTGTTGCCAAATGCTCTATGCTTATGCTCTGCAAGGTGATGCTCCTAGTGGGGAGGGTGGGGTAAAAGTCTAATAAATAAATAAAACCCCAGCACACATACTCATTCAGCAAAGCTGGGCTTTTTGTTAATACAGAACCATGCTACATGACCATGCACTGGATTTTTCAGGGAATACTTCTTTCTCAAGTTAGTTAGTGGCAGGTCTTCCCATTTCCTAAAATGTTGCATATGATCTCTTCTTGTGGCAAGGCTTCATAACCACTGCAACAATGCAGCAGGAGATCTGTAGATGTAATTATGTATAGAATCATAGAATCACAGAGTCGGACGGGGCCATACAGGCCATCTAGTCCAACCCCCTGCTCAGTGCAGGATCAGCCTAGAGCATCCCTGACAAGTGTTTGTCCAGCCACTGCTTAAAGACTGCCAGTTAGAGAGAGAGAGAGAGAGAGAAAGAGAGAGGTTTCCCTGGCTTGAAAGCTAGTTGAATTTGACTCTAGGGGGCGGTGCTCATCTCCGTTTCCAAGCTGGAAAGCCAGCATTGTCCAAAGACGTTTCCATATATTAACATCACATTACAGAAATACAAGGGTTTTGTTAGCACTGAGTACTGAAAAATCTTTGCCTCTTAAAAATGGTTGGGAGAAGGTATACAAAACAGGATTTATTTTTAATTTTTTTTGCCATATTGGGGGGAAAAAGCTAGCACTGTGTAAATATCTGGTGCAATACTTGGTATGAAGGGCTTCTAGGGAAAAGAGATATTATTGTTTCACTATCTGCTTTGTTTTTATCTGTACAATTTAATACAAAGTTTACTACCATAGAAAACCAAGGAAACTCCTTTAACATCAGCTTTCTATCAGAAGGAGGCTGACTTTGTCACAATTTAGGAACTCAGATAAATCTTGTGGTTGCAATTATGTATTTTAGTATTCTTAACTAGAAACATTTGCTGGAACACATTGGTTATTGAATTTTCCTAATTTTATATAATGCACATTCAGGTATTACAGAGAATTGACTAAAAGAACACCCCAGATATAAACTCCATGTCCCTGGTTTAAAGTACTATATCATTCCTTGCCCAAAGTAACTGAATCAGAAAATACATATTTATTAGCAAAAAAATATGATATGGATTTAAGTGATGTAGGATTAAGGAACATGTACTTCTTTCCAACTCAGTCTATGTACAAAGGCAAATCCCCTCATTTTTTTTCTTTGTATCATTGATCAAAGGAATGCTGTTGATGTTATTTACCTGGATTTCAGTAAAGCTTTTGACAGGGTTCCCCATGATGTTCCGATGGGTAAACTAGAGGACTGTGAACTGGACTTTAGGATAGTTCAGATAGGGAATTGGTTGGAGAACTGTTCTCAAAGAGTAGTAGTCAATGGCATTTCATCTGAATGGAGGGAGGTGTCCAGTGGAGTACCACAGGGCTCGGTTCTGGGCCCAGAACTTTTCAATATTTTTATAAATGATCTGGATGATGGTGTAGAGGAGCTACTCATTATATTTGCAGATGACACCAAATTGGGAGGAGCAGTGAACACACCAGAAGACAGAGACAGAATTCAACGAGATCTGAACACACTGGTAAAGTGGGCAGATGTGAACAAGAATTTAGCAAGGAGAAGTTCCAAGTTCTACATCTGGATAACAAAAATGAGAAACACACAAACTGGATGGGGGATATACTTTTGGTAGCAGTGTGTGTGAAGAAGATCTTGGGGCACAGGTAAACCATAAGTTAAATATGAGCGGCCAGTGTGATGCAATAACAAAAAAGGCTAATGCAATTTTAGGGTGTATCAACAGAGGCATAACATCCAAATTGCAAGATGTCATAGTCCCACTGTACACTGCATTGGTCAGGCCACATTTGGAGTATTGTGTGCAGTTCTGGAGGCCTCACTTCAAAAAGGATATGGACAGAATGGAGGTGCAGAGGAGAGCAACGAGGATGATCAGGGGGCTGGAAACCAAGCCCTATGAGGAAAGACTGAGGGACTTGGGAATGTTTAGTCTGGAGATGAGGAGGCCAAGGGGGGACATGATTGCTTTCTTTAAGTATTTGAAGGGCTGTCACTGTCAGAAGCCCTAACCTAGTCAGCCAAACACCATGCCTTGCGGTTCAAACAAGAATAGCGTTTATTATAATGCTGCAATAGAAAGGTTACTGAAGCAGGTACATTGTTCAGAATAACTTGGTTACACAAAGCAGGCGGTTATACAGGGAAGGGGGTGAATGGGGACCCCCCCTTCTACCAATCAGGGAATAACATGCGAATGGGAATCGAAAGTTACTACGCTAATGAAGTTCCCAAATGCCCCCATTATTCTCAGCAAAGCTGCAGCTTTGAAAGCGATAGGAAAGCTCGCAGCTTGACTCCTCAAGGTCAGAACGTCCAGTCTGCGAGAGATAGGGGTTGCCAGAGTCACATTCCATTCTCACACCCTAGGCATAAATCAACACCCCTCGGATTCCAACCTCCCGCCCGTCACGCCACTATGGCGCCCACAGCCATCCTCCCCTCCCCTCCATCCATCATGGCAGGACTACCTGACATGCAGCCCCCTCGAAAATAACTCTACCCCTTTGGTTTGTGGGGGTACAACTTGTGAAAAGCCCGGATAAGCCGGGGGGCCAGAACATTTTCCGCCCGTACCCATTCCCTCTGCTCCGGCCCAAAGTCAATCCATTCCACCAGATAAAATAAGCGATTGCGAGAGATTTTAGAGTCCAAGATTTGCGATACTTCGTAGTGAGGTTCCCCCCCCACCAACAGCGGAGGCGGGGTTGGCCGTTGCGGTCTCCATCTGTTCTCCTCAGGCGCCCGGCGTAGAAGCCTTACATGAAAAACAGGATGAACAGACTTTAGAGATTTGGGCAACGCAAGTTCAACAGTCACATTGTTAATCACTCTCACAATCTCAAAAGGTCCAACAAATTTCCAACCAAGTTTGCGACTTGGTTGAATTCAACGCAAGTGTTGTGTGGACAAATAGGCAAACTCCCCACACTTAGGAATCCAAGCAAGATTGCGTTTCTTGTCGGCTTGGATTTTGTAAGCATTCTTAGCTTCTTCTAGAGTCTTTGCCAACAAGGACCACGCCATTTGCAATTGTTTGCACCAATCTCCAGCATCTCCCGCCGGGAGGTCGGGAGAATTTAGGAATGGCAAAGGCGGGGCGTCATATCCATGTACCGCCTTAAACGGGGACATCCCTGTCGATGAGTGCTGAGTATTATTGTAACAGAACTCAGCTAAAGGCAAGAGAGAATGCCAATTGTCCTGTTGAAAGTTTGAAAAACACTGCAAATATTGTTCCAAAGTTTGATTCACACGTTCAGTCTGCCCATCGGATTCCGGATGGTATGCACTGCTGACCCCCCTCTCCACCCCAAGCAGTGACATTAATTCGCTCCAAAACCGTGAAACGAATTGAACCCCCTATCCGAGATCACTTTAGCAGGTAAAGTGTGGAGCCTCACTACGTGTTGCAAGAACGCAGAGGCCAGTTTCTTGGCCGAGGGGATGGAGGCAAACGGAACGAAATGAGCCTGTTTAGTAAATAGATCCACTATCACCCAGATGACAGTATTCCCCCCGCTAGGGGGTAAGTCTGTAATAAAGTCCATAGAGATCACTTCCCACGGACGAGCCGGTGTAGGGAGGGGTTGCAGAGCTCCCGGGGGTTTACCGGGCCGAGGCTTACTCATCAAGCACGTTTGGCAAGCCGATGTGAACAATGAAATGTCTTTTCGCAGTCCGGGCCACCAAAATTGTCTTTGAAGGAGCTGGAGAGATTTTACAAACCCCGTGTGTCCAGCAAGTTTCGACCCGTGCGCCCAGCTCATCACCTCCCCCCTAAGGGAACGTGGGACAAACAGTTTGTTATTTTTAGTCCAGCAGCCATGCGCATCTGGAGAGACTCCTTCTTCCCCCCTCACCTCCTCCCTGTCAGCGTCAGACATAGCTGTAGAGAATTTCGTCACCCAGTCATCGGTGGGAGGGCTTGGGGAAGGGGGGGAATGTTTGGCCTGCCTCCGGGTGGTTACTGCCCCTCCCAACTGAGAAGGCGTGAAGACCGAGTCATGAATCTCCTCCCTTTTGCTGTCGTGTTGAGGGAGGCATGACAGTGCATCGGCCAGCGAGTTAGATGTCCCCGGGAAATGGTGCAGTGTAAAATTGAACTTGGAGAAGAAATCAGCCCAACGCAGCTGTTTGGCATTCAAGGAACGGGGGGAGCGGAGAAGCTCGAGGTTTTTGTGATCAGTCCAGACCTCGAAAGGAACCCGCGCTCCCTCCAGCCAATGGCGCCAGGTAGCTAACGCTAAACGGATCGATCCCGCTTCTTTTTCCCACACTGACCAATTCCGTTCAGTATCGTTAAATTTTCTGGAAACATAGGCAAGGGGGTGCAATTTACCATCCTCTCCCTCTTGGAGGATCGCCCCTCCCATAGCAACGTCAGAAGCGTCGACTTGTACAATGAATTTTTTAAGTTCATTCAGGTGAGCCAACACAGGTTCTGACGTAAAAAGGGCTTTTAATTTGTCAAACGCCCTCTGGCACTCGGGCGACCACTCTAGTTTGGCCCCGGATCTAGTGCATTCGGGTGGTTTCCCTTTTGTTTTCAACAAGTCAGTCAGGGGGAGAGCCACCTGCGCAAAGTTCGACAGGAACGATCTATAAAAATTCGCGAATCCGAGGAACCCCTGGAGTTGCCTCCGGGTTTTGGGTGGCTCCCACCCCACCACATCTTTTATCTTGTCAGGGTCCATCTCAATCCCCCTTTGAGATATGCGGTAGCCTAAAAAAGGGATCTCCATCTTGTGAAATTCACACTTGGACAGTTTAGCAAACAGTTTATGCTTGTGCAACGTTTGTAAAACTTCCCGCACCAGTTTCACGTGAGATTTCAGGTCAGGGGAATACAAAAGAATGTCATCAAGGTAAACAAGGACCCCCTTGAACAAATATTTATGGAGCACCTCATTAATTAAATTCATGAAGACCCCTGGAGCTCCCTGAAGCCCGAACGGCATGACCAAGTATTCAAATTGGCCCAGGGGTGTGTTGAACGCTGTCTTAAATTCATCCCCCTCCCGAATTCGGACCCTGAAGTAGGCATCGCGGAGATCAAGCTTCGAGAAAATTTTCCCCCCAGCTACCGCAGCCAACAAATCCTTTATTAGGGGCATGGGGTAAGCGTTTGTATTGGACACTGCATTCAAGCCCCGATAGTCTGTGCACAGCCGCAACCCCCCGTCCTTTTTTTTCCGGAAAAGCACGGGAGCTGCAAACAGGGAGGATGCCGGCCGTATAAAGCCCCTCCTCAGGTTTTTATCAATGAATTTCCTCAGCTCCACTTTCTCCGAGGGGCTCATAGAATACAACTTTCCTTTGGGTAGTTTCTGGTTAGGCAAGATTTCAATCGCACAGTCTGAGTTCCTATGGGGGGCAATTCGTCGGCTTCCTCCTCCCCAAAGACAGGGGCCAGGTCGTGATACTCTGGAGGGATACCTTCCAGTTCTGCTTCTGCCACCCCCACCGTCACTAGGAGCTGCCCCCCCGTTATGGGTCCCCACTCATTCTTCCATAGGTGGGACTGGCATTTTTCGGAGATGAAGTTCACTCTCCCCTCCCCCCATAGAACGTGTGGGTCGTGATCGAAGAACCACGTGCTCCCGAGTACCAGGGGAAAGTGGGCCGACGGGGTAACGACGAAAGGCCTCTCTTCCCAGTGATGCCCAATCCCCACCCTCAAAGGCACAGTCTCGTATTTACAGGGTTCTTTCATGGTGGAGCCATCCATCTGAGTAAAAATCAAGGGGTCGTTTAGTTTAATAACTTTTGCCCCCAGTCCCGTTACCAGTGTGGGGTTGATAAGGTCTCTCCCACACCCAGAGTCAATGAGAGCCCGTACTCTCACGTGGGTCAATAGACCCGGGTCCACTAAAGTCACCGTGAGAAAGAAAAGAGAGGGGGGTTTGCTCACCGGGATTTGCGCCTGGGAGTCCGGGACCTGCTGTTCAGCGCTATTTACAGCAGGTCCGTCTCATTTCCCTGCGGCGCAGTCTCGCCATCCGATGAGTCAGACGCCTCGCTGAGCGGCTTGGCTTGCAAGGCTTTCGCCCCCCTCGGCTTTGCCACCGGTTTTGGCGTGGACGTGTCAAACTTTTTCTTGGCTCCCTTTGACGCTCCTGACGATGCAGGGGAGCTCGGGCAGTTTGCAGCGAAGTGGCCCCCTTCTCCGCATTTGAGGCAAAGACCTTGCTTCATTCGGAGTTCCCTTGTACCATCCTTCGGTTTTGGATTCGGGGTAGGGGGTTTTCCCCTCACTGCCGGCGCAGGGCCCCTGTTGACCATCGCTGCGGCATCATCTAGTTTGATGGTTTTCAGTCTGTTCTCCATCGTGATGGCGGCTTGTATCCATCCAGAGAGGGTGTCCGGGTCTTGGGTCTTGGTGACTTCTCGGCGGATCTCCGCATTGAGTCCCAACTTGTAGTACTCCACGAGGGTCCCATCTTGCACCCTCGGATTTTGGCCGCACACCTACGGAACTCCGCCGTGTAATCCCTCACCGATCTCGCGCCTTGTTTGAGGGCCCGGATCGTTGCCTTTGCCGCTTTATTGGAGTTCACGTCCTCAAATTGCTCTTTCATGGCCCACATAAAAGAGTCGATTTCTCTCAGCTCACGCCCATCAGCCTGGTGAAGTCCCACGTACCAGTCGGCGGCCGCTCCCTTCAGGTGGGCTGCTATGACATCGACTATGCGGTCTTCACGCTGGAATAGGTGGCCCCAAGTTTCGATAAATCTCTCGGCTCTCACGAGGAAGAACGGAAACTTTTCGGGGTCTCCATCAAAATCTGCATCCAGTAGTTCCGCCGGCTTCGGTGGCAAGAACCCCCATGGATGAGGGGGTGGCTGGCCCGGCGGCCCCTGCAGCCCTGGTCCCGCTGGTTGATCCGGCGGGCCGGCTGGCACGTTTTGCTGGTCTTGATCCGGCACCGGGCGTTGGTCCTGTGGAGCTTGGTCTGGTGGTTCCTCTCACCTTTGTCGCTCACGTTCCTCCCGGATGCCCTCCGCGATCATCTGTGGGATGCGGGCGAGGGATTCATCCAGGAAGCGCATCAGGCGGTCTTGGCTCGGTTCCCCACTCCACCTCCGTCTCACCACGGCACCTTCCAGGCTTTCGGAATCTCGGCCGGTATCTTCCAGGGCTCCCGCCGTGATCAGCCTCCGGACCGATCTTTCGGGGTGGCTTCCCCCCACCGATGCCCGCGGGGTTCCAAACCACGTCTCGTGGGTTTCGGCCAGGGGTTTCACCCAGTCTCGTCTACGTCCGACTCGGGTGGTCACCCCTCCGTAGGCCGCCCCGTATGGATCCCCGTAGGGCCCTCCAAAGTCGTACTCCAGACCCCATTGTCCCGGCACATACGTGTCAGGGGTCTCTCTGGGTATGTCCTTCCCAGGAGGTTTCTTCTCCTTTTTCTTTTCTTCTTCAATCGGGAGAGTGTCTTCATCACCGCTGCTCATTTTGGAGTCGCGGGTTTCTGACCAGTCCCGAAAGTTGATGATGATTCTGAACAAACTGTCAGAAGCCCTAACCTAGTCAGCCAAACACCATGCCTTGCGGTTCAAACAAGAATAGCGTTTATTATAATGCTGCAATAGAAAGGTTACTGAAGCAGGTACATTGTTCAGAATAACTTGGTTACACAAAGCAGGCGGTTATACAGGGAAGGGGGTGAATGGGGACCCCCCCTTCTACCAATCAGGGAATAACATGCGAATGGGAATCGAAAGTTACTACGCTAATGAAGTTCCCAAACGCCCCCATTATTCTCAGCAAAGCTGCAGCTTTGAAAGCGATAGGAAAGCTCGCAGCTTGACTCCTCAAGGTCAGAACGTCCAGTCTGCGAGAGATAGGGGTTGCCAGAGTCACATTCCATTCTCACACCCTAGGCATAAATCAACACCTCTCGGATTCCAACCTCCCGCCCGTCACGCCACTATGGCGCCCACAGCCATCCTCCCCTCCCCTCCATCCATCATGGCAGGACTACCTGACAGTCACTTAGAGGAGGGCATGGAGCTGTTCCTGTTGGCAGCAAAAGATAGGATTCACAATAAAGGGTTTAAATTAAGGGCAGGAAGGTACCGGATGGATATTAGGAAAAACTTTTTTTCAGTAAAAGTTGTACGATAGGTAAACTCCCCCTCACTGGCATTCTTTAAGTAGCAGCTGGACAAATACTTTTCTGGGATGTTCTAGGTTAATCCTGCATTGAGCAGGGAGTTGGACTAGATGAGCTGTATAGCCCCTTCCGACTCTGTGATTCTATGATTCTATGATTCTATTATCACACTTGGGGGACCCATGGCACAATACTTCTGTATGGCAAATGTTTTATGATGTTATTGTAATTACTAGAACAGTCCGCATATCCACTAGAGCTCACATATTAGTCAACATCAATAGCAAGAAGAAATGTAATGTTACCCCAAAAAAAGTTTCCATCAAGCTATTTGGTCTGTTGCAACCCAATCCACAAACTGTTTGAATGCTCAAATATAAATTAGTTTTGTCTTCAGCTCAAATACTCCTATTGAGCAGGTTTGGGGCAAAATATTTAATACAGCAAGAATATAATTTCATTTTGTTTCCCTGTCTTAGATGCATGGAGTGCCCCCACCCTGCTAACTTTTGCCCATCATAAGTTAACCTTTTTTGTTTTTCTTCTTTTAACCAGCAGAGCTTGAAAACTAAGCAGGATTGGTCCCTAGTCAGTGGGTACATTGGCTTTGCTCTTAAAATTCCTAAAAGAGTCTTCAGCATCAGGCAGCTCTTCAAGGAGGACTCTTTGGGAAGCAGCCAAAGTGCTATGTCAGCAACCAAGATGCTTGAGTGTTCATTGGGGTGAGAAGAATGGGGGAAGTAACAGCAGATGAATGGGGAAGATATCTTGCTGCCCCTCACTCACATGACTGCCGTAGTTTATGCCAGTCCGGTACTAAATAAAACAACTATTGGCTATGATTTTATACCAGATCAACCTGGCATCACAACTTTGTCCATTTAAATTTGAGCACCAGTGGAGGTCAGAGGGCCGTATCATTGAAGTTTACAAGGACTTCAGCTCTTTTACCAGATTCCTTATCCATCAGACAGATTATCTTATGTATACGTTACTGGTGCTGGGTTCAAAAAGACAGACCAAGGATTCTGTTATTATCCTACTCCCACTAGTGCCCAGGAGTTGGTAGGCTAAGAATTGTAGCTGAAGTCCTTCAAATGTTTAGTCTTAGGGAACTTCAATATCAATACAAAGACCTCTTCTTTAGTGATGCTGCTCCGGATCACAGCCGCTATGATAACCATGACAATACTTCAGTTTCTTTCAAAATCTGTGAATGAGGTAGAGCATACCCTCAAGCTGGTGTTGTTTGGGCTGGGCTGGGAATGGCCCAAGAGAGGAGAACAAATTATTTTATTATCACCGATCAATCATTATTTCTAAGTTGTGCAGTCACAGTGGTTCACAGCCTCAGCTATGGTAGGAACCAGTTTGTATTGTATCTCCCCAGATTCAATGGCTTTTCAAAGTTCCCTAAAATCTACCTGAGAGATGATCAGTTTTCTTTCCTGTGAAAACCATGCTATATCACAGGAACAGAAGACATCCCAGGCAGTTGATCCAAGTGGATCCATTGTCAAGAAGCAGCAAATACAATTGCTAATATAGCAATACGAAATACTCTAGATAAATCTGATCAAAAATGAGTTAGAGTTCATTTTGAAACTTACTCTGATCATGGCAATGAAGCTCTCTTACTTCTCTACTACCATTACAACTGCTCAAAGAAATGGAGCCTTCAATTATCTTTGCTGAGGATACATGGAAAGTGAGCTGTTCTACTGCTTTCCAAACAAGGAAGTTTTGGAAGTGATATTAGAAATACTTTTGAGTCTGATATGCAATGATTGTGAATGATGTGGGTCACAACAGACAATACACGTCTGGCAGTTATTGATCTTACACATTTGTAGAATGGCACCTAGAGAAGACTCTGCTCAGATGAGAAAAGCTGTCATATATATTGAAGGTCCAAGGCCATAAAGGCTGCATGAACTTGATAACTCATAGGCAGCCAATGGAGTAACTGCAGAATGGGTGTTGTATGCATGCCCTGCCTAGCTACTGATCGTATTCAACCTGCTGCATTCTCAACTGGAATTTTTAAGTTGACTTCAAGGGCAGGCCCATGTAGAGTGCCCTATAATAGTCTAATCTCAATATTACCAGGGCATGGATCCAAGTGGCCAAAATACCAGCTAACTCAATGTAGGGGGGCATCTCCCAGGCAAAATGAAGTTGGAAGGAAGCTTTGCTTTTTTTTTTTTTTTTTGCAGCTGCATTAACTTGCTTTTCCAGATGTAACGCTGGGTCCAGTATAACTTCTTGGCTCTTGACTGAGTCAGCAAGGGTCAGTTGAATCCCAACAAAAGTGGAGTGCATTTTGTCCTTCAAGAACTCAGGCTTCCAAATCCAAACCATCATTGCCTCTCTTGTTCCAGGATTTAGTTTCAATTAGTTCACTCTTAGCCATTTAACCAGTTAGGTAGTGGCTCAAGACTACCACCACACTGCCAGAAGATTTGGATAGCTGTATCCAATTCCACACTTAAGAATGATTTCTCCTAAGGACTTGGCATAGAGATGGAATAGCATGGGAAATGGAACTCCAGAGAATAAACCCCATACTAATGACAACTAGACTCTGATTTTGACACTTTGATTCCAGCCTACAAGGAATGATTTAAAGCAATTCAAAATAAATCCTCTGATACCTACTTCTGCCTCTAAATATCTCAACAAGGTGGTATAGTCCACTGTATCTAAAGCTGCAGATCAAACCAGTAGGATCATCAACAAAAGCCACCAATACTATCTCCATCCCATAACCCAGCCTGAAGACAGACTGAAAAGGATCCAGAACGGATGTTATCCAAGAAGAGTTAGTTTAGTACTGCTGTCTCATTCATCTTACCCAGAAAGAGCAGGCTCATTAATCCTTACATGATTTCAGCAACCAGGATGGACAAGAGTTCAGAACAATTTTTTTTATATATATAAATAGTAAATCATGCATACTAGCCAATGTAGGCTCTAAGCTGCATATTAGAGACATGGGAAATTAAGAACATTTTAGGTGTTACTTGTGGAAATGGTCTAATAGCTTCATTTAACTTCCCCTTTTCAGAGTAGGAGGAGAACCCAGAAAGGAAGCAAAATTCACTCAGTAAGACCACTCACACTGAACAGAGTGAACAAAATGTTGGAACAGCAAATTAATGAGAAGATCTAAGTGTAAGATTAATATACTACCTCCTGGTCCCCTCCTCCAGCCCAGCATGTACTGAAGTTCTTTAAAGGATCTTTTTGCACTGTAGCCCTCCCACGGGTCAGCACTTAAATCTTAAAAAATATCTTTGAAGCCCATATGCTGTACTGCTTCATTTTTAATGAAAATGGAAGGTGCCAGCCATAACTGACTCTGATAACAGAAAGCTCTTCCATAATGCTAGTTTGTTATATCTCAGAGGAGACAATTTAAACTTTGCATATTTTTAGGTTTGTTCATAAGCTCATGAAAAAAACTCCTAAGAGATTAAGTGTAGGAATATACTGACAGGTAAATACTCAGCAAAGGAGCATCTTGTCATTTAATTCACCCAAGCAGGGTCACTGGTAATAATGTATTATCTATGGGGAAAGGGCCATACCTTTAGAATTATCTGCTTGCTTGACATAAATTTGCTTTGATTTGCCTTTAGGAAATTATGTTTCTTTAAAAGCTGCCTTACATGGACAGAGAATCATGATTTAAATTGTCTTCATTTAAATGTGTTGCTTACTTCCATATATACCTCTTAATAAGTTCATGTACCTGTTTCCCATTTTGGGATCCAATAAATAAATAAATAAATAAATAAATATTAAAAACACCTTTCCACCATCAACTGCAATACCATCTCTACTATACCAGTGCTGTCAAGCCACAGCTGACTCTTGGTCACCCTGTAGGGTTTTCAAGACAAGAGACAAACAGAAGTGATTTGCAATTCCCTCCCTCTGTGTAGCAACCCTGGACTTCTTTGGTGGTCTCCCATCCAAGTACTAATACTGGCCAGCTCAGCTTAGCTTGTGTGATCTAACAAGATTGGGCTAGCCTGGATGATCCAAGTCAGATATTCAGTTATACTACTGCTATGCAATACGTCTTGCAAACTTAATGATTGTTCAATGTGGTACACAGAATGCACATGAATGGGCAATTGCCTAATTTACCTGTTTGCAGGATGGTACCTTCAGAACCCTTTGTCCAGATGAGCAAGGCTGTCACAAAGGAACATAGCAGGAGAACTGGTCCTGCAAGAATGAGGGTCCAGTGCTTTTAAGGGGCTGGAAGATGATAGCTATTTCCTTGAACTGAACCTGGGAACTGATCAGTAACCAATTGAGCGTCTGCAGAAAGGAAGTGATGTGCAGATTTTACTTGATGCCCAATAGCTGTAGCTGTCTTTAAGGGCAGGCCCATGTATAGTGCATATAGAAATAAGTTAAATAAATAAAATTACAGTAGTCTAGCCTAGGCATAAGCATAACATGGAACCATGTGGTCAGATCAGCAGAGTCAAGATAGGTAGCCATCTCCTGAGCTAAGTGGAGTTGAGAGATACTTCAGCCACACTTGAGTATACAGTTCCATTCAAGATGTATTAACACAGTGAGTCAGCATTAGAAGTGTCATCTGCAACCAAGAAAGACTTTATAGATTTACATATTATAATATTGGGTCTGAATGAAACTGAATGCCTGTCTTCTTGTGGTGCATGGTGTTCATTGCCTGTTTTAAGAACTACTGTAAGAACTACTGCATAAAATCATTATATGAATGATTAGGAACTGAATCTTCCTTGAAAGTAGGATTATAGCATGCCTGGTCAAACACCTCTCTCTCTCACACAGAGAGAGAAAGGAAAGGGGGAAAATGCATTTTGAGAGTTATAATTACATTCGCATGTTGGCTAATTGGGCCCTTAGGGTCTTACTTCCTAATTATAAGAGGGCATGCACAAAAGACAAATCACCAAAAGATAATCGCACTGAATGAATATGAGTTTAAATAGGCTTTACCAGCTATATAAAAAGTTGTAAAGCTTGATGGCAAAGGAATGCGGTTACTGCCAAACATTGTCTATCAATGAAAAGCTTCCTTAGTAGTATTACAAGAAGAAGAGCAGGCAGGGAAACATTGTTTTGAGGGTGAAAAGTCTTTTAAAAATCTGTAAACATATATCTTAAAGCCAAAGTTTCCAATAATCATTAAAAGTTTAAGGCTGAAATGGATTTTGAGAATTACTTTGGGATAAACACAGCTCTTTACAAGCATGGATATAACCTATTTGGCCTATAGGAAATAAATAAATATCAGCTGAACAGAGAAATACAAGAATGGAGAGTGTGAGACTCTGAAACAAAATGCTTTTAAAACTTTAGACATTCATTAATTAAAATTGCATAAGGTTTAATGACACTGTTTATTAGTTTAGCTGTGGGCGACCTTCTTATCTCACGTAATGGAAAGCTCTGGTTTATGGCTTTGATTATGCACAAGGTAAAATTTAAAGGCTTTGTCCCCCCCCCCCATGCTTCTCAGGATAGGGGTTTTATACCCACTAGAGAGTAAATTATAGAATTTTTACAGGGTTGTAATTCATTTTATTTCAAACCAAATCGTATCCTTTTGACATATCTATAAAAGTCTCAGTGTTTCTAATGGATGTGTATGCAATATTAAGTTACACCTCATAACAGAGATAAACTAGCAGGGACCCTAAAGCAGAATAAGAACAAGATTGTCTTTATCTTTTAAACCTGTCATTTTAATTTTCCACTCTGGATGGTGCCATACCGTCAGATGGATTTAGGTTCTTGGTGGCTGTTAGTCCACAGTATAGTGAGATTTCAAATTTAGTATCTAGCCAAATTGCTTTGCATTTAGTATTCTTATCTTGACTTGTATGAGTGGATCTGCAGTATCCTTCATAAGTACACCTAAAGGAATATCCTATTTTTATAGCATTCTAAATGCAAATCCTGTTTTCAGACTTAAGCTGTGGTCAATGCAACTGTGTATGTTTTTTTTTTTTAAAAGAAGAATTTAAATGAATTACTGAAATGGTGAAGTGACAATTTGGGGGACTTTTTAAGCAGTCTCAAACAGGCTGCTTGATGATCCACTGATCTGCTCTGGACTGTGTTAAAGGACACTTATTCCTCAGACAAATTTCTGTTTCTATGCAGCCAAGATTAAATTGCTCAGTTAATTCAAAACAAAATGTCTTCTCTCTTTTTTGCCAAATCTGCTCAAGTTCAGCATCTTGGTTTACAGCAATTTCACCCAGAAGAATATCTACAATGTCCTTCAAGTCCATAATTATAAGATCATTTGATAAAAATGCACTCCTAATTTCCACAGGAGGTTCCAGTCAAAACTTTCAAACATTATTTAATACTAACAAATCTGTAAGTTCATTATTTTATCATTTGTACTGAAAGCTAAGGGAAAGGGTAAATTGGTCATAAAGAAAGATGGACTAAATCCAGAGAAAATATTGCTTTACTCAGAACTGGGCCAACAACAGATAACATCCGGTTTAGAATGGTAATGTGAAAGGGGCCTTAAGGATCTTTTCTAACTCCTTCATGGCTGCCCTCCCCAGGCTCAATCTCCTTCTGATTCTTTGGGTGTATCCTCCCTTTTGGTTGATGATGGAGCCAAGGAATAGAAAATCTTGAACAATTTCAATCTCTTCATCATCAGCCTTCAAGATGTATAATTACTCAGTAGTCATTACTTTTGTCTTCTTGATATTTACAGGTAGGATTATAAAAAATGGCAGCTCTGAAGTTGTAGCATCCATTCTACTACCTCAGGAGGTTACTACCTCAGGAATTTAGTGTTTCATTAGACTAGTCCTAAACCACACAAATCCTTTTGTAATCAGCTGGAAAAGGTTTGGACACCCCTCCCATATTAACTTGCTGTGTACAAATCAGCTGTACAAGTTCTCTAACCTTCCTTTTCCTGCACAACAACACTATAGCATTCCAAGTAGAACATTTTCATCTCTTTTGCCCAGTGGATGGACAATTTGGCATGGGAGCTACTGCATCTCCCAAACAGGTGGAGCATACAAAAACTGTGGTTAAGAAGTACTGTGGAGTAACAGGAAGCAATTCACTGGGCACATCCTGGTCCTGTACAGGAAGCTAACTTCCAAAGCTGTCTGATAATAAAATCAGTTGTTGCATTGAAAGAAAGGTAGAGGCACTGCATTCATCACATTTATTTATTTACTTTATTTGTATTCCACCTTTCACCCCACTGGGGACCCAAAGTGGCTTATGTCATTCTCCTTTCCTCTATTCTTCCTTCACAAGAACCCTGCAAGGTAGGTTAGGCTGAGAATGTGTGACTGGCAAGTTCCATGGCACAAGTAGAGATCTGAACACAGATACTAGTCCCACACTTTAAACCACTATACTATGGTGGCTCTAATGTAGGGGAAACATAAAGGAAATTATGACATTTTAAAGCATCACTAAATTGAAGCAAAGTATAGCCATTGGCTTAAGTTGATTCCTTGACAATTTTACTCTCATTACAAAACATGAGAATGTACTGTGGAGGATTTTTTTTAGTATAGCTTCTACCATTGCTGATGTACATCCTGTCCTTTCCTGAATAAATTTACCATCGAAAGATACATGAGGAATATTTAAAGTGATAGAAAATGCAATCCATATATTGATCCACTAGTAGTCCAGCCCACAGGCTGTTAATAAACTAATTATATTAGGACTCATTTAGCCTACCTACTTCCCTGCAGGGACTAATGCACAGAGCACAAGTAGCCATTCATATGGCCTCATGAAGAAGCAAAATTTCTGCATGAATGAGAGGTGATGGATCAATAGAAAGCCCACTGTGTTCTTCCAGAAGACCCTTATTGTTAATTCATTACTATGCAAGATGCTTGAAAATATGGTGGAGATAGCTACATTTTTAATGAGCCATTCAATCAGAAAAGAAAGTAATACATTCTGACAGCAATCAACATAGTAAACCTGAAGGCTAGGAACATGTCTGCATGAAAGCTATTAACTGATTAGTTAAATCAGGTATGAAATGCTAAATATTATAAAGGAAAATCAGAGAGTGATAGAGCCTGGAGAGGTTTTTAAGATCACATGGAACAAGTGCATAGGATCCTGCTCCTGTTAAATCTGATGTATGTAAGAAAAATAATTACTTTTAGTGGGATTACTTGCCTATGAAAAAGAGGAAGAGTTCAGCCCAGATTGATTATATAAAAGCCATACATTATCCCCTCAATAATTCATTGAACTGTGAATAATCTGAGATCTATGAGTCCACTGTATATAGCTGTGGTGTATTTAATGTCTAATTAAAAATTAGATGCATGCAAAATTAGTTTTCATAGACTACTTTTAAGGGCAGGAGGTTCAGTGTACAGGCCAGTGGGGCCATCTAGAATTTTATTTTTATTTTTTGCCTCTGTGAAGAAATGCATTTTTTGAGTAGAGAACAGGCGGTTTTAAAAGTTTTTCACTCTGGGCAGAGAACAGGCAGAAAGGGGGAAGTCAGTTCAGTTGCTTTCCAGACTTACTTCAGACCACCTTCATACAAATGCTAATAGATCTAAGCAGGAGAGATAATTAGCTCAATCTATCCCCCTTCTCAAAGCAGGGAACAGAGATTTGGAGGACTTTAAATGAGAAAGGCTTCTGGAAGAATCTTCAGGAAGAATCTCCAGGAAAAGCTTCTTTGACCCAGCCTGACCTGGTCAGTGGGTGGGGAAAGAAAAAAATAAAACTCCTGGAAGCAAGAAGGAAGGTCTTTTTTGTGCTGAGTTTATCAGAGCAGACAAAACTCCTGAGTTCTGGAGGAGGTGGCCATTACCATGTGCTGGCCTGAGAAGCTGGAGAAACTGTGGCAACTGTGGAAGCGAAGGGGAGGCATGTCTCCCCGATTGGTCTTCCCTTCCCCAGCCAGTGTTCCCCTCCCTGGGTAGGCTTGAGGTGGGGGGGAGCAGAGAAAGAAAGCAACTTTAACTTTAAATGCATTCTCAAAGCCCCCCAAACACACCGGTTGGATGGGAGAAGGCATTTGTCTCTTTAAATCCCTTCTCCAAGCCAAACCAGCCAGTGTGGGGGTGGGGTCTTGGCGGATGCATTTAAAGCTGAAGTTTCTTTCTTTCCACCTCTCCCTCCCTCCTCCCCATCTATTTGCTTTCTTTCCACTTTCTTTCTTTCCACCTCTCTCTCTCTCTCCCCTCCCTCCCCATCTAAAGTTAAATATGTTCTCCAAGCCCTGCCCCACCACCACACTGGCTGGCTGGCTTGGCTTGGAGAAAGCGTTTGTCTCTTTAAATTCCTTCTCCAAGCCAAGCCAGTGTGGGGGTGGGGGGCTTGGAGAACACATTTAAATGTGTTCTCCAAGACCCCACCCTACAGCCCTGCCTGCCAGCTTGGAGAAGGCATTTGCCTCTTTAAATCCCTTCACCAAGCTAGCTGGTGTGGGGGCAGGTTTGAGAACACACTTAAAGTTAAAAGTTGCTTTGCTTCCACCTCTCCCTCTCTCCCTCCCACCCCATTTATTTCCTTTCTTTCCACCTCTCTCTCTTTTTATATTTCTCTTTTTCTCTTTTTCCCTTCTACCCTCCTTCTCTCATCTATTTGCTTTCTCTGTTTCTCTCTCTGTGTGTTTCTCTTTCTTTCAATCTCTTTCATTCTTTCTTTCCACTTCTCTCTCTCTCTTTTTCCTTAGACAAATAAATATCATTAGCAAAAAAAATCATTGGACAAATAAATATCATTATCAATATCTGTTTTTACCCCTTTCATTTTTATTTTTGGCAGTCTCGTTTAATGTTAATAAAAAGCAAATTTGCATATTTTCCAATAAAAAATAAGTGTAATATTTGTTCATGTCTTGTGGCTCTCAAACACCTGACATTTATTCTATGTGGCTCTTACATGAAGCAAGTTTGGCGATCCCTGTTCTAAGCTAAGGAGCTTGTCCTATGTTTAACAACAGATAGGGACAGAGGATTGTATTTTACCCTTTTCTTTTGAATCCCTTGCTCAGTCTGGTGCTCTGCTAAAAGTAGGCTTATAAACATTTTCTTTTTAATAAATGCTTTATAACTTTTGATGCTGGTAGTGGTTTGCTGTACCACATAAACCTCCACCATCTTGGACATGCTATTTAAAAGGAGCACCAGGCAGTTGACAAGTGGCTATTCCTCCAGTGGTGCACAAGGCAGTAAACAATCCCTGTAAGGACCATGTATTGGGCAGTGGGAAACACAGAAGCAAGGCCTCAGAACTTGGAATGGAAGCTGGTATTCCTTACCTTCCCAATAGGCAATTCCTTACAAAGGTCATGTAGTAGCAGTAGTTACCCAAGAGAGACAGAAAAGCCTCTCCAGATGTTGGGAAAACCTTGGAGGGCTGAGTAGAACAGAGTCTGTAGGTCTGAGAGGACTGTTTCACTACAGCATCCTCCCCCCTCAAAACTCTGAAATGTTCAAATTTGAAATGAATCAGGGTATTTCCTCTCTGAAGTTGATTGGAGCCATTTGTTCTTCCATTTCTGTTTATGTCATTCCACTTTGGAAGGGAAACATTATTCAGTCTACAAAATAATACAGATTAGCTTGTTTATTAAGAATTGATTAGTTTATAACTTTTGATGCTGGTAGTGGTAATGTGAGCAATATTTTTCCATTGTATATATGTAGGTGTTTGCAATGCACACACACAGTGATAAAATTTGAATTGTTCTTTGAATGTTCTCAATACACCTGAACTTGCAGTTCTTTTGGGGAGAAAAAAGAACCCAGCTCAGCAAATATTGGCCAAAGTTGCTCCAGCTTGCATTATATTCATAAGCAATTTACACTCCATTTGCTTAGCTTTTCAAATGCTGTTGGTACAATACAATATATTGAACAGTTAAATGGCAGGGAGTTTGCATGTGTATGGAATCCAAAAGGCTGGCTCCCCAGTTCTACATCAAGAACATCTCCAAAAAAATGGCCCACATGAAAATAGTTTTTTTACAAATTGTACCATCCAGTTGACTGAAAACTGTGTCACATTCATTTTGCTGGGCTTAGATACCTTCGAAAGTGTTTGCATGGCATATTCATCAGAATCTTGATTACAACATAATTACATAGCCTGACATCTCAAGTACAGTTTATTTGATGCTGATGATTCAGTTAAAATTAATGTATCACTTCCATAGAAAACAAAGTTAGAGCACTGGATAAATGCACGCTAGCAGTGTCACCCAAAGCACTTCATATTTACACACTGGTGATGTGACTTGAAAGATGAATTCATTCAAAGTACTGGAGTCTCACTTGGCCTCTTGTTGTCTTACCTAATGAACAACTCTAGGGATGAAGCAGAGTTTTGGAAATTAAGCCCGACCATCCCTTTTCATACTGGGCTATTTCCAGACATTTATCTGATCCTAATGTCCTGAAAACGGAGCTCCCACCCGCCCGGCAATGCCGCTGGTGGGCGGGGGCTCATTTGCCGCTCCGAGGAAAGGAGATGGCAATGGATGGGGGCGCTGTGCGTCCCGACGTGGTGGGGGGCAGAGCGGCTGCTTCAAAGGGCCAGGCTCTGCTCCCGCCCTTTGCAGTTGCTCCGCATGCTCGTTTAGTCCAGAGCACACGGAGTGGAGCTCTGGAGCAGGCCTTCTTGGGACCTCTTCCCTCACGCATCTCAGTTCGGGTGGAAGTGTTGAGAGAGGGAACGGGGTTTGTGGGCTGAGAGCCCTACGCTATTTGGAATTTTGAGGTGGCATACAGGGCAGGACGGGAGGGCTTGCTGCTTGCCTCTGCCCGCTGCTAGGTTGCTCATGAAGGGGTGTATAGGTGGAGGCCCGCTGGCGGCGGCGGCAGAGGCCCGCTGGCGGCGGTGGCAGAGGCCCGCTGGCGGCGGCGGCGGCGGCAGAGGCCCGCTGGCGGTGGCGGCGGCAGAGGCCCGCTCGCCATGGCGGCCCGCTCGCCGCGGCGGTGGCAGCGGCCGGCTTGCCGCAGTGGAGGCCAGCTGACAGTGGTGGCGGCAGAGGCCTGCTTGCTGCGGTGGAGGCCCGCTGCCAATGCAGCGGCCCACTCCCTACAGTGCTGGCCCACTCCAGACAGCGGTGGCCTGGTGGTGGCGGTGGCGGCTGCGGCCCGTTCCCAGCGGGGCCTCCGCTCCCAGTAGCAATGGCGGCGGCAGCCCATTCTTAAGGGCAGCCTATGGAGGCAGACCCTTGGGACCATGAGGCAGCAGCGCAATTGCTGGCTGCGGCATTTCACCCTCGTTTATTACAAAAAAAAACAAAAAACTAACCACACAACACACTTTTGGTTAGGGGATTTCTTTGTAGGGCCCCTGGGTAGCAAGGGCGCAGTTCCCTCCTTCCCCCCATATTCCCCCACCCTTCTGGGCACCAATTGGTGCCATTTGTAGACAATCGGGCAATGGGGTAGCCTATTAGTATTATTGATACTTCAGGAGGCGGCCATTTGAGTGGAGTTGTGGAGGTGGCCATCTTGAGTGGAGCTCATGGGGGCAGCCTTCATGAGTGGGATGACCCTGTCAGCCCAGTGATTCTTCAAGGGCTTGAGGTGCTAAAAAGCCTCTGGTGGGAGCAGGGCCAGCTATAGTTCTGACAAGCGCTGTCCATGAAAGGGCAGCTTTTATTTATTTATTTCTAGTCACATTTCAAATCTTGAAAGAGCTCTGTCAGCCCTGCTTACCTCACAGGGTGTTTGCTGTGATGGGGGGATGGGAGAGGAGTTCATAGGCTACTCTGAGACTTTGAGTGGAGAGTGGGATATAAATTCAGAGGTGCCAGTCCATAAAACATCAGATTTTAACTAGGTGGCTTCTCAGTACTACACCACAGATCGGTAATCAGTAATACACCACAGATAAGTGATCGGTTTCCATGGAGGTGTATTTGGGTTTATCTGTTAAAAATACATCGCTATATGTTACATAATAATTGTGGCTGCAGAATAAATGCACCAGGAGAAAGGGAATGATGCGTATGGCTGGTGCAGGGTTTGAAGTCAGGACTGAGGGCTTGCTGTGCTGAAACTGCAGTGATATGTGTGTGCATAAGGGGCCATTATCTGAACTGAAAGGTCCCATCTTTTCATACAAAAGGCACACCAACCCTTTAATCATCCTGGCTCCTGTGTCTTTTTACAGATGTTTAAGACAGATACAGAAAGGGAAGAGGCACTGAGATCATATTGCCAAAATTTATGCTGGTTGCTGAGAATTACAAGAGAATTTAAACGCAAAAACGTCAGCTTGTGTTTTACGGATTACCACTAAGCTTCTGACTGTGTAGACCTTGACAAGCTGGTGTTGGTTTTAAAAGTGATGGATGTCCCATACATTGTTTTGTTGGGATGTTCAAACTTGTACTCTGGGGAAGAGGGTACTGTTAAGACTGGACAGGGACAAACAGGTTGGTTTCCAATCAGCAAAACTGTCAGATTAATGTCTTTTATCTCTCTCTTGATCTATGTGCAGAACACATAATAAGGACAACTGGATTAGACTGAAGTGAAGGTGCAGTAACAATTGGTGGAAGGCACATTAACAGTCTGAGAAATGTATTTCTTTATTTAGGTTGAAGGCACCACATTATTGGCGAAAATGCTGTTAGTTGGATTTCAGCTGACCATTAATGAGACAAAGTACTGACTACTGGAGAATTACACAACTTTAAGGGTGACATTGAAGAACTTGGTCATGATTCTGTTCATTGCTCCATCATCACCCAAAGGGGGGGGCAGAGTCCAGATCTGGTAATGAGGTCTGGTAGTGGCCATTCAGTTCAGTGATCCCAAGGCAGGCAGGTACCCACGCCCAGGCGGGCGGTTCAGCAATACCCATTTGCTGGGAGGCCCCATGCATATATATATATATATATTTGGCCCCAATTCAGTGATCCCAAGGCAGGCAGGTACCCACGCCCGGGCGGGCGGTTCAGCAATACCCATTTGCTGGGAGGCCCCATGCATATATATATATATATATATATTTGGCCCCAATTCAGTGATCCCAAGGCAGGCAGGTACCCATGCCCGGGCGAGCGGTTCAGCAATACCCATTTGCTGGGAGGCCCCATGCATATATATATATATATAATTGGTCCCAAAATAAAAAGACGAGTAGGGGGCTGGGGAGGTAAGTGTTCAGGAGGAGGTGTGGCTACAACCCCCTCCCCTCGACATGGTGTCCCAGCCCAATTCAAGTTAAGGTTCTTGAGCATAGGGTGAGGAATTATCCCAGCTGACAGGCTCCCGTTTGCTTCTTGGAAGGTTTTACTTTAAGGTTTAGGTTGCCTTAGCTGGGAAAAGGTGACTTTATAGTGCTCCTAACTTGAACTCAGTTAAGGGGAGTGAGAACATACTTTGGGGAAATTGCCAAGGAATGCAAGTAGGGTGGAGCCTTGGCGGTGTTCTTTCTAAGCTGTGTTGGTGCAGGCTAGCTCGGTTTTCTGGGCCTCTGGCTCACACAGTTTTTATCTTGGCTCAGGAGGGATGGCTCCGAGCAGGCTGGTTGTGTGGTGGCCGGGCCGCCTGCTCATGGCTTTGATGCTGGTGGTCACAGGGTTGAATTTTTTGCTCACAGGACTTCACAGCTTACTGGGGGCATTGGTCCTTGCCCCTTTCCATTCCCCCCAGTTACCAATCTTAGGGTTTCCCCAATGGGAGTTGTGTTGAAAAAGGCACCTGGTGAGTATCACCTCATTCACCACTTGTCATGCCCACGTGGGGAGTTGTGGAACGACGCAATACCGGGGGAGTTCAGTTAGGTAATGTCATTTGATCAGGCCATCTGAGGGCACACCGTTGTGGACAGAGTGCAGAATTGGCAAAATGGGACATCAAGTCAGCCTTCTAGCTCCCAGTCTACCTACCAGATTTTGTGCTGCTGGGTGGTGTTTTAGAGGGCAAATTCCACATGGATAGGACCATTCCCATGGGATGCTAGGTGTCATGTTGGCATTCAAGAGGTTCAGTTCCTTTGGAATGGACCTTGCGCCGCAGGACAGGACTATGCAGTGCTGCCCATTATTTTGATGACTGCCTATGGGTAAGAAGGAAAGATGCAGGGCAGTGTGAATTTTACTGACCAGACATTTAATTGACACGGCCAGGGAGAAGACGATTGCTTTGCTGGAGCTGCAGCAGCTGGTTGGCTGCCTCGTCTGTGCATGCAAAGTTGTGGTGCCCAGCCAGGCATTTGTTATAAGAATATTGAGTCCCTGAAGGGCTTGAGCCTAACATATTATAGGAGTAGGGTCCTCAGGGGATATGAGACGAGTTTGTATGGAAAAATTTTGAATTCATACGATTGGGTATTTTTGGTGGGAGGACTCTGGTCGAAGCCAAGTGGCAGGTTACGTCTGCCTTTGCTGGTCCTCTAGAGGCTGGCCAGTTCCCTGTTCGGATGCTCTCGCCCCTTCCACCTGGGGAGCTTATATGAGGGCTGGTAAGCCTTTGGGCACAGCAGATTAGGGAACTAGTTGTGAAGTCGGGTAAGGATGTACCTGGCCTAGGGCTGGTCCTGCGGGATTTAAAATTTAATGTTATTAATGTGGTTCTTCTTTCAGGTGCTGCAGGGCGGGGGGTGAGATGATGAGTCACCGTTTGCAGCCACAACATGGCAAGGCCTTGTGTTACAAGCTGAGGTAGCCATGGCGATGATAGGAGCAAGATGGCCCAGCGTGCCAATAGCTGACCGGCAAGGCCCTCATATTGCAGGCTGATGTGGATCTGGTGGTGATGACACCAAAACAGCATGGTGGGCTGATAGCTGGTTGATAAGGCCCTTATCTGGCCATTAAGGCCTTGTGCTACAAACGGAGGCACACCTTGTGATGATAAGAGCATGGTGGCCCGGTGTGCGGATAGTCAGGCCATAAAGGCCCTTGTGTTACATGCTGAGGCCAATCTTGTGATGATACGAGCAAGGTGGCCCAGTGTGCAGATCATCAGGCAGACCTTGTGATGATAAGAGCAAGGTGGCCCGGTGTGCTGATAGTCTGGTTGTTGAGGCCCTTGTGTTACACGCTGAGGCAGACCTTGTGAAGATAAGAGCAAGGCGGCCTGGTGTGCTGATAGTCTGGCTGTTGAGGCCCTTGTGTTACACGCTGAGGCAGACCTTGTGATGATAAGAGCAAGGTGGCCCGGTGTGCTGATAGTCTGGCTGTTGAGGCCCTTGTATTACACGCTGAGGCAGACCTTGTGATGATAAGAGCAAGGTGGCCCGGTGCGCTGATGTTCAGGCCATCAAGGCCCTTGTGTTACACGCTGAGGCAGACCTTGTGATGATAAGAGCAAGGTGGCCCGGTGTGCTAATAGTCAAGCCATCAAGGCCCTTGTGTTACACACTGCGGCAGTCCTTGTGATGATAAGAGCAAGGTGGCCCGGTGCGCTGATGTTCAGGCCATCAAGGCCCTTGTGTTACACGCTGAGGCAGACCTTGTGATGATAAGAGCAAGGTGGCCCGGTGTGCTAATAGTCAGGCCATCAAGGCCCTTGTGTTACACACTGCGGCAGTCCTTGTGATGATAAGAGCAAGATGGCCCAGTGTGCAGTTCTTCAAGTTGGCTATTTTTGCCCCGCCAGGTATGGCACAATTTTGGGAGACCCTTGCTAGGCGTAAAGCCTAACCATCAGCTGAGGAAGTTTGTGGAGGGTGATTCAGGGTAGTTTTTGCTGCACCCCGCCATACGGGTCTGGTTCTAGACCTGTATAGGGTGATGGGGTGCACTTGTCTGATAAGGGCAATAGGACCTTTTTACAGGACTTGCAGCAAGGAATTAGGTCGGCACTAGGTTGCTGAGTGGGGAGCAAAGGCCAAAGCAGAGGCTTGACCTTGGCTATGGCAGGTTTATGCAAACAAGAAACGGAACTGGTGAGCACCTTTCGGCATATCCCGTTAGGGAACAGGCGGTCATCAGGAACTGCCTTCGGATTTCAGGGTCCAGGGTGGGGAATGGTGATCACCTCCACTGGGAACCTTTTATGGCAGGCTCCTCCCTGCAAGTTGAAAGGCTTCAGGGGTAGGCGCTCCTAGAAGGCAACCAGTTGCTGGGCTGCTGGTCACGAGCCAGAGAGTAAATGGCTCACGGCTGGAGCTGGGTGACCTGCCCTTTAAGGGCAAGGGGGTTGGTCAGGGAAGTGATGCCTGCCTTGCCTGTTCCATGCTTGCTTAGTTGTTATTGCTGCAATGTTCTGTTAAATAGTTAATAAAGTGACCCTTGTTTAATTCCAATCTGTTGTCTGTCTCATTATTCCGACTGGGGGGGCAATTGGAGACCTCAATGCAAAAATCCTTAAGAACTATAGTTTTCTAGGGTTTCTAGGACCTTAGTAAAGACATGGAAGCTCTAGCAAATGACATTTTCCAGGTTTCTTTGTAATACGAGTTTCCTGCTTATAATGTTTCAGAACCTAATGAATATCTGACAAATAGCCTTTTCCATTGTGCCTTCACTCCTTCCCCTGTTTGCTGTTGCTACAATGTAAATTTATAGAAAAGGAAGAAGCAAGGGTCATTTGGGAAGCTTGTAAGTTCATCACTGGGAACTTGACAAGGCTTGGAACTGGGCAGTCTGAGTCAAGCCTAAATGGAATGCTCATTCTGAATCAAGATTGGCTTTATCTAGAACATCATTGCCTGATTCTTAAGTTGAGGAACACACTCAAAACATCCCAGCAACCCTATTCATTTTCATCTGCATTGTATGTGGCTATTCCTTCAGTGTAAATGGATAGCTCATAAGTGGGGAATGTGTGTGTGTGTGTCCCATTACTGGAGAGCTTTGAATCAGGCACTTTGAAGACAGTTATCAAAATCTCTTTTTGATTTTAAGAAGTCTGGACTGCTCCCTTTATGATCTTTCAGTGAGGTATGTTTGCATCCTCTGAACACATTATAAAGCAAAACTGTCTTGGTTTGTTTTTGTTAAAATACAGTGAAACCCACAAGCCACCTGGCATTTAATTTAAATCAGCCCTGCCATTTATTTTTAATAACATTTATGATTCTCTAAGGTGGAAGAAATCAATACACATTTTTGGGAAAACAAAATCAGCAGGAAGTAGAAGACCCTCAGCAATACTTTGAGATTCTTTTGAAAGGAAAGCACTAAGATTTTTATTTATTTAAGTGCCCCTGGATGTTGCAGATGTGGTGATGTCTGTTGTTAAAAGAAGATTTTTCTAAAGACTTCAGCTCTTCAAAGGGATTTTTGACTTGTAATCCTTGCTTCTCAGTCTCACTCCACCTTTGTCTTCCTCAGTTTAATTCAAACAATGAACATCTTGCATGATGTAAAATAACCAGCCCTTTCTCTTTGTCTAAGATTTCAAGGAGGCAGGCAACTCTTTGTAATGCAATAAACAACTAGAAACAAATGTCAGTCAGTGCTTTAAATCTTTCATTTCCCACTGCCTCCCCAGTTCAATTCTATTCTGAATGCCCAAGTATCAATCCAAACATGATAACATTTTAAAAATAGCAAAACTGTTGCAGGTGTTTTCCCTTCCTTGAAAACCCACTTTTCTTGCTTCCTTTTCTCCTTCCCACACACCAGCCAACCTGCATTTATCCACCAGTCCTCATACTCAGCTTTCCTTCCTTCCCTCCCCCTGGCATCTTCTATCTAAAAAAACCTATAGCCCAGTTGTGCAGTGTCTGATGCCAGGCTGCACCCACTTGTACAGCAGGAAATCCTCAAGGATTTGTGGGGGACATCTCCCTTACCCTGTATCCACCCTCCTACTGTATTTTTTCTTTCCCTCCTTCTGGCCTACATATCCTCACCTTTCCCTGTTGCCTTCTCACCTTCTCTCCCACTCACCAACTATCCTATTTTTTTCTGCCTGTCATCTCGAGCTATATTTATGACTTATTTTCTTTGCATATAACCTGGAAGTGACATGCATGTCAATGTGATGCCAGCACACCATCCACCAGCCCCCACCCCCATTTTCTCCTGGGAGTTTCCAGGTGCAGTCTGACAACCTTATTTCTTCTCTCCTTTCCACCTACCAGCCAACCTACCTTTTATTCCCGTCATCTTCAGCTATATTTATTATTTATTTATTTGATTCATTTATACTCTGTTTTTCTCCACGATGCAGATCCAGACATCTTTTCATCATTCTTCTGCCCTCCGTTTTATTCTCACACATATGTGAAATAGGTTAGGCTCAGAATGTGACTGGTCCAAGGATAGCGAGCACCACGGTAGAACTGAGATTTGAACCTGGATCTCTCAGATTTGAGATTATAACCACTGCACCACTACCTCACACTGACTTCTGTGTGGTGGCTGCTGTTGAACACTAGTGAGCATTCAAGCCCAAGTAAATCATGGAAGTCATGTGGTACAAGTTGCCCATGGTTGTTACTGGGCTCAGCCCCCTTGAGTTTCCCTCAAAGGCCAAACCAACCCTGTAAAGTGTGCTGCCTTCCTCCCCTTCATTTTACTGACTGAAACCAAGGCTTCAGCTGTCAATGCTGTTGAGGTTGCTTTGTAATTGCCTAGCGATAGCCATCATTGACCATTTTCCATATTCTGAAATAGAGAAGAAGGAAGTGAAGTATTTGAGGATTATATTAGGTTGGGCATGGAAAGTAGCATGGATGGGTTTTGTGCAAGGAAGTTTTTCTGCTGCACCTCTCCTTTTCTGCTGCTCACTCTTGGGGGTCAGGAAATCCTGAGAAATGGTCATTAATGAAATGCAGGAGGCCACAGCTGAGGGGAACTGCAGCAATTGGAGACCATTTATATGAGCAGAAGGGACTTCTATTCACAATAGGAGCTCTCTGGATTCAAACCAGATATTTTAATTCTGAATTAATTAAAAAATTATATAAGGAATCCAATGAGTTGAAAAACAAAGCTAACTTTTTTATACCAAGCCTTTGCAAGCTGTGATGAACAAACACTGCCCAAGCACAAATCATGACATGCCAGGTGCTTCACATACACACACATTGTGACAAAAAATGAAAGGGTATACAGCCTTCTCAAATTCTGCAGCATCAGGCTTGTTTAAATGCAATCTTCCATACATCTCCTCCTCCATTAAACTATATGGTAGTGTGTGTAAAATAGAAAGTTTGCTGCTGTGAGTTGAGTTTTCTTGTGTGGTAGTAGGAACCATGATCTCTGAGGAAAGAGATTAAAAGAATAAAGATGGCTTATTGGTGTTATAGATTAAAAAAAAATTCAGTAGGCACAGGCTTCAAAATGGAGTCATGGCCAGATCGCCCACTGGGCGAACTAGGCACTCGCCTAGGGCGCACCGGCCTCAGGGTGCCAAATGGTGCCCTGCCCTCCCCCAAAAGCGCCGCCCCCGCCGCCCTAACCGGGCGCCCACTGCTGCCGTTGCCAAAAAGTGCTCGGCTAGGGCGCAAGTTGCCCTCCCCCTCCTCCCTGGGGGGGAGGAGGAGGTGACTGGTGGCGGCCAGCGGGATTTCCCCACCACCACCACCACCAAGCGCCCGGGTAGGGTGCAAGTCGCCCTCCCCCTCCTCCCTCAGGGGGAGGAAGAGGAGGAGGTGGTGGCCAGTGGCGGCCAGTGGGATCTCCCCAATGCCACTGCCGCCAAGCGCCCAGGTAGGGCGCAAGTCACCCTTCTCCTCCTCCCTGGGGGGGAGGAGGAGGAGGAAGAGGTGGCCAGCGGCGGCCAGCAGGATCTTCTCGCTGTTGCCGCTGCTGCCAAGCGTCCAGATAGGGTGCAAGTCACCCTCCCCCTCCTCCTTGGGGGGGGAGGAGGAGGAGGAGGTGGCAGCCAGTGGGATCTCCCCACTGCTGCCACAGCCACTGTCACTGAAAAGCACCCGGCTAGGGTGCAAGTCACCCTCCCCCTCCTCCCTGGAGGGGGGGAGGCAGCAGTGGCCAGCAGGGACTCCCCGCCACTGCCGCCGAGTGCCCAGCCGGGGCACAGCTTGCCCACCCTCCCCCTCCTTCCTGGGGGGAGAAGGAGGGGTGGCGGCATGGCTGGGTCTCCAGGCCCAACTGGGAGGTCGGGATCTGCGCCCGCCTAGGGCGCAGAAATTCCTGGAGCCGGCCCTGAATGGAATTAAAGAATAGCCTGCCTGAGGCACTGGTACTTATAGGGGTGGGTCCAACCATCCTCCAAGGTACTTTCCTCCAGCCCAAGAAGCTGTCCTCCAACTTTAGTGGCTCTTCCTCCGATTGAATGAAGACTTTGTACTTTGGTCAATGGCATATGGAGGAAATGGACAGGATCCAATTCGGATGAAGACTTTGTACTTTGGTCAGTGGAGTAGGGGGATATGGGCAGGATCCACCCCATTTACTAGTTACAGTTAGAGTTTCAATTCACTCTGAGATCAGAGACTCTAAGCCTTACACTACCATTGAATGATTGTTGCTCACCCTTTTATCATTCAAGGCCTTTCCCTAGAATCAGATTGTTCTTGACAGGATTCTGCAGCCTAAATACAAAGTTAAACCCTCATACACAGGATTCTAATCACACCAGTTTGCCCTTTTCCCAAGAGTCAGTATAAACAGGTCTGCTCATCTCCAGAGTCAGATCTAAAATGTCCACTCGGTCCTCTTCTTGAGGTAGAACTAATCCCACTCTAAGCTTCCTCTGAAAGCCAAACTAGACGTTATGGCATCCATGGGCCCAACTGGTGGATGCCAAAACCATTTTGGAGCTGAATCTGGCCATTTAATAATGTTGTGAGGTTGCACTGCAGTGTGACCAGGCCCATAGCTATGGTGGGGCTATTTGGGGCCCTGCCCCCTTTGTTAAAGGCCCAGTTCCACAGGGATTTGTCCTGAAAATTCTTTAAAAAATACTTTAAAAGATGCACACTGATTACAGACCCTCCCCCAGCCCACAACGTGGTCCAAGGTCAAAGATCCTGAAAGGCCAGGGATTCCCCCCAAAAAAACCCTCCATTTCGTTCAACTCCCAGGAACTTAAAATTTCCTCTCAATGATCTTTCTGGTGGGAATGGGACGGGGGGGGGGGTGGAAACAAGCAGCTGTTTCTGGACCCTTGCCTGCATCACCTTATTGCTGCTTCCGTCCCAGGCAAACGGAAGCCAAGCCAAAATTGCATCTTTTTTTCTTGGGGAAAATATTAGGAAGAAAAAGAAGCAGCTCCAGCTAGTGAATGGTATCACTGTTCAATGCCCCCCACCCCCTCAAGCCAGCCAAGTTGCAGTAAAAGTAACACAGAATGAAGGGCTGAGGAGGCAACTTGCATGGCAAGAGCCCAGGGTGTTGGGAGCAGAGATTGGCAAAAGCCACTGGAGTGCAGTCTGCAAAGATGAGACTCCTTCAGTGCCAGTGAAAAACCAACCTTGGAGTTTTTATTTACATTTTTTTCTCAGTAGGGGGTTTGCAGGAGTTTGGTTACATTCCATCTGTAGAAAACAGCCCATGAAGGGGTTGCTTTACACAATAAAGGGGGGGGGGACATTGGTACATTTAAAAAAAAATCATCAAATTCTGTGGGAATTCTTCCTGAAATATACTGGGTTCAGACGCGTTGAGTGATCAGCTCATAGTTTATTAGTGATTTCAGCTAAACTCTAAGACAACTCTAGCAAGACCAGAGTCCTGCATAAATGCATGCAAAACACCACAATCAACACACACACACTCCCAGTGATAGGCTATTTATACTACATCTGCTATTCAATAGGTTCCTTCCTGGGTCCTGGCTGCCTATTTTTCTGGTGACTTAAGCTAGGTCAGTTTCTCTGGCGCAATACGAACTCAGTATATAACACCCCTCCCCTCAAGGTTTGGAAACACCTCAACAGACAAAGTCTCTTAAATAATCTGGTCTGCGTTGTTTGCGATTTGAGTGATGTGGTTCTGTCTTTGGGGCCAGGGTCTCTAGACCGGGGTCCGATGGTACAGCCGAGGTGCTGGAGGGAGACAGTGGCCTTTTCATGACTTTGGGACTCTCGGTGGCCACCGGCTCTGGTGTGTCATCTGTGTGTCTCTCTGGTGAATCTCAGGCAGCTGGTGGTTCACTGGCCACTGGTTGTTCCCTCTTGGGCTCCAGTTCCTGAGGACAAGGCAGCTCCACGTTGCAATCTTCAGGCTTGGCTGGGAGGAGACGGCGGCGGAGCTGGTCGATGTGCTTCTGAAGTACATGGCTGTCCTCTGTAGACACCTCATAGGAAAGGGGCCTGGTCACTTGGATGATCTTGGTGGGGATCCAGGCTGGGCCACTGGAACCCGCGGGGTGCTGCCTGGATCTCGGTTACTGGGCAGTGTTCTGGAGTGCAATCGGGTTGTATGTCTAAACAGGTGGTTAGGTGCCTGCCCATGAGCTGTTCAACGAGGCTGCAACCGGCAGATGTGCTCAGGATCACCCAATGGCCAAAGAGGAAAGCCATGAGCCAGTGATCCCAGTCCCCATGGATGATCCACCCGAGGGACTCCTTTGTGACCCTTACCATCCTTTGTGCTTGGCAGTTAGTGGCTGGGTGGAAAGGTGCGGATCAGATGTGCCGGATTGCGTAGTGGCCCATAAACTCCTGGAACTCCCCTGAGGTGAAGGCTGTTCTGTTGTCTGACACGACAGTGTCTGGAAGCCCGTGGGTGGAGAAGATGCAGCAAAGGGCACAGATTGCTGCCTTGGAAGAGGTGGAGAGTACCACCTCCAGCCATTTGGTGTAGGAGTCCACTAAGATAAAAAAAATCTGCCCCTGGAAAGGGCCCACAAAGTCCACATGTAGCCTGGACCAGAGTTTGTGGGTGGACTCCACTGTTGCACCAAAGCCTTGGAGTGTTCTGGTCAGGTTTCCTGGCATGTCTGGCAGCAACTAACACTGTCCTCTATCTCGCTGTCCATGCCGGGCCACCATACATAGCTGCATGCCAGCGCCTCCATGCGCACAATAGCCAGGTGCATTTTGTGAACTGCCGCTAGTATTTGTAGGCACAATGGTGTTGGTACCACCACCCAATTTCCCCACAGCAGGCAGCCCTTGTGTGCCAACAGTTCATTCTGGTGTGAGGAGAATGCAGTAAACTCTGGGCCCACCTGGCTGGTGGGCCATCCCCTCCCCACCCAGTCCAAAACACCGGAGAGGACATGGTACCTGGTGGTGTGGCAGGACACATCAGAAACCTGAAGAGGACAGTTGGGCAGGTCCTCGAGGAGCAAAATCTGATGCACTGGAGCTGGGTACGGGTCTCAGGAGAGCAGCAGCAAGCAGCTGAGGGCATCGGCATGACCCATCGCCTTCCCGGGTGATGGATGAGTGCAGGGCTCTTTTTATAGCAGGAACTCCTTTGCATATTAGGTGACACACCCCTAATGCAGCCAATCCTCCAAGAGCTTACAGTAGCTCCTGTAAGAAGAGCTCCGTAAGCACTTGGAGGATTGGTTACATTAGGGGTGTGTCACCGAATATGCAAAGGAGTTCCTGCTACAAAAAGATCCCTGGATAAGCAAATACTGGTAGCCAACCAGGAAGATGGACCAGCACAGCACCCTGGGAGACAGTATCTGCACAGCAGTGTTTTGTGGTTGGTCACGATGGTGAAGGGCCTCCCATAGAGGTAGTCATGAAATTTATTGACTTCCGCCAGCGCCTTTTTGTCAATCTGCATGTAGTTGCACTTGGCCGAAGACAAGGTGCGAGAATAGTAGGCAATAGGGACTTCCCTGCCATCTGGGAGCCGGTGACCAAGGACAGGTCCTACCCCGTAAGGGGATGCATCACAGGTGAGGACGACTAGAAGCATTTTGTTGAGGTGAGCAAGGACGGCGTTAGAAGTGAGCAGGTTTGATGGCCCAGAACATGGCAGCTTGCTTCTGGCCCCAGATCCAGGCTTTTTTTTTATCAAGGAGCTGGTGCAAATGATCCGCGACTGCAGCCTTATGGGGCAGGAAGGAGTGGTAAAAGTTCAAAAGTCTCCAAAAGGCCTGGAGCTCTGGTTTGGACTTGGGCACCTGGTGTGTTAATGATGGCACGGACCTTGTCCGGAGCTGGATAAATGCCCTGCGTGTCGACAGAGAAGCCCCGGAACTCAATCCACAGAACTCCCAGGAGGCACTTTTCTCACTTTACCTTGAGCCCGGCTGAATGGAATCACTAGAGGGTGGTGCGTAGTCTTTCGGCGAAGTCCTCCTCTGTGGGTGCGGCGACCAAAACATCATCAAAGAAGGGCTGAGCCCCAGGAATTCCTTTAAGGAGAGAGTCCATTAGCTTTTGGAAAATTCCTGGGGCTACACTGACCCCAAATTGCAGCCAACACACCCGGAACGCACCCAGAACGCATCCCTGTGCATCACAATCGTCTGGGCCTCTGCAGTCATATCATCAACTGGGAGCTGCTGGTAGGCCTGGGCTAAATCCAGCTTGCTGAAGATCTTCACACTCACCAGGGACACCAGGATGTGGCTCACCATGGGGACTGGATAAGCGTGGTCCTGGAGGGCCTTGTTAATCGTGCAGTCTATTCAGTTCCTTATCAATTTTTGGCTTTAGGGCCTTCAATTTTATGGGCCGCACTTCTGTGTTGAGTTGTAAGGAGATGGGAGGTCGGGTGTAGCGACCAAGCATCTCATCAAAGAGCACGGGGAACTCTTTGTACACCTTTTGAAAGTCTTTAGTGGCCACATAATGGGCCCCTGTCACATGGAACCCCAGTGGCGCAAACCATGAAAGTCTGATGAGGCTCATGTGACTGCCTCTCACTACTATCAAGTCCAAAAGTCCAAAAGCAGCCTCAGCAGGGTATAATGCCATAGACTCAACCCTCCAAAGCAGCCATTTTATTCAGGGTATCTGATTTCTGTCATCTGGATAGCAGTTGTAATCTGGATGATCTCCACCCCTCACCTGGAGGCTGGCAATAGTGGTTCTCCTGAAGGAAATGGCTGGTTTGAAGGGTGGCATTACACTGGTCTGAAGTTCCTCCCCTCCTCAAATTCCACCCTCTCCAGGCTCCACCCCTTTAATGTCTAGGAATTTCCCAATCCCAACCTAGAATTAGCAATCATATTTCCTTCCCACCCAACAGTCAACCTACCTTTATCAGCCTCTCTGTCTTCAGATTTCCATCTCTACCCCCTCCACCACAGCCCCTACCTAGGAAAACTATAGTCTTTTGCCACAGTGGGGACCAAAGCAGCTGTGAGGTTGGTTAGATTGAAAGTATGTGACTGGTCCAAAATCATCTGGTCAGCTTCCACTGCAAGGTGGGGATCTGAACCTGGGTCTTGCAGACCCTACTTTGAAGCTCTAAGTGCTGAACCTCACTGGCATTCATAGGGAGGCTGCTGATGAACAGTAGCAAGCAGCTGGGCCTAGTTGAGTCATTCAGCTTAGGGGGGACCTGGCAACCATAGACTGCTTCCAGGCCTAGGGTTGCCAATCTCCAAGTGGGACCTGGAGACCCCCCAGAATTACAACTGGACTCTAGACAGCAGAGGTCTGTCTCCCAGGAGAAAATGGCTGCTTTGGAGAGTGAACTCTGTGGCATTATACCCAGCTGAGGCCTCTCCCTTCCCCAAACCCAGCCCTCCAAAATCTCTAGGAATTCCCCAGCCTGGCCCTGGCAACCCTTGTCAGGCCTGACCAAAGGCTCCCTCCCTCAAAGGCCAAAATAGGAATGGAAAGGGCCCTTCCCCCTCCCTTTTACTGACAGAGCCAGTGAGAAGCCTCCCTCCCCCCCGAATGTTCTAATCTCTCACCGTTGATGCCTGAAGCAGATCCCTACAGAGACTATTTCAAAAGGTACTAGGGGAAATTCAACCATCCCTGAAGGGATTCTTTTACTTTTTGGATTTTTCTGCAAACCCAGGAAGTCTCCTGACTATGTAGGAAAAGCTGTTGGGGGAGACTGAGCCATCTGTTGGTGGAAATAAGTATCCACACAGAAATCACAGAGTGGGTATTAGATATATAGATACTCTCAGGGGGGAGAAGGAGCTCCATATGGAGGAGGAAGCAGCTGCAGGTGAGCTTTCTCCCCCACCCCCACATTGATGGCAAGGCCCAGGCCCATCAATCTTTCTCCCCCAACCCCCAGCACTGATGGTGAGACCCACGCAGCTCCCAGGCCCACCAATCCTTCTCCTGCCAATCCTTCTCCCTCCCAACTGCCGGGCCCACCAATCCTTTTCCCCCACCCCCTGCACCAGCGGTGAGCTGCATGGGCCTGCTGAGCTTTCTCCCACTTCCCCTGGCACCGGCAGCAAGACTCATAGCCGCCACGCCAACTGAGCCTCCCCCCAATGACCAGAGCATTCTTTGGGCATGCTCAGGGAACACTTTTACTTTTGAGGGTATTTAAATATCCCCATATATTTTTTCAACTTTTTAGATTTTTCTGCAAACCTGGGGACTGCTTCAAGTGTGCAGGAAAATATCTCTGCCCCCCAAGTGCCCCTGATATGCTGATTTAGATATCCACACGGAGGGGGCAACTTGGGTATTAGATATATAGATGGAATCCAATGGGCATTCAAATAGTGACAACAGTATTATAGTGTGGCTATGGCTAAATGCTCATAATGATAATGAGACGTTAGGATATTTCCAGCCGGCTTCTTAATTGCTAACAGCTGATTAATCAGTGCCACTAGCATTTTAACTCTGTGATAGACTACTACTTCAGCTAAACAAATTCATCCTGTCATTTGATATACTTCTATTTTCTCTAGTCTGTAATGATTTGGCATGAAGCATTTTACCTACCTACTTACAACATCAGACTTCTGCAATTTTGGACAATTTTCTTTTCTCCTGTGGAGTCCAAAAGACCCTAGATAGTGCTATATTTTTAAAGTGTCATGAGTATGGAAAATGTTTACAAGTATTAGATGTCTAATACATCACTGAATATATGAGTTTAAACTATTGTTCTTTTTTATTACAGATTCCTGTACTCAGTTGGAAAAAAAATAAAAATACACAGCAGAAAAAGTGCACTGCAAAGCACATAATGGAATAAGTGGTATAAATGCTGAGCCTATGGGCAATCTTTGCCAGATAATAATGTTTGCCTGTTCTCATTCCTGCCTGCTTCAGCAAGATTTTCTACACTGAGGACCTATCATTCGACAGTCCACTACAGAACTCCAAAGTAGGTGCAGATCCAGTAGGCAATAAATCTAGTCCAAAAGATTTCTTTAAGCAAGGAATTTATGTCTCCAGACACTTACCTGCTTGTGGAAATTTAGTGCAAGTCACTACCTTAATTTTGTAGCATCTGTACTAATGATATTTCTTGTTACTGTCTGATCTAGCTACTTGGTGATGCTTCTTGCAGTGACAGTGTGAAGCAAATTAAAATATAAATTAGCCCCTCTCCTGGAAAATGGAAATACAAAAATCATATATGTAGCTGTATTGCAATGCAATGTCCAAGGTCTTAAAATTAAAAAGCTAATGTCTATATCATCTAGTTGAATAAGAATATCACATATATATTTAAATGAAGATTTTAGTAGAAGATTTTCTAATATACTTGTGTTGAGTCAGTGTCTTTTCATGTTCTTTTGCACTTAAAATTAAATGGCTTGTTAAATGGTAGTGTACAAAGTTCTGAACTGATATTTAATCCCTATGGAATAAACACGTCAGTATATTTGGAAGGATTATAGATTTTATAAACATGCATAAAGAGAGAGAGAGAGCTATTAATATAGAAATAATATATAACGTGTATGATACATCTCTGACCATTAAGTCTGAGAAAAATCCTTTGAGTGGATCCAAGCCATGCAGCTGGATCTAAAGATGTCCTTCTAGTCAAGAGGACCCTGCAAACATCCTTGCTACTAATCATTGTTATTTATTCAATTCAGACCATTCAATAGCACAGCAACTTTTGATAAATAACAAATTTAAAAACAATAGTCATAAAACAGACACAATGTTTAAAATATTACTTCAATTGTTGTGTCCAAAAATTAAGCAGTCTCATGAACAGGGTGTACCTGACTATGCTGTTTAACACTGTTTGAAAACTTCCTGTAGGTTAAGAAGAGATCAGTAGCTCTTCCACTAGTGCAGTGTGACTTGTATTAGATTTAATAGATCAAGAGTAATGGACTTCTGAGTAACAGCGCAGTGCTGCAGGTGATTTTAGGGACACTCCCGATTATCCCCAACCTTTCTTGCCACCTTTGGAGCCCCCCCCCCCGGTCCACGCAACTGTTCTGGGCTCCAACAGACCTCTTGGAGGGAGGTCGGGCAGCAGGAGACTTGTTTGGTCACCCCACAAATGGCAGTGAGCAGGGAGAGATCATTTCATCTTGAAGCAGGAGCAAGAAATGGAGCAACACATGGCCACCATGTTTTGCCACAGTTGCAAATACCCATTTTAGAGACTATTGGGTTTACAACATAACATAACATACAGCAATGAAGATGTTAGTATGTGTATTTTCAAGTATAAAAGAGCAAAGATCTCTGTTAAAATAACCCCCTTGAATGTCCCAGTTTGAGAAGAAAGTGGCTGGGACGAGAATGGGAGTAAAAATTGTTTGAACGATCTTGTGGGGGTAAAAAAAAAATAACTCTATTTGTTGGAATTTACAATTAATAAGAGCAACGTTTATATGACATTTGTGCCATACTACTCTATATAGACATTTGATTTTCAATGATTAATGTGATGGAATATAAGCACGCAGCTGAGTAAGAAAATGGCATTAGCAGAGGATGTTGAGGAGGCAGAGGATTTGGAGAGCACAGAAATTGGGAATCTCACTTGGGAGCAATTCCAAAAACTTTTGATAGATGAAGTTCAGCAAGTAGTTGAAACAGCTTGTAAGAATCTCTTTGGAAAACGTCAGAGTTTACATTTGGATTTGGAAAATAAGAAAGAGCTAATATAGCCACAGCAGAGCTCTGATGAAAATCAGGGTTACTACCAAGGGAAGGTGTTACAAGATATACCGCCTTCACTCACGGAAAATGCAGGGAGTGATATCAGTAAAAAATGCAGCCTAAAGGAACCAACAAGCTACTTCTTAGAGTTAGAAATGGCAAAAGGAGGTTTTCAAAATCCCCCAGTTGAGAAAATGATTAATGTGGCCAAAAAGAAAGTGAGGTGTCGTGTAAGGAAAGTCAGTAGAGGTAACAAAAGTTTGAAGACCAGCCCTTTGAAACCTAGATGGGAAAAGATGGAGATAAAACTTTACATCTACAAAGAGATAAGACATTTAAACATGATTGTAAAAAAAAGAGGCTACAGAAAAGTAGGAAGACAAAATATAAGAAATAGGACCTGTGATTTAGAACAGGTTTTGTTTTTGTTTTTGCATGTGAAAGAGAATAGATGTAAAAAACAAGTGTATAATGGCATTAATATAAGTAATTTACAAGATAACAAAGTAAGAAGTAAAGAAATGGAAAACACAAGGTTATTGAAATATTTAAGCATAAGCTATTTGTTAAGTAATTTTTCAAAAGAAAATAGATAGAAAAGTAAGTATTATTTTGGTATGTAGACAGATAAAATTTTTAGTAGGGTTAAATATGAACTATCCTGTCTAGGTAGAGGGAAGGATGTGTTTTTCCCCCTCAAAATTGTAATGACTTCACGTGTATTTAGATTGACCAGAAATAACAGAACACAAATGTTAAGTTTGATTTGCCATTAGATTTGTAATTCTGACAAATCATGTATTTAGTGGTCAAATTACTTCAATGGGTAATTAATTTCCTCTGCTTGAAATATGCATTGAGCAGTAATTTGCCCTTGTTATTGTGTCAAGAGGGGGAAACTTATAACAAACCTGTTATGTTTGAATACTGTTATGACAACATTTTTTTTGTCTCATCCTTTCTATGTTTGAAAACCAATAAATATATTATAAAAAAGAGTAATGAAATTAAAACATTATTCTTTAACATTTATTTTGTAAATTCTTTGAAGCTGGTATTAAGCAAGCACTCATTTGCAGTACATTCTTATGAAGATTTACTTAATCTTAGCCCATTGAATCTCAGTTGTTTTAAACTTATTCATTTGTGGAATTCTTCATAGGATTGCATTAAATCATTCATATTTGGAAGCTCTTTGTGAAATGGTTGATACTTTTATCAATACATCAAGCATTCCAGTCCAGTTAGGGCACATGTCTTTAGATACATACAAATATATTATTGTGTCTATGATTGTTCTGCGGAATGCCAACCCTGCAGCATTTTGCCTGACACCTAACCTGTCATGAGTAGTTGGTGTGCCAATGATGATTGTATTGCCACAGAATCCTGGGGACAGTTGGGGGTGGGGGGGGACTGTTTTTGTTCCCTTGCTGGAGTCTTCCTTTGAGAAGCCAAGATTGATTTTAATCTCCTGTCCTCTTAAAGGAGTAAGAAGAAAGTAATAAAAGTTGTAAAAGATTTTAGCTAGGGGCATTAGGGATTATATTTGGTTTTATTATTATTAATTATTTTATTATTACATGGGTTCATTTGTTTTGTTTCTATAGATTGCAATAGAAAATACATTTCTGATTGTAATGTTCTTACTTTGTGTCTGGTCTGATAGGGTCCTACTTACCAAAGGAAGAGAGAGAGAAAAGGCAAACCTTTATTTTAATTTCTTAGAAACCTGGATCTATTTCTCCCATCTCTCTAGAATTTGGCTGGAATTGATGGATACAGTCCCTGAGACTTTCATGTAAATTGGCTAGAAACAATGACAGTACAGTTGAAAATGTGTTTTTGATAGTAAATGCCTTTCAAAAAATCCTTAGGATCCTTTATCCTATCTGCCCAAATTTTGGCAGTGGTGGTCCTTTATAAACAATACCTGAAAATTCCTCCTAAACTGGATGGAAAAAAGTTATGGCTGGAAATTTTGTCATGGATATAGCCAGATATAGAGGGGAACAGTTGCTGGACTTGACCAAAAAGATCATAGAAGGCACAGATAAATAGAACAAACCTGGACTCTCAAGGATACATGCCAGAAAGGGAGTCTAGAGACCCAGAATACAACAGCCTTTAAGATCAGTAAGAAGAATAAAACATGTAACAATTATATGGTCTTGTGTAGATTAGAAGCTGTCTAATCCATTATCAATAGATATGATTTGTTGGGGCCCAGGTGCAGAAATGTCTGAAAATTTCAAGAATGTCTAACCATAGAAGTGAAGATGATTCAAGGGATGGGGGTACTGGTTGAGGGCCAAAAGATATTCTTATGTATGAGAAACCTATAATCATTATTTTTAAATATTCTCAAATATTCAATTTGTTCTCCATATACAAGTCTTAAATTTCGATATCTAACTTTTAAGTTTTATCAGTTAGGTAACTTATCAGATACAATCTATCTTACTAAAACACTTCTCTCATTAATAGCTATCAAAACACAACAATCTGTTTTTAACATCCCAATTAAGCTCTAAATATTCTTTAAAGTCTTTCCAGTCAGTTATAAATTCTTCGTCTTCTGCTCCATGAAGTTTTCTTGTTAATTTGTCCATTTCAGCCATAAAAATCATTTTTTTTAATCCAGTCCCACTTGTCAGGTACCTGCTCTTGTTTCCAAAACTGAATGTAGGTCATTCTTGCCGTCAATATGAGATACCATAACAAAGTTCTTTTTGTCATTTTAACCTCTTCTAACTTTAGTCCTAAAAGCAACATTTCTGGTTCTTTTTTCAACGTACATTTAAGAATTTTCTGAATTTCGGTATGAATCTCTGTCCAAAAAGTATTTGCCTTTTCACACGTCCACCACATATGGTAAAACGAGCCCTCTTTCTTTTTACATTTCCAACATTTGTTAGACATATTCTCATTTATATTGGCAATTTTTTTTGGTGTCATATACCATCTATACAGGGGCTGCGGTGGCTCAAGTGGTTAAGACGCTGAACTGCAGGCTGTGGAAGGTCTGTAGTTCAGCAGTTCAAGACCCAGGTGCCGCAAGACAGAGTGAGCTCCTGTCTCTGGTCCCAGCTCCTGCCAACCTAGCAGTTCAAAAGCAAGAAATTGCAAGTAGATAAATAGGTACCACTCCGGTGGGAAGGTAACAGCGTTCCGTGCACCTTGGTGTTTAGTCATGCCGGCCACATGACCACAGAAACGTCTTTGGACAGCGCTGGCTCTTCGGCTTTGAAACGGAGATGAGCACCGCAACCCTAGAGTCGGATTCGACTGGCTTTCGAGCAAGGGAACCTTTACCTTTACCTTACCATCTATACATCATTTTGTAGCAATTTTCGTTGACATTAATACATGTTGATATTTTAATCGACTTTTTCCACAAACATTCCCAAGATGACATTTCTGTATCTCTATTTACATTTATAGCCCATTTCACCATCTGCTCTTTTACTAATTTTTATATGTTCTAATAAGTTACTTTAAGTAAAGATAACCTTGTATGGTGTTTGAAGTTATAAGATAATGATTTAGCCAAGAATGTGTGCCCTTATCAAGTGGAACAGTTAGCTATTGTCAGGGCCAGCTCGTTCATTGCCCTCTCCCTGACCCAGTGACCGCCACTGCCTCTTTGGCCGGCTAACTTCTCCCTGCCTACCCTTCTCCTCCTCCCCCTCACAGCCAGGGACTGGCAGCTGCAGCAGGAGCAGCAGCAGCAGCAGAGCCGGGGGAGCAATGGCTTGTGAGCACCCCACCGGTCAGCTTCTTCTCTGGGCACCCTGACAAGGGGTGCCAAACTGCACCCCCCATGCCAAAAGCCCCTCCCCCCGCAAGATGACTCTGTCCTGAGGCAGGCCCATTGTCCACCCCTCGACCTGGCCCAGCCACCCGGGTAGGAGGGGGCTAACCCATCATGTGCCAGCCAGGGGGGGCTGCACGCGAGGAAGCACAAAGGCAGCATTCAGGGGCAGCCCTTGCAGCACGGCTGGGGGAGCTAAGCTGCCCACCCACCCACCTGGACCACTCACCACTGCTGTGTGCACAAAGGCGTTTGTTGGGGCCTCCCTCACCGTCGCCCCCTCGCCGTCGCCCCCCAGTCCCTGACCCAGCTCCAGCAGCCCTACCAGTGTGCTCCACTCATGTGCCACCACAGGCCCTCCCCTCACTGCCTCATGTGCAGTGACAGTGGCTCTCCGGGTGGGCCGAGGCAAGGGCTGGCAGCCAAGAAGGAGCTGCATGGGGTGTCTGGCATGCCCGAAGGGGTCCCCTGTCTCCAGGCTGCTGCGCGAGTGGCCCTTTTCCAGTGCCTGTGGGGAGGCCTGGTGTCCCTCTGGCTCTCTCCCCCAGCTCCTGCATGGCCAGCTGGTCTAGGGGGTATGATCCTGTATATAGGCTTACTGGACTTCATTCTCTCCAGGCCCCACCTGGAGGTTTGCAACCCCATAATTGGTGACACGCACAGGGGGACGCCAGAAGGTAGCCCGGCCTAGGGCACAAAAAACCTTGGGCCGGCCCTGGCTATTGTTAGGAGATTATTTTAAAATCCTATAAATAGGGGAAGTTGTATTAATCAAGGGCATCTTCTCAGAAGGGGCTTCTTGCTTGTGACCCACTTACTTATGGAGTAAGAAATATTTATGGGCTCATGTTATTGCTCTCCTCTAATTATCTATTATAATGTAATTGCTTCCAAGTTGGACTTTGTTAAGATAAAAAGTAGCAAGAATAAACTAATTTTTATATGTTCTAATAAGTTACTTTAAGTAAAGATAACTTTGTATGGTGTTTGAAGTGATAAGACAATGATTTAGCCAAGAATGTGTGCCCTTATCAAGTGGGACAGTTAGCTATTGTGAGCAACCCACCGGTCAGCCTCTTCTCTGGGCACCCTGACGAGAGCCCTTTAAACACCCTTTAACTGTGGCTATCCAGCATTCCTGGATAATACTGAATATTTTTGGGACTACCTGGGAATGGCTATATTGGATAACCAAAAATAGACTCTTATCTGTATTCAGCTGAGAAAATATCCCCAAAAAATACTAAGGCATTTTTCAGGTATTTTTCTGGCCTGGATACAGCCAAATGCACCTCCCTAATCTAGATTCCAAGAGTTTCTTAGATATATGCCTGTACCGGAATCAGGTCCAACCAGAATTATGCAAGATGATGTGTTTCCCAATGAAACCAATATGAACAAAAATAAATAGAAACTGATCATCCTGGCATTCATTTTCACTTCACACTGAGTGAAAACTAATGTGGCTCTTTGATTAACTTTTCATCCATTTTGAAATGAATGTACATTCTTATAGCACAACTGCTTCTTCCTAGGGACTATGACTCTACTTTATCATCTAGGGCCAGTTACTATGTCACACAGCCTAATTCAAATGTCACAGAGCCTAATTCAATTTGTGCAAATCCAGAAGTTTTACATGAGGAAAAGATCTAAACAGTAAGCATACTTTAGCAATGGAATGAGCTGTAATATTCCAAATCACAGAACTAAATATTTTCTTAGGCTGTCTTTTAAGATGTTTCACCATGCCTTGTGCAAATAAGGTTCTGATAAACAATAGTAAATACTCCAAAAGAGACCTTTGGCATTTATTCTGACATTAAAAGGGCCTTTAAATTTAGAAAGCTGCATTAAGATAAAGTTTGGTTGAGCTTGTAAAATATCTTCCTGTCTCTATATGTACTATATACACTTGATTCTTTGAGATTCTATAGTTTATTTGTGTGGTAAGAATGTATTCACGTTGCCTTTAAGTGATCAAGAAGTGAATATCTCTTGAGAAGTACTTGAGCTCCAATAAATTCTCTAAGAAGTATTGGAGTAAAAAGTATTGGATCTACTTATTTCTAAAGAGGCATTGTCACCTAAATAAGAGAAAGTGTTATACTCTAATAAATGAAGAAAGCCCTTGTGTGATTAATAATTTCAAGTGCTGTCTCCTGTGGCCTTTATTATTAATTTTGTTAATGTTATTAACACTATACCTGTTTTTTATTCAAGTTATCTTTTGCTCAACATTGCTCTTCCATCATAAATGGAAATAACAGAAAGAGAACACTTTATCTTAGGAGTCATCCAGCCAAATTTAAACACTTAACACTTTTTTTTTTTTTTTAATTAAGATAGGGATACGGGGGGGAATGGTAAACAGAGTGATATAAATGTTATACAAAATTTTAACTTATTCATTACAAGGGCCATCAACATCAGAGTAAATATAGAACATTTGACATAGACATTTAAAATATACATATATAATGATCGAAAACGTATGTTATATATATACATCATTAAAGCCTAGAATTAATACCATTACTTACTATTAATGCTGACTGCTAGACATTAAATGTGACATTATATGTTTTGTTGCATCTTGATTCTACTGCAATTGTCATAATAAAACTATAATAAAAAGGGCAAATAAAATTTTAAGAGCTTTTCCCCAAAAAAGTATAATGATCAGATAGGTTAATACATAATACATACATAATAATACATACAAGTATATAGCATTATTTCAGAAAATACTTATAATACTTGAACCATTCTAATATTATGTATAACAACCTCAGTTGTATTAGTATCTAAGCCATCATTATATTGATGGATTTTTAAAAAAAATTACAGTAGCTTTAATACAAACTACTCATTTTTCATCTTTACTTATAATAAGTATAATTTGCCAGAGGCACTGCCTTTTTACTCTTGGTTAGCCCCAAAACAGGGGCCCTACTTTCTAACCTGAAGTCCAAAAAAAGCCAGGTACTCTCAGCTTGACCACAAAGTTGGGCTGCAAAAGGGATTTCATATTCAGGTTTCATAAGGTGACCTCAGAGCAAGCCTCCAGTCTTTCCCCTCCACCCAGCAGAGATTATGCTTATGGAATAACAATGAGTTCCAGAGGTAATGTCTTTAGAAGCCACTTGGCACCCTCCAGTACCTCACCCAGCCCTTTGTGTTTTATGTGTAAATTCTTTGTCTTTCCTGCCTCTGTCCCTCAAGATACCGGGATAAACCAATCAATCATTCAAATGTTTAGCAATCCTTCCTAAGCTAATCAGAGATGTCTCCCATCTTTTGTCCACCCCGGGCCAGGACCATTAGTGAGTCAGATAATCCATTTAAGTAGCTACCCAACACCTGGCTTCTATTGTTAAATCCAGACCCTACCTCTCAGGAAGCTCATTGGTCATACCTAAGGTCTGCCCCTACTGGCATCACACACCCCTGGGACTCATCATTGGTCCAGGTAATCTATTGTTCTTACCTGAGACCAGCCCCCAGGGCCACCCAGAAACCCCAAAAGACCAAAAGGAACATCATTTATACATGTATAAATTGATGGTGCAACCTCATTGGACCACTCACACCACACACACCTCAAAAAGAATATCTATAGCACTGGGAAAAATGCAGAAAAGGGCAACTGCTATAATAAGAGGAGGACACTTTCCCTATGAAGAAAGGTTATCACGTTTGGGGATCTTAGCTTTGAGAAACAATGACTGAGTGGTGACATGATAAGAGGTCTACAAGACTATGCATGGGATAGAGCAGGTAGAGAAAGAAGTACTTTTCACCCTTTCTCACAAGACAAGAACTCGTGACCACTCAATAAAATTGCTGAGCAGTCAGGTTAGACGTTAGAACAGATGAAAGGTTTTTTGGTTCTTACAGGTTTACAACTTTAAAAAGTTCTGCTGGTTGCTGTTGCTTGGTGTGGGGGGTTTTGTTTGTTTCCTGTCTGCTCCATACATTTGTCAAATTCCGCCAAATTTCTTTCATTCCTTCCTTTCCTTCTCTCCTTTTCCTCTTTCCCTCCTTCTTCCCTTCTCTTTCTTTCTCTCCTTCTTTCCTTCTCCTTCTTTCCTTCTCTTACTTTCCCTCTTTCCTTCTCTCTACTGTCTCTCTTTCCTTCCCTCTTTCCTCCTTCTGTGGCCAAATCTAGTGCGAAGGGGTTTAAACTTGAGACCCCCTCTCTCTTCTCTTCCCCACCCAGGCCAGCTGGGGAAGGGAAGGGGTGGCTTTTGAAAATGCCCCCCCCTTTTGCTTCCCCTTCTGACATCACTTCTGGTGATGTCAGAGGGCGTGGCATATGCTAATATCCTAGTAGCTCATTAGCATACCATATGCTAATGATCTCCTGCAGCTCTTTTTCTACAAAAAGACCCCTGGATATACTGATATTACTTGATTTTTTTTCTCTTCTCTGATCTCTCATTATCTCTCTCATACCTTGTCTTGTTTACTAGGCAAACTCTCAGTCTCTGCCTATATTTCCTTCTAGTCTGAAAATAGGTGAGCTGACTATTGTGTGGGAAGCTTTAGTCCCTGCCTCTTTCACCCCCATCCCAGTCTCCAAAGCGTTAACTGCATGCCAACTATTATGGTCAAAACATTTACATCTTCCAGAGGCTGTTTGCTGCTGGAGGAATGAAAAGGCTATGCATCTGACTCTATCCCCACCACAATCTACATATCACTGCCTGCCAGGCAATAAAAGCTATTCTACAGGAATACTGGCAATGTCCTCTGGTTGAATGATGTCAATATCAAGCACAAATCATATGAACCTTGCCATGGCTCTTACTTTCTAGGAGATTAAAACTAGTCAGGTTTCACACTAATGATCAGAATGTTTTTATTTATTACTGAATGTCAGATTGCAGCAATTAGGGCCATTATACAAAATACATGAAATAATGGGTGTGATTTGAGCCAAATTTTGGTTAATGAGTATACAAATTATAATTGATCTGGATATAGCAACTATTGCTAGTTATCACCATCATTGACTTAGAAACATGGGTCTATTAAGCTGCAATGAACTCATATTAAGGAGCTCATGTGGAATATATTGGCAATTCATTTCTTCCAGAAACACAATCCATATATGCTTAAAATATCATTCCTTCAAACATTATGACTGTAGTTTAGAGAAGCAACAATTTTATTGTCTTGAAATATGACATTACTTGTACTTGGGTTATAGATGATGATTATATATCAAGTGAGAAAAACAGATTGTTTGGCAATACAGATGTATGAACAACAAATTCCTTTTTCTAGCAAAATGTTTTAAATTACTTTCCCCTTGAACCTTCCCCCCCATTCTTTATATTATCTAGCAATTAAAAACATGTTCTGTCTTCTGGCAAGGTGAATAAAAATGAAATATTCATTTAAATAATCTTCTTGCTTATGTTCCACAACGCAAATCTAAAATATCATTAGTGTGCTAAATTATTTAACATAAATCCCAAGGGTAAAGCTTTCAGCCTGTCAAAGTCACTGGGTTAAGTTCTAGCAGTCTGTCATGTGTTCATTCATTCATACAAATAGAACATAGGCATTGTTTTGAAAGTGTGTGTGTATGTTGCTATATACACAATTATGGATTGGTTCTATTACCACAATTGAAGAAAATGTATATGAAGTAGAGTACACCTTACAATATTCTCAAGAACCCTTTAAGTATCCTGAAACAGGATACCCTGAGTGACTTAAATATTAAAATTGATTATCACAGTCAGGGATCAGGGCTTCCAACAGCCCTACTGGTCTCCAAATAGATTCTATACTGCCTTCACACTACCCAGGCCCAAATCCAACATCATATAGACTCAGATTACTTGCCCAGCTTCATGGGTTTTCAGGGCAAGCAACGTTATCAGAATGTTGTTATCCTTGTCCTTCCCACTTAGGAGACTTGACAAGGAACTTCAATCACTGAAAAGGAAATCACCCAATTTTGATTGGATCCAGGGTTTACTATCCACTCATCTATGAAATTGGAGGATATAACTCTAGATCGAGGAATAATTTGCAGGCATTAGAAAAAAGAGAATATAGAAGAAATTGAAGGGGAACAAAATTTGCAATAGCTAATAGAGCTGCAAAATCTTTCACAACGTCCTTGGCAGTTTCTAAGGTGTTACATTTTGCTATGTGTCTGAATCATATTTATTTATTTATCAATGGATTTATATCCCACTCTCCCCACAAGTGGGCTCAGGGCAGGTCACAAAGTTCAAAAAACCATACAAATAAATACAGTTCATAACAAATTAAAATTCTAAAATCAACACAAACTGTCTCTGATGCCCACTAATGCCTCCCACTGGCACAGTGCATATGAAGACTAACAACAGCACCAATTCAGTGGATGCCAGGATGGTTCTTGAAAGCAATTCACCAAGGCAGAGTGAGCAGGGGAGGCCAAGATCTTCAGGTGTCTTCTGCCTCGATCAAAATCCTCAGCCAAAACAGGGGAAATACACAGTACAAACTGACAACAAAAAACCCAACTGTGTAATGAAATCACACGATGGTATAAACACTCAAAACTCAATATTTTTTAACCATGAAATCATAACATATAACCTTTTGCACTCTGTCTTTTGACTGTTGAAAGGACCTGGGAGACAACGTTCCCCAGTCAAGTTTATAAACTTCTATAAGAGAGTTATGTTTCAGTATGCTCTGATGAAGTTTCTTTGCGACATGTGATTAGTAGTCGACCTCACGTCAGCAGCAGCTAGAAGTAACAGTGGAACCGGCCAGGCAGTTTGGCAACCGGCCAAAGAGAACTTGGACACTGGCCAAGCATTTTCTAAATGAAGTTATCTGGTTACATTACTTCCTTCGTCATTTGTCTCCAACATTTTCTCTGAACACTTTGGAATATTTTGATTCTTCATAAGGACTTCCTATGCATTTAGTGGTGTCTCCTGATTCTATTGATGTAAAAGTTGGTATAAGAGCTATATGTTATGATTTCATGGTTAAAAAATATTGAGTTTGAGTGTTGGGTTTTTTGTTGTCAATCGAAGTCCTGGCAGAACAACTGCATTTTGCAGGCCCTGCAGAATTTCACTATATTCTGCAGGGCCCTGATCTCAAGTGGGAGCCTGTTCCACCAGGCTGGGGACCGGACAGAGAATGCCTTGGCCCTGATTGAGGCTAAGTGGACATCTTTAGGGCCAGGGACTACCAGCAGATGTTGCTCAGCAGAAAAGGGGAGAGGTAGTCCCATGGGTTGGTCCCAGGTCGCAGAGGGCTTTGAAGGTTAATACCATAACCTTGAACTGGATCCGGTACTCAAGTCAAGTCAAGTTTAAGTCAAGTTTATTAGTACGGTCAAGCGACCAGCCAATAGGATCTGGTACTCAATAGGCAGCCAGTGCAATTAGCGTATCACCAGCTGAATGCATGCCCACATAGATGTTGCAGTCAGCAGGCACGTTGCCACATATTTCACTAGCTACAGTTTCCGGGTCAGGCTCAAGGGCAGCCCTGCATAGAGCACATTACAGTAATCCAGCCTGGAAGTGACCATTGAATGGATTACTGTAGCCAAGTCCCAGGAACAGAGCTAAGGAACAAGCTGCCTGACCAGCCAAAGATGGTAAAAGGCCAGTCTGGCAGCTGTGGTGACCTGGGCCTCCATGGAAAGGCCTTCTCATACTACATTTGAAAAAAGGTTAAATACTTGATAAAATAGTTGTTAGCAATTCACAACCTTCACATGGGCCATAAATCCTTCTCTGTGAGTACAATCTGTGTTGAAAAAAATAGTCCACATTGCATTAACCAACCATTACTTCTGAATGCTCCATGCTATTTTCAAGAACTGAGAAGTTCAGATACAAGCTATGCAGATGTGTGAAGCCCCCGTGGGCAGGGGTTCCACCTCACCCCCCAGGAGGTGCTATTTTCTTCCCTTAGTGCCAAAGTCAACCCATCAAAAATGTAAAGATTGCATTTAAATTGTTTGCCTCCTTTCCAATGCCAGTTCTAGAGGTTAACCACCACCCTGTGCCCCCCGCATTTCTTTTCTCATCATCACCACTTGCTCAAACCAAGGTGCTAGGGCTGTTTTTGCAGTAGGGTTGCAAAACCAGCCCTAGCAACCAGGCTGCCAACTTTTTGAGGGCTGTGAATGTACCCCATTGCCTCTCCCCCCTCTGGGTCATAGCTCCTAGGGGCATGACCAGATGACATTATATATATATATATATATATATATATATATATATATATATATATATATATATATATATATATATTCTTCTTCTGTGATAAATATATAACCCACCTATCTGTTTAAAAAAGTAGTTAAAATGACTCACAAATGCAGCAGCAGCAACAACAAAAATGTTACCTTGCGATAAACTAGGCATAGCTAAGGATTAATCCCCAAATCCAGAAGCTTTACAATGCAACCTGTTATATAATGAGATAACCACATCAGTGCAACAAAACCATGCGGTCAAGCACACCCTCGAGTGCTAGAACAATAGAGGATTTGGATCCTAGGGTGGACCAATGGGAGTGCCCGGATCATAGAGTAGAGCCATGATGGACTCCTCTACTGTAAATAGCCTATCATGGGTATTGGGGTGTGTGTTGGGTGTGGGGTACTTCAGGGATATAAACAGGGCTCAAACCTCACTAGTTTGTCTTTTGTTTTGCCTATTGAATAAAACATGAAGTGATCACTACTCAACACATCCGAACTCAATACTTTACACTGACGACGAGGATGGGATCCTGATGAGCGAACCTGACTCTGACTCAAGCGCTGCACCACACACTGCTCCCCAGGACATCACACCCCACATCCCTCCAAGAGTCATTGTTGCCACTCCAGGAAATATCTTGGCATTCAACCCCGCTCAACCTGAGTTCTGGGAAGCATGGGTAGAACTGCTCACATACTTCATCCTTTACCAAGAAGTCACCAACACTGATAAGAAGAAGCCCTGCTTCTGAGCATGTGTGGTGTCTCCACAGTATGGCTGGTCCAGGGCCTCATCACTCCCAAGAAGCTGGATGCAGTAAAGTATGATGAGCTCATCAAAGCTCTGACCAATTATTTCAAGCCAAAACTGATCAAGATGGCGAGGCACATGGACTTTGTGGCACACATCCAGAGGTCCAGAGAAGTGGTGGCTGTCTTCATGGTGGAACTCCAACGGCTGGTCATCAACTGCAAATTCCCAGAGGTCAAGGATGCCTTCTTAACTCAGTTCATCTGGAGAGTCTGGGACCCTAAGTTCTGCCACAAACTCATTGGGGCGGACAAGCTCACATTGGTGAAGGCCCTCCACCTGGCTGCCACTTTCGAAAAGTCACATCAAGATCGTCAGTCTCCATCCACGCACCAGACTTCCACATCAGTGGCCTCAGATGCATCGGACGAGGAGGACATGCTACAGGTACGATGCCCGGCACACAAAGATTCGTGACCAACCCCCTCAACAACCAGCACACAAGCAGCTTGTGCAAGCTGTAGGGATGTGCATGGATGCTGGACCTGCTGTTTCCATGACACAGTGTGCCAAACCTGTGGGAAACAGGGGCATGTCTCCCATGTCTGCCAATCCCAAGGAAACTGGCGTCGCCTGACTGTGCACCAGGAAACAGTGGAGCTTCACAACATCCACCATCACCAGGTACATTACTGGCCCCAGGACACCCCTGACAAAATAAAAGTGACTGTGATGATTGAGGGGGCCCCATGTGAGATGAAGTTGGATATGGGATCCTTCCTTTCCATTATCTTGGCAGAGACCCTCCAAGACCTCTGCCCTCAGGGTGGCCCACTGCTTGTAAACACCGGACTCAGACTAAGGGACTTCCAAAAGAACCCGGTGGCCATTAAGGGGGTGGGCAAATTCTGAGTGCACTACAAAGACTTTGATGGACTATTAGACCTGGTGGTGGTGGAGGGCCAACTCACCAGCCTCCTGGGACTATCGTGGTTCACAGCCCTGGGGTTTGTGGTAACTGGGGTGCTCCATGTGCAGGCCATGGACTTTAACAGGGTGTGTGACGAGTTCCCAGCTGTATTCAATGGAATGCTTGGCCAATACACCAGCCCTCCGGTCACACTTGCTCTTAATCCCACGGTGCGCCCCATCCACATGAAGTCCAGATGAGCTTCATTCATGTTGCCCCATGTGCTGTGGGAAACCCCCGTTGTCACACCCATGAAGCCCAATGGTGATGTCAGGATATGACTGACTATAAGTGCATGATAAACAAGGCCCTGCAGGACCACGCATATCCTGTCCTCATCAGCCACGTTTTGGCCTCCTTGGCAGGTGCCAAGGTTTTTGGGAAGTTGAACCTGGCCCAGGCATACCAACAGCTCCCCATGAACGATGCCACCACCAAGGCTCAGACCGTAGTAACACATAGGGGTGCGTTCCAGGTGCGGAGGTTGTAGTTTGGGGTCAGCGTGGTCCCCGGGATCTTCCAGAATCTCATGGACCATTTGATTAAAGGTATCCCCAGGGTCCATCCCTTCTTTGATGATGTTCTGATTGCAGTATCCATGGCAGAGGTCTTCACAGAATGCCTGTGCAACGTCCTACAACGCTTCAACACAGCCAGGCTGAAAGTAAAGCTGGAGAAGTGCCTCCTGGGGGTCCCAAGGGTCAAGTTCCAGGCATTTGCAGTCGATGCACAGGACATCCATCCTATGCCCGACAAGATCCACACCATCATTAATGCGCCTACCCCCACTTCCAAGGCAGAACTGTAGGCTTTCCTGGGCCTGCTGAACTTTTATCATTCCTTCCTGCCACACAAGGCGGCCATTGCCAAGCCCCCGCACCACCTTCTCAACAAGCAGGCTCCATGGGTCTGGGGCCCAAAGCACACCACCGTGTTCCAGGCAGTCAAGGGACTACTGGCCTCCAATGATATCCTTGCTCACTTCAACGAGTCCTTCCTGGTCATCCTTGCATGCTATGCCTCTCCCTATGGGGTTGGGGCTGTCCTGGGGCACCAACTGCCAGACTGTCGTGAGGTTCTGACTGCATACTACTTCCGCACCTTGTCATCGGCAGAGCACAACTACGCTCAGATAGACGAAGAGGCTCTGGCAATCATGACAGGGGTCCGGAAATTTCAAGAATATTTTTAGGGTTTTTTTTATTTTGACAGATTTTCAGATATATGAATTCTTATAGGCTATCAAGTATTAAGTACTGGTCAAGATAATTAGTCAAATCAGCCATACTTCTAGTCATTCATCAACAATGCATCTGACTGGTGCTGAACTGCCCCACCTTGACTATTTCCAACAGTCACCCACTTGTAAAGGTCCAGGACATCCTTGTCTGTGAGAAACTGCTTAGTGGCTGTAGCCATTTATTACTTTTTAAATGTTGTTTTGTGTAATCTACCATGTGCTGTCAGATCCTGTATGTAAACCATCACACATGTTTCACTCAATGTCAAATACAAGTTTCCAATGTTTAGACAATGTCACACACATATTGAGAGTCATAGTTTGCAGAGGAAAAATGGAAGGGTGGGGGCAAATTAGTTTCTAGTGTAGATATTATGAAGACTTGGACCTTTGGTCATTTCCTTCCTTACTTCCTTACATGTCCTAACCTGAGAAACTTTAAAGAGGTCCAGATCTATGAGGGCTAATTGAAAAAACTTGGAAAGGATCTCCCCTGCCCCCCTACACAGAAATGGGAATTTATAAACATATAGGGAAAATAAAGGTTATAATAATTTTTTCTCTGAAGCTGTTAATTAAAAAGACATACAGAAAGAATGTAGAAGGCAGAAGAGGATAAAAGAACCATTATAATATCCTAACAGAGGCCAAACAGCAAAAAAGTCTGTTTTTTTATTGTGCCTTAATGGGTAGATTGGATTAACCTAGAATTTCTAAATATGGATGTTGATTTACTGTAAGCCTTAGGGAGTTTCCCCATAATTATAACTTTGCAAAGAGAGGGGAGAGAGAGAGAGAGAGACCAAAGATTCACACTGGTAACTAGCAATAAAAATAAATGCTAGGATTCATTCATGAGGCTATGCCTGTCTTGGAATTGCAAGTAGAGCTCTGACAGACAAGCTAGACTTTCTGCAATGCCTATACACAAACTACTTTAATAAATGATCACATTTGGAAATGTAAATGTGCTTCTCTCAAGTAAATGATCAAAAAGAACTGTTGTTTAATTTATGATCTGAATATCTTTTTCCATTCAAATAATCTGCTTCAAATAATCCATACATCATATCACATATACATGAATGTATAGGGAAGGAGGGAGAGCAAATATTTTGGAAAACATTTTTTTGGACTTTGTGAGTCTTTAATGAAGCCCAAAGCAAAACATCAGTAAGATGAATTACTCTGTATGTGGAATTCACATTAATGGGCAATCCTCTCACACTCCCAATTTTTATAGCAGCAGAACACAGCTAGAATTCTTATCTGTCCCTTGTAGTGGAATTAAAATTCCTTTTCCTCAAGTCTTAGAGCAGTTTTTATTCAGGGAGCTATGGTATTTTATTCTAATTTTGTGGAGCACAAATCACCTGAAGCATTTGGAGTAGCAGGGAAGAAATTAACAACAATTTTTTTTAAAGGAAATCCTTAAAGAAAATGTCTCTCAGATTGACAACATCCTAAACATGGCTTGTATTCTTCTCTAAAAAGATGTACTGAATGACTGAGGTTTGAATGAAGCATTTCTCCTGGTAGGAATTTCATTTACTCTTATATTAGGTTCTTAACTTCAGATTAATTTCACTCTGTCAGTTCATTAAGAAAGGCAGAGTTGGAGAGTATAAGGTGCCTCCTATTAAACACCCCAACTACCAAGGGCTTATGGGTTGTGGCAGAGCAAGGTGGTTGAGACTCAGGCGAGCTCCTGAGAATCACTGACACTCCGTGCCTTTAGGGGGATGCTCTGGGTTTCTGAGACCCCGCTGACCCTCCCATAGAAAGAGTCAGCTGCAGGGGTCTTGTCCTGGTTGCCCTGTGAGCAGCAGCAAGCAGCTGGATGACCGGGGCTGTCCCAAAGCATGGCACAGTGTGGTGCAGTTATGAAGCCATGACTGCAACAAGCTGTGTTCACCCGGTTAAGAGAGCTTGAACCTCACCATAACATTGGTGAAGGCAAGGCATGCTGTGAGTATCCATAGCTGCAACTGCAATGACTTAATTGTAGACATTCTGAACTCACCCCTTTAAATTCTTTAATAAGTAAGGGAACGAGGCATGGAGTTTCCCCCCTGCCTTCCTTCTCAAGAGTGGCTGTGAAGAGACTGAGCTAAAATTCTTGAAACTATTTGGTGGGGTAAAAAGATTCAACTTCTACTACTTTAACACTTCAACAGCACTAATTTTTATTACTACATGGAATTCATATTTTTGATTTTATAATGCAACATTTTCTCTGTCTGCTATAAGGGATTTAAAAATAAAATATAAGCAGCTTTGTTTAACACCTTTAACATAATGTTTTGTTAAATGGATTTTGGCTATTTTTTGCTGGTGTGATTGCCTTTAAGACTGTGTTTTAACCTGGGATATTTACCTATAAGTAATAGACTCCATATTGTTTGGGCTACATGGAAAGACTCTTGGATTGTAATATCATCATTGAGTCTGGTGTGGGCAGCTTCACGAGACTGCTGAGAAAGTAAACAAGAGAGAGTTGACTTTGAACAAAAGATTGAAACTGAGACTCGATTTTAAAATGGATTTACAAAATACTTGCAAAGAAGGGGATGTGCCAGAAGACTTAGATGACGTACAAGACATGCAATTTAACCTGCAACAATTCTTAGAAATATTGGAGACCACAATTCATCAAGAGATCCAGAATAACTTTCAAAGACTATTCACCAAGAAGTTGATCTCACAACTAGAAACTGTAAACGAGACAGAAAACCAACTGATTGCAATCTGCGCAGCTAAAGAGCATGATTCAAACCAAGACAAACCATTTAATGAAACCATATCTTCAGCCAAGGAACCCAAAAGAAGCAAGACAGGACAATGTAATAAAATCATAGAAAGAACAATAACCCGTTCAACTTCTTTTTTTTTTGAAACAAAATTTTATTGAGATACATTCAACATTTCCAATCACGTTACCAATACAATTTCAAAAAAGAAGATCCCCGTCCCAATCCCCCCACCCCCTAATAGGCTTCCAACACTGCTAATAACAAACAGAAAATTTTTAAGGTAATCAAGCTTAGACTTAAATACATCGACAAACCAGGTAACACATTTCAATTATATATAACCTCTACAATTTCAGCATATTATATATAACAGTACATACAGTTCAAAATTCATTTCACTTCTCGTTCAATATCCATACGTATCCAAGTTATATATTTTCCCCTTCATTCTATATTCAGTTTCTAGATACAATTTCAATCCTTCCCAGTCTTTTAAGTACTGTTCTGCCATTTGTCCATTTAATTTCTTTGTCATTTTGTCCATTTCCGCTAAAAATAACAATTTTCTCAACCAGTCATGTATATCTGGCACCTTCTCCATTTTCCAATGCTGAGCAAAGGCCATTCTCGCCGACGTAATCATGTACCATAACAGTGTCCTTTTTTCTTGTGGAATTTTTTCCATTGTCAAACCGAGGAGAAGAAGTTCTGGCTTTCTCTCAATTGGGATTTTCAATATTTTCTGCATCACACAATGTATATTAGACCAGTATGCTTTCACTTTATCACATGACCACCACATATGGTAAAAAGAACCCTCTACTTTTTTACATTTCCAACATTTATTACTCAAGTTCTTATCCAT